>VZRR01009021.1:676084-813584 GCA_013398015.1 Oreocharis arfaki | reverse complement strand
GAGACGGGATGCTTTAATACCGTCATTTAACTTGATTACTAGGTATGCTCCCTACAGGATGAAGTCCTGTCTCTAGGGCGAACAGTGAATAAAGTCATGGCATAAGCTGGCATTTCAACTTCTTCATCACTGTTTTAGTCTGTCATTTGGTCTATGGGATGTGGGACATGTGTAACAAGCAGGGAAGCCACTACAGGTTGTATTTGTCTGCTGGGAAAAAAATGAGTGGGAAGGTGCTATATTTAGCAAGAATGAAAAGGAATTCTCTGTGTCATCTGTGCTCCAGGGATTGGAGGCCTGCTCACAAGACCATAAAAGCCAAAGGGTCTGGAAGGGGGATTACTGCATTAGCTCCCCACTCCTTCCAGGGTCAGCTAAGGGAAGGGACCTGTGCAACTGGTGCTAATCCGATGCTGAGAATTGTGCGGTCCTTCTGTGGGGGGCTCCAATGCCACAGGAAACTTCTCTTACGAAGGTAATTGGGAGCGTTCAGCTAAGTACCTCAGTCTAGTTAGGGGGGAAGAAAGTAAAAGTGTTCTTTTTTTTCATCTGAGTATTTTTCAGATTTAATGAGCTTTTCTGTCAGGTCTTATTTAGGCTTAGCAATACGACCTGTAATAACTTAACACTGCCTAATAGGATGGCATATTGAGTGTGGATTGCTTATCACTACATAATCGCAAGTTGCTCTGATAGTAAAGAGTCATATTGTTAGCACAGTGCTTGGAGGGAGGAAAGGAACACAAAATACTGGTATTTGGGTGCATTTTTATAGCAAAGCTCTGTCTATACACATTGACAGTAGAATTAATTTCTCAATAACCTCACAGGCGGCACTGGTAACAAAGCCACAGATTCCTGAACTCCAAGGAAATAGGAATCATAAATATTTCTAGTTGTTTGGAGAATTTGCTATTTATGAGCTTGGTTAAATAATGTCAATGTTTCAGGTTTTTCTGTCAGTCTTTTTGTGAAAGGTGCACCTGTGAAGAGTGACTTTCTAATACAGCATCCTGCTGTTAGGGCACTGGTAAGGCCCTGGCAAACTGGACACAAATTTCATTTTACTCTCATATCAAGAGCCCCCCGGAGAGATATGTCTTAGGATATTAGTGTCTTCAGCAGCACAGCCATTAAAGCAAGCACACAGGGAATCACCCATCTGCACAGGCTTAAGGATAAGAACATTGCTGCAGAAGCTGATCTCCAGACTGATGTTGCTATTTAATGTGGCTTCTAGCAAACTGTGAATAAAACTCTTGGCTTGCAGATGACAAGTTACCATGCTAGACTTGCAAGTTCTTTCAGGAAACCAAAGCAGACACAGCTGCAATCAGGCTGCATTAAGCCAGGCCTGCAGTCCCAATGGAGTGCAATGACAGCAGGATTCTACTGACAATGTCAGTGGGCACAGACATCTTTTGTTCTTATCACATATTCCTTATTCACATTTCTTCCATTTCTTTATGAATCATAAATACCAGTGATTAAGGGCAATGCTCACTTTTTTTAGGAAGGTCTGGAACATAAACATACGGTGCTGCTTCATTATGCAGCAGGATATGGCTCCCAGAGTGAGCGACCTGCAGACCCAGTCAGATCAAACTTCTCCTTGCAGGGCTCTTGGGATGGACAGCACCGGGGTGTCTGCGTTCCACTGACAGTTTGAGGATTAGTGGTCCTGCAGCTGGTGCAGGGGAGCTGTACTGGCAGTATAGCTGTGCCTTAGGGAATGGGAAGCAGTCTGGATTTGTGCTGCCTACACAAATAAGCCCAAGACTCCTTGCCTTTTCTAGGGAATAAAAATTTGCCAAAATTGGAGTGATCATATTAAATCAATGAAAAGACCCAACTCCCTTAAAATAGGTAATGATCAATTAAAGCTTTTTTTTAGCATCATGAGTGCTTTTTGAAAAAACCCGAGAACCTCAGACACAGCATGTAGCTGTGGTCATTGTTTGACTGTAATACAAGGGCTGACATTTTCAAATATGACTAGTACTTTTCACATCAACTGTTGTTTGCTCAGCTTGAGAGCTTCTACTTTTGGGAAATTTTTTAAAGTAGCTACTGAAAATCAAACTTCCTATCATTCAAACCAGGTACCTGGAAGGACGGATGTCTGAAATCGGTTACCTTTTAGTCATCTTGACTTTGGAGAAGGGAACACTACCTAAAACAGTTATAACATATCAAGAGGAAGTTATTTTGATTATGTAAGGGATAATTGGCAGCAGAAAGTAGAAATTTAACTTTCTGTCAATAAACTGATATCAAGAGCAAGTCTCTGTTTAGGTGGTACTTTTTTCTCTGGTACTCTGGCACAGTCATCCCACTAAAGTAATTGCAAATAGGAGCAATTTCGTTGGTGTCCTCACAGCACAACACACTCAGAAGTAGGATTTTCCTTTCTTCACCCTGACTTTAGGACAGTGCCTTCTCTCTCATCACACTTTTAAAACTGTGGACAGTTAAAGCAGTGATTACCAAAGAAGAGCAGAGTAAAGGGACTGGCAGTACCTCCCGTGCGTGGCAGCTATATTCACATATGTGATGTTTTTTGGGTGGGCAGCCTGCACTCAATGCAAGTGTGACCAGTCACCTTTGCAGGGCTTCATGGACTGCATCTGCACTGCCATGCATGCCTGTGTGAACCTCTGAGTTCTGTGAGGGGTCAGATACTGCTGTCCTTTATAGCTGATAGCTATATAGCTCTCTCTGACCTGTTTCTCTCTCTCTCCTTTTGCACACACAGGAAAAGCAAAGAAAGGCCATGAAAGGCACCAGCACTAAGTACCTTAGCCTGTGCTTTCAGTGAGGAATGGAGGAAATCTTCCTTCATTAGCAAACTGTAGGCCAGGACTCACCAGCTGCTCAGGATGATGGAGAATCACCATCGAACTCCTGCACAGGCACAGATTCAGACTGAGGGAAGCATTAGTGGAAACACCCCAGTGAAAAGGAAAGAGGGACTGTGTGTGTTTACCCCAGAGTCCCCTAAAATACAGACTGGAACTAGAGAGGAGACTTGGCTCTGAGGTTGTCCCTGAGCTTTCCTGTCTATCAATATGGAAGCCTCTGCTGCTACAAAGCTGTAAAAATGACTCCTGCATGCTTGCTCTGATGCAGCTTGCATTCAGGGTGTGTTGCTCTGTTCTTTGTGGTGGTAGTCTGTTCTATTCTTTGCCCAGGTTTTCCTATGCAATCTGAATACTCCTATGGGGGTGATTCCAATTTTGGGCCATATTCAGCAGCCAGCACAGTGCTGGAAATTATCACTGCAATGCAAACACCTGGCAAAGTGAGCTGAAGTGCACCTCTAGTGTTGTGAAAACTCATTTTCAGGATATCGACGATCCTTGCAATCAAGGAATATTTTTGTCAATGGGACCTTATTATATTGCTCTCTATGATGCAGTTGGGGAATTGGGATAGCGGGACTTCACATAAGTTTTGATTGGACACCTGAATGAGAAAATAATTTCCTATTACCAACTATACATGCTATTCAGTACAACAAAATGATGCAGGAAACTTTGGGGTTTTCCACACATTTGCTTGGCCTCAGAGACACCTCCTATTTACATTTCCTATTCCATAGACATTTGTACAATTTCATTTTATTCTCTCAAATGTTTGAGAGAATTAAGCTTTAAGCTGAAGGTTAACAGAAGGAGATATTTTTCTATCCACTCTTTTAATGTGGGTGTAAGAAAATTTACTATGATTTAAATTCATATAATGTAAGTAGTAGTGTTTACAAAGACCCTGAAGAAGTTGTGTCCTAGTGATTTGCCAGTTTATTCTAGTGCAATTCTTGTACAACGAGATGCAACAGAGGCGTGATTCAATGAAAAAAAAAAATCCTCCTTTGTTCTTCTGGAGAAGGCTCCCCACTTGAAGAGAGCAGACCCAGAGTGCTTTGGGAATGTATCTACGTAGATGCTGATGTGTGCGCGTAACACAGGTAATGTTCCTTCTCACGCCATCAGTACTGCTACTGATACTGCTGTTGCTTCTAGACAAATATCAGTCATGTGTTTAATGTTGCTCATCTCCAGAACATGTCCTCCATATTCCCTTATTAGCTTTCATACCTCCAGTAAGACAAGAGGGGTTTTAAATATCGACTTCATTTCACACTCTGTGAAAAATGAAAAAATCTGCAAGTCTTACGCCTCTAAAACTCAATGTGAGAAGAGGAAAGAAAATAATAGCATACTTATTTATCATTGAAGAGTAATTTTTACTCTCCATCCAGGAGGGAATTGGAGAATGTCCAGAAACAAGGCTGAGTCTGAAAAGCACGGGAAAGGTCCCTTCCTTTGCACTGAGGAAAAGGTGAAAGTGATGTGGAAAAGTTGGGAAAGGAGAATGAGACTGCAGAGAGGACCCTAATGCATAAATATGTGTATATTTTAGAAGTCTTGAACATGTTGGACCAGAAGGATTCACAGTAAAATGTTCTGTTTGTGGAGCATATATGCACTTTGCAGTATCAGCATGGGATTGCTTATGGCAGTAATCCTCAGCTGTATATGTCAGGCAGCATATTACCTTCAACATTTTCTTTGTACCTCCTCTTTCAACTGGGAAGAAGAACCCCATATAGTCGTTAGTAGCTCATCAGAGGCCCGGGATCACAGTGCTATGGTTAGTTGTTTCTCTCTTGTTCTATACCCTGTCCCTGAAAGGTTTAGAATATCCCCTGAAATGATGGAGGTACCTGCAGGCTGGACCACTTCGACGCATAGATGTGCCTTGCATGTGACTGTGCCATTTCCCTACAAGTCAGCATTGCATTCTCCCATGCTGACTGGAAGAGGGAAACTCCTCAAGAGCAGCTCACAGAGGAACCTTGCTGCCTTTCCTTGTATCCTTACTGCCAGGGCACTCATCTTGACTTCACTTCCTGGGAAATTGTAATGATTTATTATTACAGTAGTACCTAAAACACCTGGGGCTTTTGTTTATTAGTCTGGTGAGGTTTGTGTGTAGTAAGAGAAGGCATGGGTTCTCAGCTGACTGGCCACGCTCTACTGGTTCTCCATGTGAACTTGTCTACCCAGTACTGGAGGAGATTATCTCATGCCTAATGCACGAAACCATTCCACTGCACTTGCAGCATCTGGCTGGGGGATCTCTGGGGCTTTGCAGCTGCTAAATGTCTCTCTGACTCCCAGGCCAAAGGCTCAGCTCCACACTAACCTTTCTCCCACGGTAGTGTCCTTGAAGGCTCAGATTTGACCAGCGTCAGAATAACATAGTTGTCCCATAAACAGTGTGTGTCTTCCCGAGGAGATTTTGGGGTTTAAATGCTGACCTTATCTTCTTAAGCCATGAGATTTTTCTTAATGTTATATAGACTATTTTGTGAACAATGTGGTGGTCATTGCAAGCTTTACTGAATAATGAAATAAGAGGCCAATGCAGCTGTGTGAGATAGGGAATAGAGGAGGTGAACCAATTATTCTCCTACCAGCCACAAAAAGTCTGTTTATATATGAGTTATGTAACCCAAGCTGACACTTCACCAGGCAATACTTCAGCTGGAAATTATGAACACCTTTCCCACCTCACCACACATGCTATTTATCAAGTCCAGGAATACAAAAATACAACTTTGAGGATAGGTATAAAGAGTTTTTAAGAGCCAGGTTGAGAATCTGTGTGCATATTAACTCAAAGGTAGTTTACAGATGCCTCTGTCTGCCCTGAACAAGTGTGAGGACGATGTGTCAGGATAGAAATGAAGGATAAAAATGGTAAGCCAGAGATTTTAGGTAGGGGTCTTAGTTAACTGTACTTACATAGTCGTTGTGTTGTGAATGTCTTAGTAGCTGCATAAATCGAATGCTTCATTCAGGAGAATTTGCCCTGAACATACTCTAAAAGCTTGTGCATTACAGGGGAGGAAAATCAAGTCTTGAAGGAACAAGTCTGTTCCCCCACTGCTCACCAGTGGCGTACCAAACTGAGGCTTACATAAGGGTGCCAGGGTGCTGCCGGGGCTGGCAGGCCCTGGGGCTGTGCCGCCAGCCCATGGAGGGAGTCGGGCTCGGTGGGGTCTACGGCCTGGCAGACCCTGGGCTGTGCTGAAATGGGCCCCTGGGTGTAAGGGAAGACAAACACACATCACTCCATACATGCCCACCTGCTGTCTTCTTTCCCCAGCTTTTATCCGCTGAGCATGGCACCATATGGCATGGAATATCATTTCAGTCATTTGGGGTCAGCTGTCCTGGCTGTGTCCCCCTCAACTTCCTGTGCACCCCCATCTCCTTCACTGATGGGTGCGGGGAGGAATAGAGAAGGCCTTGGCTCTCACTGCTGAGCAGTAACAAAACCATCTCCGAATTATCAACTCTTGTTTCGAGTACAGTGCAAATCACAGCCCCTTACTAGCTGCTGTGAGGAGAACTAACTCTATCCCAGCCCAAACCAGCACAGTACCACAAAGCAGAGAAGGGAGACGCTCTTCAGCCACTGCTCCTTCTCTCCTTTCACATCTCCACCTTCAGAGTCACAAGGTATGTTCTAAAATTAAAGGAATGATAAACAAATATGCTATTGAGGTGCAAATGGCAACATTATTTTAATATTATATTCAGGCTTCATCTTTATTAGCATTGGATATTAATGATAAGTGTGAAGTAATTATGTATATAATTATAATAATTTTTATTATTAGCATCTTTTGACAGGTAGGAGGGTCTTCTCCTCAGGAGCCAATCCGCTGAAATGGCCAAAGCGACGGTAGTTTTCCCATCTAATCCCATCAGACCTCACTTGTTTTAGAGCTTACTATTTTCTTCATTCATGCTGTAAAATGAGGTTGTGTTTACATCTTTGACTTTATTTTTAAAACACTTTGATGAGTTTTGGTATTTCACCTTGCTTATGACAGCTGCAGCCTGGAAAACCTGTGTCTGGTGCTGCGTGGTGTCACTTCTGGAGCAGGCTGTAAGTACAAGTGGAAAGGATATTTTTCTTTCCTTTAGATGAGTAGCCTGGAAGGATTAACAGAACACTAAATATATCTGTTCTGCAGACAGATTATAGTCTTATCAGAGACTTGTGAAGTTCTGTCTCTAATTTACAACCTATGAAAGTTCGGGGAGTTTTGGTTCCGAGCAGGTGGGAAGTTCATTGTGAAACCTGTCTCTGGCCACCAAACTGCCAATGGCTTCCACGCGACATCAGCAGCTGACCCAGATCAACCGAAAATTTCTCCCAAGTAGCACTTTGTTTCAGGTTCAGAGAAAGTTCACGTATCTGTCCATTGTGCCAAGGTTCTGGATTATAATTGCGGATTTGCAGCATTTTAATTTTATTGTCTTTAAACATTGTTGTGTTTAGGCTAACTTCCATGTGTTTTTGCATTCTTGCATTTGATGTAAAAAAAGATCAAAAACAACCATTCTAGATTTACAACAGAGATTAGGGTAATATTTACCTTCTACAGAAGCCTCAGTCTTCTGATGTCAACCTGTGAAACTGGCTAAGGTTTTTTTTTCCCATTTTGCTTATGTTTTCTTATCTTCACATCCCGACCAACATAGCTGAGCTGTCAGAAATCTTTAGTTCAGGCATAAACTAAAACATACAGAGTTTTTATGATTTTGGATCGAGGGATAAATTTATTATAGGGTCACAAATAAATCCTCTATTTACTGACATCTAGACTTGTGTTTTGCTGTTGAGGCTCTTGTGGGACTGGGGCGGGGGGGAAGTCAGAGCCTCAGGGCCCCACAGAAAGGACCACACCCCACTTATATCTGTGAGCTATACAAACACCTTCTCTGCACGGGAAATTAAATCTTCATTGACAAAAACTGTTGAGAAAATAAAATATTGATCTTGCTTGTGAGACTTTTATGTTAGTCAATTAAATTAGTACAATACCTTTCCTACTAGTAAAATAAGAGTGCCATTACTATATGGAAATATAATGTTCCATAATATTTTTATTGTGAGATAGGGGATACCTCTTACAGCACTCAGAAGTACAGTTTATACATGACTATAAAGTTAGTTGTGATCCATAAACAGCAGATATAGATCTCAGATATAGCTTTGGAAATCAGTTTGAAGGAAAGTGCCTTATTCTCTTTGCAATATCATATAAAAGTAGCATCATTTAAAAAAAATCGTAATCTCTTCTAATTTTTTTATATTGAAAGACAATGAGACATCATTCTAATATTTAAATTGGAATATGAGTCTGACAATATTTTTGCTACTGCATTTTCTAAAATTAAAAACCCTTTCAAAACTAATAATGATCCAGAATGCATGTCTACTGCGGCTAGACACATAAATGTACAAATATGGGCATACAGGAATGGCTAGTGAAACATAAGGGACCTAATACAACGAGATTTGTGTGGGAGAAGCGTGTTGGGATATGACTATTTCTTTACCAGATGATGAGATGTGAATATGACTTGGCAGGTGCAAATGGCAGCTGTGGCCTCCTTTTCTTACTAGGCTATTTCTTTCTTTGTCCAAAATGTGTACTTTCTTGGAAGTACCTGTAGTACCTGGTGTTCATGTGAGTGTGTAAAGAAGTGATCTGGGCACCTAGCTGTGGACATTTACTTACGGGTATATATCCCACACACTTTTGTTTTTAGAGCTTTTCCTGAGCAAATCTCTTGCGTAATATAGACAGGAAGCTACTCCATCTTGTATAAGTTGCTTGTAATAGGGAATACACTTCCAAATTAATAAAATCTTTTCATTTCATCATATTTGGTAAAATATTGTTTGAAATGTGGAATCCTGGCACATCTTCTCACTGCAATTTTTCCCCGCCCATGTGTGCCCCTACAATTGTCCCAAACGTGCCTTAGTAGGGAAAACAGAGCATATTAGTCTACTGGGATACAAGTAGCAGCTGCGATTATGATCAGAGAGTTCATAATATCATTTAATAAAACAACTGTTCAGTTGCTCCACTAATGCATTGGAGAGTATATCCTGTACGGCTACTTTCCATATAACTGATTGGCCAGTGTTCACTCTCAGCCTTTCTGCTCTTTCAAAACATCATTGGTAGTGCTTTCCTCTGAGGCTAGCCTTTTCATCTGAACACTGTCTTTATACCACTTCCTTTCAGATCAGCTCATCCATAGTTCCAAAATTTGACTCTCACCATCCTGTTACCCAGAATGAACACAGTGCCTCCAAGCAGCATTCGAGATTCTTTGCTACAGAACTGTCATCCTTAACAGGGCTTAAGGGACAGGGAGGCCATCAGGACTTATGTATTTTTCAATGATGGGAGAATCTCTGTAGCTGAGGTATTTAAACTACCACTGTGGAAGCACTCCCCAAGTTAGTTTTAAAGACAGGTTTTGTGATTGCAGAGTGAAATCAACAAACCCTGGTTTCAACAAGTGTAAGCTGGGTTGCAAAAGCATTTTTTTAAAAAAGGTTGATTTTGCCCTTGATCTTTCACAGTGTATATAATCTCTTTCAAAAAACCCATTTAATTCTTCCTACTTTTTGTTATTTGCACAAATAAACTATTTATATGGGGGCAAAGGTTTTATTATGAAAATTGGTGCAATTTGATAATACATTAGAGAAGGAGTAAACATTTGTAATGATAGCAGTTAAAGCACTCAGTGCATAGCAGACTAAGATTCAGCAAGTGAAAGACTTCTCTGTCTAGTAATGGCATGTATAAGTAGCCCACAAACAAAACGTAGTCCATGTTACGGTCTGATGGGTATAGCTGTTGTGTGCTAAGTGAGTTTTTTTAGCCTGTGGTTATCCTCCTCTCCACCAATCTGTGAGATGTGGACTATTTTTCTTGAGGGGCTAATCTCAGCCCACCTCTCTGAGACTGTTATATTCCATAAACCTTTGAAGAAATAATAAATAGAGGTGATATTTTTTGAATTATGGGTTGCTTTTGACATTTTAATGGACAGGTGTTGGTAATTTCTTCATTCTAAGTCATCCAATACTATGTTTTACCAGCTTTGGACACAAGACCTATGTGATAATACACTTGATAGTGGCAAAAAAAACCGCCCACGTGCATACAGATACACATAAAAGGCTATTAAATCAATGATCAGTAATTTAGAAAGAGTTGATTTTTATTAAGAAAAACTACAGAAGAAGTAAGATACGGAAAGTGTCATATATTTCTTACATCATTCTTCACATCATCTGTGGACGATTGACCCATGAGCATTATCTCAGACATCTAAGTTACTGTATTATGAAAGTATTTTTCCACAGTTGGAACACTAAATAATGCATAAAAGACTTATTTCCAAATACTGCAGCGTAGTTGCATCAAGGATGGATCCAGAAGTATTTATAGCTTGCATGCTACTGAATTTTTTCTTAAAATAAGAGCTCAAAGCAATAGATATCTATTTACAAATTATTTTGGTGCATGCTAGTTCAGTAACTGGCACAGCGTACAAGCAGCCAGCCTTCTACCAGTTGTACTATCTTACTGGCTTTGCATAGCCAGAAGTAGTTTGTGTTCTTTGCTTTGAATTCTTCCTTTTATTTAGTACTGTGACAATTTCATCTCTTTCATTTGCAAAGCTCAAGCTGTTTGGCTTTCTTGCCTTGCAACTCGTGTGTGTTTTAGTGACATCTTTCATTTCTTACTTGCAGCCTAGAAGTGAGAGCTGCAGTATGATCTAGTTTGGTTAACTTAAAGATGACAATAATCTCCTGAGTGTAAGAGGAGGAGAAGAATTTAATTTTCTGTAGGTTTTTTTTTCATTTCCCAGTGAAAAGCAAGACATTCTTCCCTTTCTTTTGAGTTATGACTCACTTCTCCAGATTTTGTTTTGATCTGAGTAATTAGCGTTTTTTTGTCTTTTATTCTTTATTTTTAGCAGCTACAGTCTATCTCCCACTTAGTTGCTGACATAAAAATATTAGCAAAAAGATGTTGCTCAAAGGGTAAGGAAAATCCATTCATAAAAACCTCAGTGAGGATTAAGTGGGATTCATCCAGGAAAGATCAAGGGTTGAAAAAGATTGTTATTAAACATGTTTATAGAGTACTTTGAGAATACAGCATATTCCCTGTTCCAGTAAGCTCGCAGCTCAGTGGGGGGGAACAGAGATGAGCTGCCTGTTGAGGAGAAAAAGGGAGGAAGGCTCCTCAAAGGAAGGAGTTGAGGGAGGAGTGAGAAGTTATTTGGAGTATAGGCAATGTGAGATGGTGCTGCACACAGAAGGGGACACAATGTCAGGAGTGAGAGGAGGCGACTAAAGAGCTGAGGGAGCCTTTAACAGACCTCATCACAGTGTTGGCCCGTTTCTTTGCAAGTGAGACAAGGCGTGGAGGAGGCTCGAGACGCGCTTCTAGCTCTCTGTCTCCTTAGGGGCTGTGAAATCTTATGAAAACCTGTTTCCTTTGGAGCTGCCTTGTGTAAAAATCCCAAATAAAATTAATATGGAGTAGGATATCAGCAGAAAAGATCGAACACTCCTGTTTTTGTGAGAAGGACACATACTTCATGTCTAGACCCAGTAGTAATGACACCTCATAGGCACTACTTGCTGGGGTGAAAAACAGGACTTTGTGAATTCGTGCATAGACATAGATGATTCTCTGCTCAGTCCTTGTGAGGAGGAAAGCCAAAGCTGAGTTAACCCAGTGCAATAGTCCTTGCATGGAGTTAGGATATAGGAAATTAATAAGGAGGAAAACCCACCTCCACACAGAGACTACTAAGGTCTCACCGGGCTCCTATTTCTGCTGTTTGCAGGACTTTTGTGCTCAGAACATGAGGACCAGGTTGTTTCACAGAGGTCGACTGCTGGATATGAAGGCAGTTGGGGGACAAAACCCAGAGAATTTTCATATGGAGTTTCAGATCTTAACAACCAAGAGTCAAAATTCAGGGAATTATTTTCCCTTGTTCCCACATGTTCATCATCTCTTCGCTGGTCCTTCGGATTTCCTTTGATGGGCACTGGGGGTCCCCAGCCATCTATGCATTGGCAGGTTGGTCCAGGCCCTATGACAGGGCTGGTGACCCCTTTTTCTCTGATTAGGAGTTCCTCTGGGGGTCAGAGTGGCAGAACAGCTGCCTTGCTCACAACCACCCCCTTTACTTTTTAGCTGCATCCAGAGCAGCTACAAGAGTACATCCCTACCTGCAGAGAAGCTGAAAACAGAATCCCCTAGCACAGATTATGTAGAGTTCATATGTAAATTTCTGGAATAATTACCTTATATTCTTTAAGGACTACAAGAAAATGGGATTTTTTTTTATTTGCATGTGACCATCATGTCCAAAAACACAAGCGTTCTGGATAATGAGTCAATATCTAATTAAGGACATCACCAAACTACACTTATTTCTCAGACTCAGTATCTTCCCACTGGGAATATTCACTAATCTCTCACTGATTAATTACTGTTAAGACTTATGCTTCTGGATAATTATAAGATGTGTGATAATGGATCAGACCTTTAATCCATTAAATCTGGTGTCTTGCTTCTGACTCTGACCAGCAGCTAATGCATCTCAGAAAGGTGAATAACTCTATGCTGCAAATACTCTATTGTGGAACTTGGAAGAAGGAGCCCTTCCTCACCTCACCGGGTAATTGCTTTGAAGTATGAGATATAATTACCATTATCTTAGTCCATGTAACTATGTGTCATAAAATGATGAGTACTTAGTGTGTGGCAGACTGAAAATAGAAGGATCCGAAATAACCTCTATTGGGTAATAAAACTGGGGGATGCCTAAGGGAACGTGGTTAGCTGTACCAAAACTTTGGAATCCTTTACTCAGAATCAAATCTCAAGATTCCATCTAACATCTGTTTTTTAATATCGGAAAGAAATATACCTCTGAGAAAGCCACAGCATGTTTTAGAAGTTTAAGATGCTTCAAAACGATTTTCCATATTGTTACCTATAGTGTGATTGGAGATTTGTTGTGGTGAATTGTCCCAAGGAAGCCTCTCAGGGAGTGTGTGCTGCTGGCTGCTGGCTTGAGAGGCAGCAGGGTATAAGAATGTGTGGGACATCCTGGGAGGGCTGCAGGAAGGGGCTGGTGGCTTTGCGTGGCAGCTCCGCAAGTGTCAGCTGCAAGGGGCTTGTCTTTGGTGTTGGCCTTAGAGGACGTTTTTGACAAAATTCCCTTTTGATATAAAAGAAGATTCTTTACCTTCACAGAGCTGTCATTCAATATGGTTTTGGTCTGTTAAGCAGAGTTAAGCACACTTTTTTCACAACTGGAACCTCGGCTTGTGGCACCTGTTTTCACATTATTGCAGCATCCTCCATCGCTTTATACTGCTTTCTGGAAAGAACTAGGAGGGTGTATTAAAGGAGCTTCTCTAAAGCACGAGAATGCTATTTGGGGTATTGCAAGACTCAAGGAAAAGAAGGAAAAAAAAGGTCTCTGGATACAGTAGAAGTTAATTTATTTTTGTTTAATACCCTAATTGATGATGTGTAGACATGGAGTCTTGTTCTGACAGAAGGAGTGTCAGCTCTGCCCTCATGGATTTTGTATCTACAAGAAACAAAAATGCAGAACAAGTGATGGCCAATCTCTGCCCACATGACTAGCACCCTTGCAATGAGAACTGAGCGTTGGATCCTGATGTCCCATCCCAGTAGTTTGATTTCAACAAGGATTTCTTTTTCTTCTCGAAAGAACTGATTTAGAGTGATGCTTTTCTTCCAAACAAGATTTTGCATACAGACCTGGATTCTGATTTCACATAGGTTTCTTGTGATGATAACTCACTTGAATTAAGTGCCCTCACTCCTGGTTTACACAGACATAACTGAGGGCAGAATCAGATCTTACATGTTAACGCATATGGGTGACTCTCTAACCAACTGGCATACAGTAGGCACCATTAAAATCTTGACATTTACTGCTCGTAGTAGTTAAATTTACTGTGCTATTTGCAGTATTCCCAAGTCTAAGAGTAGGAAATCCTTTAAATACTGCGGTAAAAGTAAATCCCGCGGTGTGATAAATGTCAGGATTTATGGGAACCCAATTTTGTCATTGTTTTCTTCTTTTTTTATTGCTGTTTAAAATTTTGTGTCCATTTTTTTTTTTTAAATAATTGTAATGGTAAATATTTTGAGCAGAATCTCTCCTGCCTTGAGACTGGCTGAAACCTGCTTTGGTGGGACATTTCCTCAAAATACTCTCTGTCTAGAGAACTCATTTTTCCGAAGAGTGCATGTCACATAAAGAGAACTTGAGTTTGCTTTAAGATGCTCATGAACATTCCTGCTGTATTCACTTACTTTCTTCTTGGTTACACACTTTGTGGGGAGTGAAGTGGCTGTGAGAGTTGGTCCACTGATTCTCCACCACTCAGGGCTTCTATTGGATGGAGAACTAAGCAGGGAGATGGTGGCATTGGTTTCCCAGTGCCTTTGTCAGCATTACCTGTCAGTCCTCAATGCTTTCACAGATGCACACAGCAGAAATTTTCCCACCCTTGAAATGACAGAAATTAAGAAGCTCGTTGGATGTGATTTTAAGCAAAATAGGCATTTCTGTAATGATACCAGACCAGATTTAACAAAATACTTAAGTTCCTAGGAACAATGATGTTGTAAATCTGTCTGATTCACACAAATTTTGATCCTTCAGTCTCAGTCTATGTTTAGATGGTTTGGTAAATCCTACCAAATAATTAGTTGCATCTTTAGATGCCAAAAACCTTTTATAAATTTGTTCTGTGAGTTAGTTTATGTGTAAATTTAGGTCTCTCTTTCCACCAGCTTTATTCTGCCCCACTCCCAACCTAGAAAGAGCTGATTTAGTATTGGGAGACTTGGAAGAACGTTAGGAAATCTGTATAAAGTTCTGAGGAATTCAGTACTGTCGAATTACCTGTACTGAGTTGTCCCATCCAAAAAAAAATCCACTGCAATTATGACAAGGAAGGAAAGACAAAGAAAGAGTGACAGTGAAAAAATGGGGGAAAATGAGAATTATTGCCCTGGCTTAAGTGCACAGTCTATTTTTGGAGAAGGGTTAATAGTGTACTGCCAGTGGACTGGTTCCTCTCCATGCACAACAACTGTTGGGGATGTCCTCTCAAATCTGGCTACTGCCTGGCTAGCTGGCATGTGACATAAAGCAGGAAATACGAGTGTGCCAGGCATATATAACTGTATGTGTGCCACTCCTGGTCCATCTGCAGAGCAATCCTGCACCTGCCAGTTGCTTTAGCTGGCTGGGGGGAGGAGGAAAAGAAGAGAGAATATATAGTGTTAGATAGGCAAAGCCCACTGTCTTCTCATTTTTCTTTCATTGCTCAGGTCTTGTTTCCTTTCTTTTTACAATGCAGTTGAACAAACACCACTGTTTATTTTCCAAAAAAAGGAATGTGTTTGGGACTGGGTACTTTTGGGGTGCTCCTCTTGCAGTAAAAACATCTTGGCTTGGGTTTTTTGTGAACAAAGCTGTCAGTATATGCAAGTATGTACACCTCTGGGTATCATATATCTTGACTTCAAACCCCATTTTTACAGATAGGGGATTATATTAATTATTTTGATCCTTTTCCACAAAAAGTCTAAATTGCCTATAAAGCAATACATTTCCTAACATCTCATCAATCATTTTTCTTCTGCAAAAATTTCCAGCACCCATTAAGAGCCTTAAATCATAAAACCTACCTGCTCCTGAATAAATAAAATTTGGAACTTGATATCGATGACCTACTATTTCATCCTGTAAGTGACAAAGGACTGCGTATGGAAATGGAATAAACCAACCTCAGTTGACATAAAGGATGCTCCATTCTAGGCTTGGATAGCAAAATCTTCATCCCAAGCACCTTCAAAATTTCTGAGTATTCTTGGACTGGATTTTTTTTTTGCTTTCACAGAACTCATACTGTCTCTCAGTTGGAAAAAAAGTTTACATATTTTCTTCATCCAAATTTAAAAAAAAAAAAAAGTGTTATTGCCTCAGGGCCTCTCCACTGACTCTAAGAAATTCTTATGTTTCTCCATTTCCTTTTTTTTTTCCCCACTGAGTATCTCATCATTTCCCTGCAAAAAAGATTCACAAAATCCAGATTTTTGTAGAGTCCAGCAATGATATTCTGGAAATAGCAACCAGAGCTAAATTTCTGCATCCTTGGTAAGATTTAAGTTTAGTTCTTGCTAGTAAAAAGAGTATGTGCTTCTGTGCCAGGCTGGATCTACCGCACAGAGCCCACAGGCCTCCTATTTCTACTACATTTGTAGGTATTTGACTTTTGTGGTCATGTACAGGAAATTAGTGTGATGGGGGAACATTAAATGTGAATACACATACATTCATGGCAATCGCCTCCTTGTTGTCTCCTCGGAGTGAATTTATTGATTCAAACTTTTCTGTCATCACGAACACGGTGTACACGCACACGGCGCCTGACTGCGCTGCACTGCACAGCAGCCACGCACACGATATCCAAATTCGTGGTGGTGAAGGTGAAATGGTGACAGGTCGGGATTACCACTTTTATTGCCAGGGAGTCAGGTTGTGTTGATTCATGAGACAGCTGTTGGAGGATGATCACATTAATAATGCGAGCTGTGAAAACAATGTGTGGCGACGCTAAAAGCTACTTCTCAAATGACATGGTGACGGCAGAGCTTTTTGGGTATTACATGATTTTGCAAATGATACATCAGAAGCCTAAATAATACAGATAATTTCTACGTATTTTATTATTAGTGTGAAATAAATGTAATTATAACAGGATTTTAAAGTGCCAAGTGGCTTGTATTGTCTGTTTATCAAGGATTTTACTGCTGCTCCATCTCATGCTCATATTAAGTATATTTACTCAATACCTCTGACTTCAAACAGGCAAACTCTTTTATCTGACTTCACAGCATATTCTTCTCGCAGTGGTGGATGTCATCGTCATTTCCTTTTGCCATTGCTTTCACCATGTTTTCTTACTTCCATTACTCTCCCATGTTTCTGTTCCCTTTGGTGCCTCCTGCACACGTGTGTTTTACCTGAGTAGGAGCAAAATAATGCTGTAGGTAGCAAAAAAGTAGGTATATGTCTACACTGCTGTGACCCAGTCTTTTCTCAGCCTATTTCTGATTTGCCTCTAGTATTCAATATTCAATATTCAATCCAAATTACAAGTCCTTTGGGGCACAGAGCACAATTTTGCATCAAGTTATTTTGAGAGGTAGCAGATAAAGTGCAAGCATGTCCGTAGACACCGGTACCCAGATCTGTTTTAGAATAAGAAGGTAACTGCTTAGCAATTAAAGCAGTGTTTTCTCAAAATAACAACTAGGAAGTCCAGTGACTGACATTAAGTAGCATATTTTTGATGGGACATCATGAGACGTAAAGCACTCTGTACCAGAAGCAAAGATGGTAGAATCTGTCCTGAAATAAATGAAAAATGGAATCCCAAAATGACAGCAGACTGGTTCAGCCAAAGGTCAACTCATCTGTGAGTTAGAAGGAATTAATTTTCTAAGCACCAGCAAAGCAATGAGGCTTATCAAACAATGCTATTTTCCATCAAGAAAAAACATCATGGCAGCCTCTCTTTTCTACTTTCATACATTTCCATTAAAAAAAAAAAGTGAAAGAGTTAACAAATACATTTATTCCTAGAATTATGAGATTTTTCTGCTTATTTCTTTAAAGGGATTTTTTAAAAATACGGTAGAGAGAGCTAAAGAGGTGAAATTTTAGTGGAACTTTAGCTCCATTGTGGCCACAGGCATCCTGACCTGTGCCATAGTGTGCTCCCATACACCTCTCCTTTTTCCCCATATTCCTTAGAGACCCTCTGCAGTGAGGTCTGGTTCCGTATTCCTGTCCAGGTACTCTAAACTGGTGTTGAGGATGGTGTAATGCTGAAAACACACCATCTCATGAGATCTGCTAATCTTTCATTAGCCACCTCCTTCCCTCTCTTCCTCCCCATGTCCTTTCTCCATCACCACCACCAATTGCATTTTCATGCTGTTACTGAGCTTTGGACATTGATACAAGGCATTGGTACCGAAGGGATGGTGGTGTTCAGCTGCCTTCCCTCTACCCTGTGCTATATAAATATACGTCGCTGCCCAAACATATACAAATTGGACCTGGAGAGTGCTGAAAGCCCAGCACTCTCTTGACCATGATGACAGTGATGACAGCCCAGTGGTTCTCAGGGATCTGGCTTATGACAAGTTTCTTTAAATCAGCCAAGATCTTAAGTGCCTGTCATAAGTCATTCATCCTTCAAGCGCTTCCATTTCCTCTATGTGAACTCTTTACAGACTTATCCATCTGCTTTTATACATTAGGCTGTGGTGAAAAATCACTGCGAGCATTAGGTCTACAAGAAGATACGGGGGTTTGGTGTCCTGTCACTAGAGGAGAAATATCACCTCTTCTGGATAAAACACCATTTCTCAAAGGTTCTCCCTACCAATCCCATAACCACTGTGCCCCTGCCAAATCCCAGAGGGGTTTTGACAGAATAGGGTGGAAATGGAAAATTCAGCTAAGCAGAACTGTAGCTTTCAGAAGCTTGTTGCTCCATTGCTGCTCTCCAGCTTTCCAGATCTTCCTCATCGTGGCAGTGGAACTGGGTCTTTTCTTAAGCTGGGCAAACACAATCTGCCACTTGTCTTCTCATGCCTATCAGATCTTGCATCCATCCTTTGCTTTCAAAGTTGAAGCCGTAACCACTTGGTCAAAGAGATCCGGGAGCTGGGCATTTCTGAAAGTCTATGTGCTGCATCAAGCATGTGCCTTTAAGACAAATCATAAGCGAAGAATCGAGTTTTGATTCAGAGGCTGAGTTGCAAAACCAGGAGTAAAAATCTATTTCCAGTTGACCAGATGCAGATGTGTTCTCCCGTTGTCAAGTATGAATTGGAAAATAAAAAATGCTTCATTTTAATCCAAGATAAAATTCTCCTTATTTTGTGCATTTTTGATCCATTAGAACTCTCATTTGCTAAATTTCAAAGCAAAATGTTCCAAGCAGAACTGCATAATATTGCTTTTTAAAACAGTGTATCTTAAGAGCTTTTACTTCATCTTCTATATTTGAGTCTTTCTATAACTGAAACTATTCATTGAATTTAAAATAAATATGTGGGTTGCTGTGGTCAACCTCGAACTGTATATGTAAAGGCTAAACCGTTCCCGGGGGAAGGTGCCCCACCCTACTTGTAATATCTAATTTCTTCTTTAGCATCCCCTTTTGACAGAAAGGAAGAAATATTGGAATTTTGATTCTATTTATTCCTCCCAGGGCAAAAGAACTCCTCTCCTTTTCCTTTAAGAAATGGGTATTTTTCTCTAACCAATGTGTTTTTAAACTAATGGTTTGGGAATAATCTTCCTATGAAGTGAGTGGTCTGTCTTGTCTGTGTATTTATTTTTCTCCTCATTGGTAACCTCTGTAGAAATCTGTCTTTCCTCTGCGTATTGAGAATGTATAGGAATGTTTCCCCAACTTCCTTTCTCTAGCTTGCCGCAAGCTGTAATACGCAGGTTTCTCTCTTTGCATTTTCTTATTTTCCTTTGTAGACTGCTCTTGTTAGTTTTAATTACAGCAGTGGAGGACAGTATGCTAAAGAGCTCCCCAAGGTGGTGGCACTAATGGTCACATGTCCCCCCTGAGTGACAGCATCCGTTCTGGTTGCAGTACTACAAAGACGTGGGGGCAATTCTTGTATGGATTGGTAAACGGAATTTATGTGAGAAGATAAATTAGCAGGCATCTGCATTTCGTATTTGAATAGGCTATGTGTGACTCAGTAAGCCTTTTGTTCAGTGGGCTAAAAAATGGCATGCAACTCCTCATCAGCATTGAAATTTTAAAGCATATTAAATTACTATAGCATATTTTTGAGGAGTGTAAAGAAAAAAAATGTAGTAGAGTTAACACTGTGCTTTTCAAACCATCAACCCAAACATTGAAGCAAAAACCTGAGAAAATATTAACAGAAAAAATCTGAATGGTTTGTATACAGAAAGAAACTAAGACACAAGTGAAATACTATTTTCAATAGTGGTTTTATTACAGTGTCATTGCACACTATGTGTGCATACCTACCCTACAGATTCCCGTTGCTGTTTTTGTGACTTGTGTAAGGCATACTGAGATTTACATCACAGGATGTAACTTCTGGAGGTGTTTTTACGCCAACCTCTGCCAAAATTCAGCGCGTGGCTTTTAGTTTGTACCCGCTGTTGTATTTGCTAGCATTTTTGTGAAGTAAGAGCACTAGGCTATGCACACTGTGCGCTGTTAACATACGTTAGCTGTGCCTTGTGGCAGTATTCAATCAGATGAATAAATGGAACAGTATGTCAATGCACAGTATGATTGCAATTCAGAATCATACAGAAAAGTTGGTATTGCAACATCTGCATAGACACTCTCATAACGTCAAGGAAAAAAGTAATAATGCCCTTCTTGTTTCCTTGGCTCAAATGCAAATAAAACAACCATGATCTAACATTGAAGGCATTTAAAAAAATAATTTTAATGGTTTTTAAAAAAATAATTCTAGTTAACACTGAAAGAGAACTGAAGTTGGAATGTGGTATTTACACAGTGCATGCTAAGTCTTTGAGTGAGACTTAGTCTTTATTTACTTAGTCTACAAGAAATAGATTGCAACATTTACCTCTCTGATGAAGCCATGAGCGTGCTTTTTCGATATTACCAAATATTGCTACTTCTGCTACTGTTGTTAATAGCAATTATTATTGCAGAAAGAATAACGGCGTATTTATGATGTTAGGTGACATCAAAGGAATAACTCTGTTTCTTCTGAGGGTCTCTAAAGAACCATGTTCTGTGCCTAAGGAGGAAACAAATCATCTATATCAAAATCTACTAAGAATAAAGATCCGAATTTTCCATGTTGTCCAACGCTTCAATATTCTTGCTTCCTTACAATGCAAACTGAAAGTAGGGAGGCAGGAGGGTGGGAGAGGAACAATAGATCAACAGTTCTCTCTATGTTTAAATATTCACAGCACCTCTGCTACACCAGAATATTATGTGACAATAATGTTAGGCCTCTGATTTATACCAACAGATGCAGGGAAATTCCAAATTAAGGCTGTCATTCTCCCCTCACTGCAGATCCTCTGTTGGTACAACTTTATGTAGCACCTCTGAGTTCGGTGGAGAGATGCCAGGTTAGATCAGCTGAGGATCTGGCCCACTGCAGTGCAGAGGCCTTAGCTCTGTTTAAATCAGATCCATGGTTACTGGTAACACAGTTGCTTCGTACTTAATATATATTTACAACACACAGGTGTAAAACACACACAGGAAGGCCATAAATTTGGAAACTCACTATTAAAAAGCCTCCTGGTTATGAGTGGATTTTTAAAACGTTCCCTTTGTTTCATCTCCAAAAGATGTAGACCAGTAGAAAAATATGCAAACACTATGCCTTTAAAACACCAAATGCAAGTGAGTTTTAATAACCTATCAGGATCTTAGTCCATCATAACATTTAATCTGCATTACATCTCACTTCCTAATCGCTACTTTCATTCCAATTGTGAGCAGAGAGGGAGGGGGAGAGATGAGAATTTCAGATAAGTGCCAGTAAAACAAGTTTGCTCTACAGCTGGCAAGCGCTGTGCACACGTTAACGGTGCCTTATGGCAGTATTCAATCAAATGATTCTATAAACTAAAAATAATCACCCTAATACTAATACCTATTATTCTTCATTGTTACTGGTCGCTATGGTGCTGCATCTGACTATGAAGAATTCACCGCCATTATTACCCTCAGTGTCTCTCTCTCTCTGAAATGTGATCTAATTGCAGAATCCACACCTGTTCGACAGTTCAATAGAAGCCTGCTTTTGATGGAAGCAGACTTTCAAGCACACACACCCGCTCATGCACAGGCACACACAGGCACACACAGGCACACACCCGCACACAAACGCGTGCATGCACCCACACAGCCCCCCCCCCTCAACTCCCCTAATTCACGTAAGACTTCAGCTGGAGGAAAAATAGAGTGTGAGTTGATCAGAAAATAATATTGTGAGGAGTAAAAAGAAAAAAAAAAAAGCTTGTGTTTTGTGGTCATTGGAAGATTGCTGATGGGTGCATAAATAAAGCATGCTGGAACATCTGTTCTTTGTTGTGCATTCAGCTTTTTAATGTCTTCAAAGAGCAGCACTGACGCATCACTGACTACCACTCCCCATTCAAGCAACATTTTACCAGAAAATAATAAACCTTCCTGGTGGGGTGCAAGGAGCCAAGGCATTTGGGCAATGCCATTAATTTGGAAATATCTCTTTTTCTGGGATTTTTAAATATCTCTCCCTTTGAACGGTGTTCAAATTTTGGGATCCAGCCTGGAGTCCCTATCAGCCTGAGCAGTAAATCAGCCTGAATATTCCACTCAAGCCTTTTCTCGCTGTAAAAAAAAAAAAAAAAAAAGAAAAAGAAAGAAGGCTGTTGTCAGGTTGAAGTTTATATACAATTTCACCCTCCTCTTAATTCTATTAATGTTAAAAATTCTGTCCTGAGGGATGCCTTTTTTTCCTTAAGTTGCAATATTTATTTCTACTGGTAAAATTCAGTGGCAGTGAGGACCCCTGACAGTTTAACAATATTGGCTGGTTATTTTGATACACTGTGCTAGGCAGCAAAAGATTAAAACCAGAGCATCCTAGGCTGAGAGAAACCAGCTTGAATTCTAAAATAAAATTTTAGCAGCATGGATTTCTCTTGCCATAGGCTATGAGGCTACTATGAATTTCAGATGCATCTCCAGAGCTGTCAATGAGGTGGAAAGATGGGATTGGCATTACAAAGATTTGTTGCAATGTGATTCAATGTAATTGCAATCAAAGGTATAGCAACATTAAATTGCAGCTGAGAAAGAGCTGTTTATGCACGTACTGTATAGGAACAGGCATTTGCACTACCACTCTAGGACCATGACAAGATTGGGGTTTTTTTACTGCTTTGTGCTGCTCTGCTCTTTCTTTCTAGGTCACAGCTCAAAGATATTGGAATACCAATTAGGTGCTGGTGGGTTACATTTATATTAAGCCTGACAATGGTCTTATGACAGAATGCTTTGGAAAACACAAACACCTTTTGGGACAGTTTGTCAATTAGACGCTATGATGTCTCAGTTCTATGCGAAGAAATTTTTGGCTCTTAGTTGTTCATTTTGTCTTCTGTGACAACTGACCACAGTTGCATACCCCAGCACAGGGAGTAGAAGGGTGGTGATTCAGGCACACCTCTGTCATCAACAGGTACAATTCCACTTGCTTTGGTAGCAACATAATAAATCTCCAAGAAGCTTCTCCATTCCTGTTTCTCCTAAGGAAAAACATGCTATTTTTTTGACGGGAAAAAACATGAGATATATACCTTCCTCCTCAGTATATTATAAAGCCTGTGGCATGACTGTGTTGCTCATAATATCAAAGGGTGTGTTGCTATTGATTTTAACAAGAGCAGGAACAGTATCACCAAGATCATTCAAGTTCTCACAGTGCTTTGAGATCCTCAAATGCAATCAAATAAAAACAGAGGCACAGCATTTACACAAGCATTGAAAACTCAGATGAATACATACGAGGCTCACTGAGGAGAGAGAAAAATCTTTCTGTGGATGACATCCTTGTCCCTGCAGCTCCTCAGTGCTTGACATTTAAGCAATGGATTTCACTCTCTTAGCATTTTTTGACAAAAACCAAAATAAACATATTCTGATCTTGTGGCTGGGTAACCAAGACACATAGCAGTTGGAACAGCTTTCAGAAATCAGACTGGAATTCAAAATTTTGCATGCCACCCACCTCTGCTGGCTAGTGCTCCTCCTGCTCCTGGCACAGGGCTGGGTTCTGCTCAGAGATGACTCTACCAGCATACATGTACTTGTTCAACAGAGTTGTGAAGAGAAGAATGTACCCCTTCTCATGCACCTTTGGCTTCTGTGGTTTTGTTATGATTCTGTTCTTTAACTCAAGACTTGTTTAAAGGCATGCAGAAATGGCACAAAAAGATGGTGCAAGGAAGTCTTTTTGCTGTCAACGGAAGCAGGACAGGTTGACTGTAATGATGCAGTACTTAAATGTTTTTGGTCCTCTGCTTAGAGATCCTTTTGCAGTGTTCCATTACGCTGTACTCACACAGTAATTGCTCACTGACCATTTAATTACACAAGGCTGTCACCTTTACCCATACTCAGTACACAGTTCCCAAATTGTCACTGTGGTACAAGGAGGTGAGGGCCAGTTCACCTGGTAGCAGTAGTCAGTATGAACGCGGGGAGCAAAACTTGGCCTGCAATAATTGCCATGTAGAGACACAGTGCTTACATAGTAATTACCTTGTTATTTTTATGGGAAAATACATGATTATTTTTGTCCTCCAGACCAGAGTGCAGACCACTCAATAATTGCTTTTGGGCATAAGTATAATTGTACAAACACACTTTTTTTTCTCTCTGTGTCTCTTCTGCATGCACACAGTTTGATGTATTCACCGCACAGTTACTCTGGTTATTTATCACTGCATCTTATTTAAGTCCTGAATCAAATAGTTGCTTCCCAATATATTGGCCTCAAATATTAAAGGAGCATGATGGAGCAAATATTTGAGGAGTGGGGTTCTTTTTGTTTGTTTGTTGTCTTGTTTTCACTTGTTTTTCCCCCTCCCAGAAAGCAATAACAATGTCTACCTAGATTTACTTTTCTTAGCTCATGTTTCTTCATCTTTGTATGTCTTTATCCCAGGCCTGTTGGGACAGTGGGTCAAATCCTTCTGCCTCTGGAACATCTGCTAAAATAATATTTTACAACAAACAGGAACTCAGAAATATACACTGTGTGCTGTTGACAGATGGGGCCAGACGCTCACTATACTCTGAAAAGAATTTATTGACTTACTAGCTCATCTTCTTTTCATAGTGACAAGTGCCCCCTTGACGTCATTTCATGATGTGTAAGGTGTGGGTAGCATTGCCTAAAAAGACAAGAGCTGAAGAGAGGAGAGAGAAAGAGATAATCAACATGCCAATGTAAAACAGAGGCCAGTCTCAACCCTGAATGGACACTGTAGGTGGATTTTTGCAGCACTTGTGACTGTTACTAATTGGAAGCAAATCTAATCATTCTGCAATATGACTCAAAAATAGCTTAGACCAGACCAGTTATATTCCTATAGCTCTTGGGCATCAGTTCCTAGACGTTGACATGATTGGTGTAGAAATAAAAGAGACAACTGCATCCAAGCTCTGGATAAGAAGGGACCAAAGCATCAGTTGGTGTGAATTTATGTAATGTAAATGGGTTTGTGTCAGTTGGCAACTAAGGAGGATCAGACCCAGAATGGTCTCATAAAAGTATGATCAGCTTGGATACAATAAATATCTTTAAGGAAAAAGCACATTATCTGAATAACATTCAGAAAGGATTCAGGTGAGAAGCACCTCTAATAAATGGGAGACGTGAACTTCATATTTAAATGATGCATATTGTTTTACTGTTCAATCTACTTTTAATGCCATTTGTGATTATCTCTTAAATCTGCTTTTCTTCCTTGTATACACTGATCATTGAGGAAAAACCAGAAGATAATACAGCACAATATCACCTAATAATCTAACCTCCATCCCTGAAAGGAAATTGTCAGATATCCTATTTGGTACTTGGCTATTTATGTTAATATGTTACCTGAACTGTAAGTAGATTTGTGTGTCTATTGCACTGAAGACATGACAAAGATTTATAAAGCTTCATCACAATGGGTAGAACTCTCTGAGAATATTGACAGTGACTAATGCTGCCTACATCTCCACAGCAGCACTCTATACCTTACCCATTTTCTGCAGAGAACAATCATATTACTACCGATTAGTTCTTTCTATCCATAAATGAAAACCCCACTTGCTTATTGATTCACTTAGTTCAGTCATTTATGATACACTTAAGTAGATATATTCTACTTAAAAAAGGTTGGGATATTTTCTTCTGGTCGGGGATGGGGCTGGAGAATCAAGTTTGCAATACTGAGACATTTTACATCTCTAATAAAAACTGCATACAGTTTAGTGGCTTATAGAAAGTGTTTTGGGGTTTTGATCTCTCAGTCTCTCAGCACACATAGATCTGGCCAGAAGAAAAACAAAGGAACACATCTTCTTTTAGCCTACTGCCTGTTCTCTGCCAAAATTACATAATTTACTGTGGCAGATCCTTGGTGTGGATGAATAGATAAGGAGAAGGAAAAGAAGGATGTAGGAACATGAATGTAATGGGAGAAAGAATGGTAAGAGAGAAAATACACAAGGGGAAAAAAGAAATCTGATGCATGGTGAGAAGGAAAAAAGATTTCAGAAAATACCTTTTTAGTGGATAGCGGTGTATGTAGGTTTCTTTAAAGCCTGTGGTGTGCCATCTAAAAATATTAAATATCTCACTGCCTCCATGAGTCACAGGAATTATTTTTCTTACCTAGACATTGTTTATGCAATTACAGTTACTGCAGTTTTCTGAGAACTATAGTGGGATTTTCTAATCTGTTATAAAATTCTGGGTCTAATTTTTAAGAAGTAACTGGGAACTTCACTAACTGAATACATGTAGTGGGGCAGTAGAGTAGTTTAGAGGAGGAATATGGTTTCATTTTACAGACTGCAAAAAGTACTTAGCATGATATAGTTGACAAGCAATTGCCAAAAGCTATCTTCTTGCTCATTCTGGCTCAGTACAGAATTCCCTAGTCTTTAAACGTTCTGGAACCCCGATGAGAACTTGTTAAGAGGTCAAAACAACAACAAATGATAGTTTTCAACCATCAGGAGGACTCTATAAATAGTGAAGTTTGGAGGTCCTTCCACAGCTAAAAGATAGCCAGCAGCTATGTTGTGACCTTTCAAATCATTTCCCTTGGGATGTCTGATGGGCCTAACACAGTTCACAGGGGAATAAACCTCTCCACCAACCTTTGTCTACTTCTACTTAAGAGAGAAAGCTGGACTTGAAACAGCATCTGAAGTAAAGGTCAGTGCTTTATTTACATGAGCTTTATATGCTAGACTTCTACCCTCTGCTTTCTCTTCCCTTCCCCAGAGATCTCTGCTTAAGTCATTCCATTCCTTGAACTACTTCTTAGCGACAATTCTTCTTTGTCCACAGGCCAGGGCTAAAACAATTCTTGTCTTTTAAGACATATTCAGGTGCTAATATGCTAAATAATTACATGTTTTATCCCAGAATCTGCGTGCCTTTCCTCTGCTATACGAGGTTTTCCTAGATTTCACTAGAACAAAATATGTATTTGCTGCTAGGACCAAGAGCAAAAACAACATTTGAGAGAAAGAACAGTTGAGTTTTTTATTTTTCAGGGAAGAGTTGCAAACAGTTCTGTCTTTCCAAGTATTTTGAAATCCCCAGAAGAAAAGGTCTGTATTGCAAGAGCATCTATTAGACTTGAAAAACTCAGTATTCCTTCTGGAACAGCCTCAATTTTCAACCATATCTACTTTTTTTTCTCTAGTTGGTAGACAGGGAAACTTATTTAATGAAGATGGGGTTTCATCCAGTTGACTCCTTGTATCAGTGGGGATCTGATATCACTGCCTTCAATGGGAGCTATGTGTAGCTCCTGAATTGCTATCATTTTCCAACTAGTGAAGACACTTGAGCATCTGGTGCTGTTCTAGCGAGCTTCTTACACATCTTTGGTGAGAATTTTGAAGCTGACATAGAAAAAAATTTCCAGGGCTCACAAGCTCTTTGTATCTTCTCTTCTTTTTAGAAACACTCCTGACACGCTTGTGATACTGTTTGAATGTGAAAAAAATAGAAGAGAAAGCTAAACTGAGCATTGTAAAACATTCTGGGTGAGCGTTCGCTTGAGTTTAAAAATGAACTTGCTTCTCTGTGCTTATACAATTTTTTAGCACTTTGGAAGAACTGAGATATGCGATTGCTCTTGGAATGTGGCGTTCAATCACCCTCCACCAGACTCTACAGGCGATACGGGTCTGGGTTGTGAAGACATAGCTATGCTGAAGGCAATACTGGCACAGGCCTTCCAGGGCTTTTTCTTCCTGAATTTGGGCAGGCCGTTTCTCTGTCTCCTGCTGTAGTGACTAATTTCTTTCTTGTGGGCTGAGGAACATGGGTGTCAATCTAACCATGCAGCTGAATGATGTCTCAAGTTAGGTCAGGATGCCCAGGAAAAATATACCCAACTTATACAAGTCTAATCCTATTCATCTGCGCTTTCGCTTTGGAAATAGTTGTCCTTTTTTTTTTCTATGAAACAAATATTTTTACTTTTTACTTTTTACTATGATGGCATTGATGTAGAAATAGGAAAAAAACATGTGATTTGTGTGGTCTGTAACAGTGAAAGGATAGAACCAGAATTTTAACATCCAGTGTCAAATATTCACACTAAATACCTGTGCTTTCACTATTCAGTAAAAGCCTCCTCTTATTCTGTGGTATGAGAATCACATTTAGAAAAAAGCAGTCTGCTCACGTATGTGCCATTAGTAGAAAGACTGGCAAATAAATTATCTACTGTGAATTACGCACTAATACAAGTGCCTATGTGATGTGTGCCAGTGTGAATTCATTTACACATGTCGAGGCATATGCATGCATATGAACGTAAGTGTATCTCCTTTCTCTTTACCTCTTTTTCATATTGGTACAGCAAGTGTAAAAACTGCCATGTTACTTCTCAGACAGCAAGCCCCATCTTCTGTGGCAGGCTTGGGTATTCTTGCCTTTTTCATCTCTTTTTAATCATTCCAGTGAAGAGGCTCTCTCCTTGATATCCACTTCCAAAACTCCCACTCACCAACTTCAGAACAAACCCAGCCATGCTTGTACATGTGCGCGTGTTGAACGAGCCCTCATAAAGTGCCTATCACATCATTATTTTGTTTAAACATTTTTATTTCTCCAGAGAATTTAAAATACACAAACATGTGATTCCATGAGGAAATGATCCAAAAGAGATTATAAATACAGCTATAAATGTCAAAGTTCTCAAAACATTTCACTGGCTCTATCTTCAGAAGAGACTGTTTACAGAGAAAACCCACGTCAGTGTGTTTTATTATCGTTATTGTGTGTTAAATGTTACAAATGCAATCTGTTTGCCTTACACGTAAACCATAGTCTCCAAATATCTTTAAGGATCACTTCTAATAGTCGTACTCAAAGGCAGGAGTATAATTTAGTAGGATATTAAGCAATCACTCCAGTGCAGGAAAGGTTTTTGGGTTTCATACAACTCTCATCAGAGGCACCTATCTTACATGTCCCCAGAAATGAATATTTTGCAGTGGATCATCACTCTGGGCTCCATGTTTGTGATGGATTGGAACACAGAATGCTCAAAATACCGACCTTTCAAAACTTGAATTCTTGCAGACTTGGAACCAAGCCATTTAGGTTTATTAAGGAGAATCAACAAAGACTCTTTTTTTTTTCCTATGAAATTTTAAATTTCTTACTACATCTGTCTTTAAAGTGATGCCTAGGAGACCTTTACTACAAAAAGTTCACACTTCCTTGTTTGATGGAAGAGGCTATCTCCAAGAATGAATGAGCCTGAGTTAGAAGAATGAAGCAAACAAGCACCAAATCTCTTGCAAAACACAGTATGACTAAATTTGACAGCATAAGTTTAAAATCCACAGCATGGACTGAATTCTAATAGAGAGGACTGGAGTAGCACATATCTGAAATTTGTCACGGATAGTTAACTTGTTAGGAAAAATGTTAAGACTGAAAGATCTTTTTCTTTGGTCTACTTGAATGTTGATCACAGCTGTTTGCTGCAATTATGGAAAACAAAGTAATATTTAAATTTCAAAATTTCTTTTTAAAGGCTGCATCGGAATGTTGGACGTAATTTCCCCATAGTCACAGGAACCTCTGGGAGACATTTTGTCTGTCTAGTGGTCACAGAACACCCATTTTGTGCTTCACAACCTGCAGTCTTTCCCTATGTTCAGTATGCTTATTTGAAAGCAGCATCCACAAAATTGTAATGTGTAACAAAGGGAGATCAGGAGAGGACAGGGATATCACCAGTACACTAGCCAGCTGTGAGTTTGTTTCTTAAAAGATATTCTTCTGGAAAAAGCTGTATCTTACTACCAGGAAAACAAAATTCCTCCCAGTTCTGTAACAATCTTACATACGGAAAAAATCCTTCCTGACTGCAGACCAAATTCAAATTCCAAGTTAGGTAAATAGTAAATTATGTAAATACAGGCTTCTCTGTCCTTTTTCTTCTTAGTGTTATTGTACTTCACCTTTCTTTTAGCAAGAAGCAGAAAGGGTTTGAAGCACACAGTATTTCAACAACTTTCATTCCAGTATTTTCTGGAATGAGACTGGTGCTACCCGACCCTTAAATTTCATCAGTAGCAAAGAGTAGAGTTTTGCTCTTAAGCATTCATCCTGATGATGCCCAAAACTTTCAGGAGCTTGGAGGAGAATAAACCGAATATGAAAATAATCTGACCACAGGCACCTCTGGATATGGGGCTCTATAGAAACAGTGCACAAAAGGGAAAAAAAATCTGACAGCTCAATGGGGCCAAACAATTTACCCTTTATTTTGTGGTGAAATTTATTTATTGGAAATGGCTCATCGGCCCAATAGTCCAGGATTAGAGGTTTATCTTCTGAAAGTGGAATGTTTAATTCTAGTTTTGATTTTACCCCAAAACAAAGTCTCTGTAATTCTGGTTTTATGATTTATTGGCTGCAGTTTTCCTGAGATGAAAGTAGGAGTTCAGCAATCTGTTCTTGGAAATCCAGCATTTTGCAAGGATTCTCTGTCAGCAAACATGTGATAAGCAAAGACATTTTCTTGAGTTTCAGGCCAGTGGCTTATTCACAAGATATTTTCCTCTTTGAAAACAGGTCTTCGCTCTTACTGTGTTGCTCTATTGATCAATCTGTTTTGAGAGAGCGTGAGAGCTCAGAAAATGAAGTTTCCTTTTTACCACATTAAATCCACTGAATTTGCCTGAGCCAGACATAATTATTCTGCAAATGGAAAGGGTTTTACCCTAAGTATCTTGTAAGCTTTTCTGGATGCTCCTGCAACACACGGGGAAAGGAATCAGCTAAGCTACCAGAGACTAACGACTTTGCAGAACAACTCCCCATGGCAGAGGAAATGAACACATTGCTTCCTGACACATCTTTACCCACATCAATGAATATTTTTTGTCTGTACTGGAAAGGGAAGCAGGGAAAATGATTGAATCTTGCCAAGCCTGAAGTGCAGAGTGTATGTGAAATATACAACCTTCAGAGCAATCCCAGTGATATTGCAGCCTGTGCTGTGTGCATACATATGCACATTAATTCCCACAGCACTCATGAGTGTTTACCCTTCAGTGGGGCAAGAAGTGGCCTGGAAAGTTTTGTCTTTCTCTATTTTTCCAAAGGAAATTACTTTATGAAAGATTTTGAAGTTCTTGAGGAAAATTGATCCAAATACAATAATTTTCTTTAGAATTGTGGTACACAACAATGAAAGAACTTTGATCTGCCCTCAGCTTCTTCTGGACGTCCACAAAGCGTCTTGCTTGTCCACACAAAATTAAAGCCGCTACTTCATTTTTCATCCTGCATGTGTCCATTGGCCTCTCTGAGGCTGAGAACTTTCAATAAATCTTTTCTTTGTTCTAGTTTAGAGAATTATTTGCTAGCCAGCCTGTGAGTGGAATCATAAGAGTTGTGGTTAGTGGCCTCTAGCAGAGGTGCATAACATTCTGGTTAAAAAAACCCCAAAATTTCACACTGACCTTGCAAACCAAATCTGCTTCCCCACCGTACTGTTTAGTAACTCTGATGTTTAGTACTTGCAAAAATCTAGCTAGCAAGAGAGAAAAATCAGAAGTTTTTGATGCTTACAGAAGCCAGAGGCGCATTATCAAAACCTACTTGGTCTTCAAAATAGTAATAGAAGTTTATCAAAATGGGATGCTTTTATGAGACTGACAGTTCTTTTTGCCCTCTGGTCTGGAAACACTATACCACATTACACGCTGGACAGCAACAGAAATTCCAGAGAATTGCTCAAAGAAGGGGATGGAGGGATAATCTTTCCTTCTCATCACCATTCACAACCTCTGAAATAACTAAAACCAAACCAAATTTTTCTCCATTCAAAATTTTGTGTTCTATTTTCCCATAACAGATTTTATCAACCAAATATATTTTGAAATATTTTGTTTCTCCAAATTCCCAAGATGGAAGAAGTAGGACACAATTAAATGCACTTGACTATGTGTTCTTCCACTTCGGTTTGCATTCCTGAACAGATTATTCCATTTGCTGTACTTCAACTTTCACTCTTGTGAACATCGGTAAGAAGAGATATTTGCAGCACTCATTTCCCCACCTTCCATTCATGTCTAAAACAGTGACAAAAACATAATGGATCACTTTGTTCATTGAATAAACAACCCACAAATGCAACTTTATAAGGTACATTCCCAGGAAACAGATCTATAAACCTGGTAAATACACCAAGACCCCATCAGGGATGTTTGAGCTAAAACTTAATTTGTCATTCATGAACACTTCACATGCCCCTCTAAATGAGTTATGCACTGCACCATCGACAGGAAATATAACAGACTGCACGTTGGAGATACCAAAAAGGGCTTGTGGGAGTGTTTTATTGAGCATTGCACAGGTGTTAACAATAGAGGGGGTAACACAGATCAAAGGATTGTGCAGAACCCACTTGATAAGTTACAAACTGTTCTTCATCTGTCTTGTCTGGGAATAAATTGCATGTCCATTCTGGCTCCTCTGTCCGTCTCATGATGATACCTCAACAGAGTAGAGGTGAGCAGTAGTGAAATCACTGCTAACTTGACTCTACAGCTTCAGTCTCAGATGGTTTTTATGACAATTTAGAGCACATTTCAGGCTGACCTAAATTATGATGTTGGCAGGTCTGGCAAAAACAACCTCAGAGCCTTTTCTAAACCAAACTCAGTTTCTCACTTTCATTAGACCTTCTGCATGGTGGAGGGCGCACAGTGCCAGAAGGTAGCCCAAACGGACAACATCTCAGCATGATTATGAGACTGTGTACTCAAGTATCTGAAGGATTTCTCAGCAATGCAAACCAGCTCAGATAGAGGAGTAAGGTGGAAGTCGCTTAGTTCAGCAGGATTGCTTCCAAGACTCCAGAGAACATCCCGCAAAAAAGCTGGACAGCAGTACATTAGTTTTCAGGCATGGACGTTTCTTCATAACAGGCACTGATCTACGCAAGGATGAAGATTTGAGGTTGCTGGGTGATTGGCATGACACCATGGTGCCCTAACAGCTGTAAATCCACCTTCTCAATCTTCCCTTCCTCTTTTTCTGTCCATGCTGGAGCTATATTATCCATCCTGGTCATCAAATGAATATGTGAAAGACCGAAAGACTGGGTTCATAGTGTCTAGCTCAGTAAGTTGTGTTAGAGCTGTAATTTTATCTGCTTTGGTTTTGCTTCGGTTTTTTTGTTTGGTGGTTTTTTTGTTTGTTTGTTTGGTTTTTTTTTTGGTGTTTTTTGTTTTGTTTTGTTTTGTTTTGTTTTGTTTTGTTTTGTTTTTTCATTTTGCAGGCTCTCTCTTCTGTATGCTTGAGAGCATTGCTTCAGATCAGTAATCATGGTGGCAAGTGCTGGGCAGTGGGCTGAAGCAATTTTGTCTTGATATGTTAAATTAAAACTGCACTACAAATGGCAGTGACAAGGTTTTAGTATTGGCAGTCTTTCTGAAAAAAAGGATGTGAAAAATGTCTGCCCACTGGGCCCAGAAGTTGTCACTGTACTGACTGTGCTACAGAGGCACTTGTGTTTTTTGAGACCCAAGAAACAGATGGAGGCAGAAGCACTGATTTTCATGTCTACATTCTGTTAACATCTTCTCAGCTTAAAGTTCGCTTCATGTCCTTGAGCCTTCCAAATAGCACAGTAATGAATATGGAAGAAAAGTGCATGTTTTTGACTCAGCATCCACAGAGTACAACTCAGTACCCTGTGAAAAGAAAAGTACAGTGAGAGAGGCTTCCTCCTGAAGGTTATTATTTCTGTCTGCAGAGCAGAGTCACACAGCAGGCACGTCATCTAGCATGCTAGGCCTTGTGCTGATTAACATTAGCAACAATTCTTGCTCTGAAGACCTTACAAACAACTTGGAATTGTTTTTCTTGTTTAATAAGTGAGCAACAGAGGCAAGCAGTAATTGAGGGACTGCATCCCATTCCAGTGCCCAACCACAGGAATTGTCTCTTTCTCATAGCTCCCACTGGCCAGAAATACTGTTTGATTGCTGACTTACAGTATCTGAGCAGGAAAGCAAGGTGCTTCAACCAGAAAAGTACAATCTACTAACACACAGGGGAAGGAAATGAACCCATTGCATCCAGGCACTTGCATTTTGAAGTCTTGAAAGAGGATTTTTTTTCCCAGTCTATTAATTTGTTCTTCCAATCAGCCAGTTCCACAAAGGCGCAGCTCCCCAAGCACACACCCTGCTAGCAAGCCTGCATCTGCAGAAGGTCCCTCCTTATGCTATATGCAAATCCTTCTGGAAGCTGGGAATAATTTGACTTATGAGGTTCCTGTCTCCTATACCCAAGCCGTTCATCTAATTTACATGTATTCAGCTGCTTGTTTGTTTGCTTAGCATGCTAAGTATCAGTTTTTAGAGAGATTCACCATCTATATATGCTCTTTACAGGATGTGCTCGTGTTACACAAAGGCTGTTTCGCTCTTTACCTCCTGCTGATTCCCTGGAGAGGAATATGATGAGGTCTCCTATGCACCATGTGAAGACTTATTTCCATGCTGCATAGCATGTATGATAAAGTGTGCTTCTTTTCCACCCTTGCTGTTGGGCTGACCCTGTTCTTACTTCTTTTCTTGGCAAATGAGATGCTGACATTGTTTTGCATTCTTTACGTTCACCAAAAAATAGCAGTACCCTCACTGTAAGGGTGAATGGGTCAGAGAATTGTCTTACACATTGCTAAGAGTCACTGAAAGAACAGCTTCATAAATCCTTCCAGGGAAAACTGGTCTCCAGCCACAGCTGTGGTATGATCTTTGAGGACATATAAGTCTAAAACTCTAGTTTGGTGAAACAGAAAGTTGCCCTTAAAAAAAGGTACCCACCAAGCTAGGGAGAAAGTAAAGAAAATATAGTTTCCTCTGTTCTTCCCTGTAAAGAATATCTTTTGAATTTTCAAACATGGTGCTTGAAGACCATATATTTGTATTTGGTACCTTGAAAAAGGCAGCTAGACTTTCAGAGATGATGACTCAGCTTTCCAGTGATGATAACGGGGTTTGGATCAGGCCCTCTGTTTGTACATGCCTCGTAGGTAAACAGAAACTTTCACATCTATTGCTTGTAATCCTCTCATACACGCAGAGAACAGAATTCACCATGTGAAGTAAAGAAGGAATAAAATAAACATACAGGTCATGCTTGCCAACAAAAGCAAACAGCAGGCCCTCCAAAGCAGCCTGAAAACCTGCCTGTGAACAGTTCTGAAGTCTTGGTGCCGTTTTAACATAACAAACCCCTTCTGGGACTACCATGGTAATTGCTGCAAGAAAAATCATTTTCATCTGGTAGCTAACTACTCTGTATTTCAAACCAGTGCCTAGATTATCCCTTAATACCTTTGACCCCAAGGAAATTTAAATTTAACCTTTCGTAACATTGCATTTGCCAGTTCCAAATTACCATTGCCATTATTTTAAGTTATAGGGTTGATAGGCTATGTGACCTACTGTGGATAAGATATAATTGAGACTGGTCAAAAACAAGCAATTGTTTCGCATGCTGTTCTGGAAACTGATCAATGTGTTAATGCCATAACTTGATGACCTGATTGATCAAGCAAAAAAAAGACGAAGAACAAGGAAGGTTTTCATCTATCTGCTTTAGTAGGACACCATTTCAGCCTGTACTTCACACTTCTCCCTATTTACAGCTGCAGATATCAACTGGCTGCCTAGAGAGGTACAAAAGGCTTTCTCCTGTAGAAAAGTTACTCCACATATTGGACCACAGCACATTCAGAAAGAAACTATCCATTCGCACTCCCTTGAGATCCAGAGGACAGAAGCGAATGGTTCATATGGCATCTCTCTAGCTACTGAGTAACGTCTCTGCTGTAATGTTGTCCAGTGGGTAAATGTTATTTTTCATGATAATAGTAAAATATAAACACCAGACTAAGTTCAATAACACTCATATTGAGGGCAGTGAGAACAGGGAGAAGAAGGCCTACAGCTTATGAAAGCTTGGAGAAAAAGGTGAGAGTTGTGTAAAAAGATTCTAGAATTAGTAAGAATCTCCATTTGCCCTTCAACTGTCCTCTCTTTTCTATTAAAGCTTTGGGGGAAAAAATGACAATAGTTCGTCTATTTTATTAACATCTTTTCTTCCCAGGAGAATTAGATGGGTGCAGACAGCAAGGACAGAGAGGATTATTTTAGGCTAGTACCTAGGGTATTAATTATATACCTAGGGTATAATTAGGGTACAGCTAAGAATCCTGGGATAATTACAGGAAATGGAAAACCAAGGCTGAACCTTTGAAAAAGTTCTTTCTGTCTGTACTAATCTGTAGAATTGTTGCCCAAGAGAAATGTTTATTGTTTTGCATATATAAAAAAGTGATGAACTATGAATTGGGAAATATGTCTTATAAATTTCTTAGCTTTCAAAACATGCTTCTCATTTTAAATTCCAGATGAACCACATCTGTTGGTATCCTCTGGTTTTCACTTGTGCCTTGTTTAAATCAGAAATATGAGATAATAGGATTGAGGTTTAAGAGTTGTTCTTGCGCTTGAAATCCAGAATCCTTTGCTTTTCCACGCATCCTTTCTGCTATTGTTACTGCTTCAATGGCAATTGCTCAGCTCTTTTCCCTTGCGAATTTCTAACATATTGTTTAAGGAAAACACAAGCTCTGCTGGGCACTACATTGTAAGGAGCAAACTTTCCAGGAAGAGAATCAGGATGCATGAACAAGTGTGCCCTAAATCTAACTTTGGGGATTATCTGAAAATGGGAAGAAAAATTCAAGAGGAGGAACAGGAGGAGGAAAGGAATGAGTCCCCTTACTTCCGCTATAGGAAGGCTGGTCAGAGCGAAGCCACCACCCATTTGGCTGTGAAAGAGGCTGCATTCTGGCGTGCCACCTATCGTCTTGCTCAGCCAGCAACATGGGCATGAGCAGAAACCCTTCCAGGTGCATGAGCTACAGGCAGGGAGAACTTGCAAGAGCAATACCATGGTTTTGCTTGGTTATGTGCTTCAGTGCCTCCTTTTGCTGCGTGCCAGTCCCAGAGCCAAGCCCACCAGTAAACTGCAATCCACTGATCTGTCTGAACACCCCTGAGGTCTTCTCATAGCCTCTGCAATCATCCCTTAAAAGTATTCAGGAGCTTGCAGGCTCTGATCTGCCCCAGAGTGTGAACAGGTGAAGCATGAGCAAAACCATTATGCGAAGTGTCCTTTAAATGACCGTAGGGCTTTGGTCTGTGCCATCAGTGTTGACCAAGACTGGATAATTTGTGTACGTTTTCCTCTGGTGGTACCTGGTAGTGCATGCCACTTCCTTCATCTGAGTTTCTTGAGGACAGAGAAAAAGGAAGATTGAAAATTACAGCTAGTATTTTGAACTGCAGGAGAGTGTCCCTGTTTTTCTCTTGTTCTTTGCAGGAAGATAATTGCTGTCATCTTTCTAGGAGGGGGTGCCCTTACAATTGAATCTCAGGAGTTTTACAATATGTCTTAAAAATGGTTTGTTTATTATTTTGGGTTTTCCTGTTGTTCCTCCCCTCTCTCCACTGATTTGCTTTAGAGAAACTAAGTGTACTTTACACAAACAGCTAGAGCAAAAACTACTTGCTTTTTTTATTCCATATTTTTACATACGTTTTTAATGACTTTCAATCAGACACAATCTGTAGTTATAATAAAACAGTGGATGTTTATTATTATTGCTATTACATTATTATTATTATACTCTACACTATTATTATTGAATTGTAAACTTGAACTCTGTGGTGCATTTTTACAATTTTCTGTGATTTGCAAGTGTTTGGGGGGTTCATTTGCATAAAACGAAGAAGTGATAGAGTTTTCATGCATCCTACGGTGAATTTCACTTTGTAGATTTCTTTTACAAGAGTAATGTCACTCCTTTTTGATTACCTTAGTAATTTGCTTTGCCTCTAGTTGGTCACAATTTTAATTTAGGAGGGGGATTCAGTGTCTCAGGGACACTGGCAGATCCTGCCAGTGAATCCCACTGCCTGTGGGAAGTGCTGATTGATATTCAAAGCTTTAACACTTCCCGTTTTGCTGAAGGAGGAGCTTCATCACAGACATTCTAGCTCTTTGGGCCCTATTTTTCACTTTTTTACATCCCAACCACGTGTCTCGTGCCGTGCCACAGCTACAGCGCTGAATTCCTCATCAGAGAGCTCTCTGAAAGCAAGATAATACTTCCGCAGTCTCAGCAGTTACTGTGTCCTCCAGGAGGTAAAAAATATCAGTTGGGGGAATCGACAGGACCTACATTCTCCTTGTTTTATGCTGTTTAACTTGGGGCAACAATCCCTCCCCCCCCAACTTTTCTTGGAGAGAGGGCATTTGTTTAAAGTTGTACATCTTGCCATGCTCTGAGACAAATACTAGTTAGTGAATAGACAGTTTTCAAAACCATCTGGGCATCTGTGCAGGTTACTGCATGAAGGGCAGCAATCATCTCTGCTGTGGCCCCTGGGTCATGGGTGGTTTTGGAGGGTTTCCAGGTACACCCACATGTCTGTAGAGGACAGCAAGTCACTAGGCACATAGGTATGACCTGGAGATGAGCAAAGGCAGAGCTCTTCTAGATGTGAGGCTGATGGCCCTGTTCTTTTACTACTGTGTGGCAGATCACCCAGTTTGTATGTAGGCATTTTCTAAATGGGATTGGTCAAGGGGGGTTTGAACTCCTGAGATGGTTTGACCCATGATTTTATCCCCCTCGTGATGAAGGTTGTCATTCCCACCTTGTTCCCCCTTCCTTTAATTACCAGCTCTTTCTCTAGATGCCTTTTTTAGCTGGGTGAAGTTAATTTGCTTCAATCATATTCAATCAAACAGCCATTGCTTTGCCTAAAACCTTGCTGCTGATCTGAGCAGAAAGGCCAGGAAGCAGTGCACAGACTCTGCTTTTCCCTCCAGCTCCACAGAGAGAGACATTAGAAATGTCTCCTTCATGCTCAGGTTTTCAGCAACTTCTTCCAACCAGCTAAAGGCATAACCTCATGTCTCCTGAATATGGCTGACATGAGCCATGGCAAATTTCTGATGATCTCTTTGCTTTTTCTCTCAAGAAAGAAACTGATGCATGTTTTATCCAGTTTTAGCAAAAACAAGCAGACAGCCAAACAGCTGCAGTGGAAAGGTAGGGCCCAAGGCCACAGCACAGCAGCAGTTTCTGGCAAAGAGCTTCAGAAAAAGCCATGATGCCCCAGGGGTGGGAGAGCTCTTTCACTGTTTCTTGGAGACTTGAAAAGGAAAGGACAACCGTTTAATCTCCAGACAGGCTGTTTCTATTAAAGCTCACAGTAGAGGTGAGGGGGGACTCTGTGAAAGTTTGGGCACCTTCACTCCCGCTGAGACTCCTAGAGGAGAGGCCACCACAGCCTGATGCCACCTGTTGGCAGCCTTGGGGAACAGGGAGGCAAAGGAAGCCCTGAAGTCCGGCTTGAGGGAGTTAAAGCAGTGATGTGAAGAATCACTTCAGCAGGACAAAGGCCTGGTGGAGAACATGCTGGCAGCACAGGGCTTCCAGAGAGTTGTGTGGCAGACCTGGTGGTGAGAGCAACAGGTAGCAAGTAAGGTGAGCAGCAGTAGTGGCGGGGAGCACTGGGATTGGGACTAGTGTTTTTCTTGGCTAAGGTGGTGCAGCCTGAATCCAGAGAGGCAATAGCTGTGAAATGCTGCACCTCCATGAGGGTAATGGCTGGAGGAGGAAAGCAGCAACTTGTCACCAATGCTGTCACTCATCCTTGCCGAGGGAAGGCTTGGACTGTAGCCAGAGTGCTCTGGAGGCTGGTTGTTAGCCATTACTAATATGTTCGTATTTTACTTCTTCTTTTTGTTCCTTTCTCTCCTTTTCAATAGATGCTCTGCCATTTAAATCCATGCACTTAGCTCATGGCATGTGAGGGGGGAAAAGAAGAGTGCTCCATGTGCACCCAAAGACATGGGTTTTCTGAGATATCTGAGCTTGGAGTTTGTGCCAGGGTTTAAACATTTCAGGAAGAATTCCCTAGAGGCCCCTCACGGCTGCCAAAAAGCATCCTGGCAGATGGGTTCCCACTCCATGACTCGATGCAAGGAGTGGGAGGAGAAGGCTGCACGGCATGCCATGGCCCCGACGCCTCCCAGCACTCACACTGCCCTTCAGCAGCAGCCATTGTGCTGCTGGCTCACCCTGCAGCCGAGGGAAGCGCTCCCAGAGAAGCTCTCCTGGCAGGTGGCTATTGATCTCACCAAGTGTTGCTGTAAAACGATCACTTACAGCATGGTCTGTAATCAGGATGAAGCTGAGATTTATTGAAGTTCCCCTCCTCAAGAGCCAGGGGTATTTATCTGAATTCAGTGGGTCCCCATTTGCTTGGCGACACGACTGTGCAGATGCTCAATCACTGCCTTTCTCATTTTTGCAGCAGCAGACTCTTTTCTTCTTGAAGACTAGGAGGGTAAAGCCCTCTGAAACAAAAACCCATGTCAGAGGTTAAAAAAGCCCAAAACACTAATTAAAATAAATAACAAGGGACACAGTGAGACTGTCTGCCCACAGGGCAGGTTCTTGCAGGCTGTATTTTTCAACATTCCAGAAAATAATCACTGAAAATTTTGCTTTTTTGTTTGCAAGTGTCTACTTGCAAAGTCCTTTCAGTGGCATGGTAGTTGCTCTTAAACATTTAACACGTTGCTGTTTGCAAAAAGGCAATGAATATTTTCTTAGCGTGTTCTAAATTATTTGGAGCTTTTTGCTAAAATAACAAATTAGTGCTCACCTTAGCCAAACCCACAAATATTTGTACAATTAAACATCAAGCTTTGTAGTCAAAGCAGGAAAAGCATTCCCTTGTATTCTGTGGCGCCAAGCAGATTTTTTTTGTCCCACTAGATTAAGTTAGATTAACCAATCAGATAAAATGAGCAACACCGAATGTATTAAACAATAAATTAAGGCCTACTTTTTTAGGAATGCTTAATTCATTAACTCAGACATTTGGAAAGGCTGAAACGCTGTGATGGAGATAAGGTTTTATCTGAGAATTGTACCTATGGATTTTAGAGGATTAGAGAGGGCAACTCTAGTATGCAGGTGGGTCAAAACCAAATGAACAGAAAGCAAACAAGGTGGCACGCTACCTTCAACTATGCCTGGTAGAAAAGTCTCTTTTTTAGGTATTATGTAAGTTATTGCTGTGTAAGTGACCTGCAGTCAGTCTTCCTGCCTCCTGTCCATCGTAGGCAGCTGGGAAGAAGGCAGAGGTGAGAATAAAGCAGTGTAAAAAAAGAAAGCGGTGAGACGAGCTATTTCCTTGACCCAGAGCAGACCCAAGAAGAGCTCCAAAGTTGAGGACACTGTGCCAGCAGAAAGATTTCAAGAGAAGATTGACATGCCAAGAAGTTCCTGGTTGGGAGACAGTTTTCTGTGTGAGGAGGTGTCCTGTGGAAGGAGCCTCTGCTGCAGGTACAGGACAGGGGGTGTGTGGATCCTGCCTACCCTGTCCTGCAGGACACCCCCGTGGCAAAGACCCTTCTGGCTGGAGCAGGACAGTGGTGGGATTTAGCCCGTGTGCCAATGCCCACTTAATTTATTATTTCCTGTGATGACTGAGAGGCCGTAAAGGGGGTCATTGACCATCAGAAATGAATATTCTATTTTATGTAGGATACATCAACTTTTATTGATAGGTATAACTCATTCAATCTCTCTGTAATTCACTAGGGACAAGTGAAGGCCGAGTATTTCAAAAGTCATTGTAGTCATGCACACAGCTGATAGGAAGGACATAACTCCTCCCCTCCAACACCATTCCCCCCTTAAAAGAAACTGCTATTTTGTGGCAAGTGTTGACATACTAGAAACTATTCCATTGTTTTAGTATAGAATTTCAGCCTTTCTGTTTCCAGGGATATTTTCATAAAGACATGGTCTTTATTGCTTGAGAGATCATCTGCTCCTGCTGCTTATTCATCACTTGCAGCCATATAACACACAGTCCTCTGTGACATCATAATCATCTCCAGAGCAACTAATTATGATGCCACAATCACAGGAGTGACTTCAAGTGAGGAATAAGCAGCAGGAGCAAATGAACTTGCTAAGTAACAAATAGTCTGTTTTCAGGCAAATGTCCCTAGTAATAAAATAGGAGGAGGGGGAAACCTACAGAAAACATGACACATGGCCAGAAATGTTCATAAATAGACTATTTAACAAAGTTTTTTACAAACGCCTCTTTGATGTCACGTGCTGTAACTAGCTTCTCTGGGCCAAAATCTGAAAAACTGGAATAACTCCAAGGATTTGAGTCACTTGTACTGGCGAAGAAACAAAATGCACCAGATTACTTCAGATTTGCCCCAGTGCAACTGAACCTACTATGGAAATAAAGCAACATGGCAAGAAGATTTTATATTCAGATCAGACAAAAGATAAGAAATTTGGTGGGAATTGATAATTCTCAAATAACAGAGGCTTTAAACTAATTTAGTTGGAATTTGGCTTTGTAGAGACAATGGTTATGCATGCACAAGCATGAAAGGGAAATCATCCTTTTACCTGTGCTACAAAGCTACCATAGTCTTGAATGATGGCCCTGGAACTCTAGCAAGAAAACAGCATGGCAAACCTCAGGCTTTCTAGTGAATCTCCTTGGTTTCAAATATAGTGGGAAAAAAAGATACTTTGGAGGCTGAAGAGTGAGTGAAGTAGTGCAGTTGTTGCTGTTTGTTTTGGTTTTTATATTTTTTAATTTACAGAAAGTATACTCTATATTGAACAACAACAGATGTCCTAGGAGTGAATGCAGGGTCGTAATTCATTCTCAAGGCTCTGTGGCTGTTCATAAACTGCTCAGGCGCTGTCTGACATCAGCAGAGTCCTGCAAGTGAATTACGGTCCCCTATCCACACTGGGGCCATACATTACTGGATGCAACGGGCAGCCAAGACACAGTTGGCTCATGTCACCAACTGGTTTGCAGGCTGACGGGTAGTGAAAGAAAAAAATTTCATTAATCAGAAGTATTTTTCCTATACACCTTTTGTTGGGACACCTTCTGAAACAAAGTTTGGTATCGCAGTGTCGGCTGCAAAAACTTGAGGATTTGCTGCTAGAGTAGGAGGAACTTTGAGGACCATGTGAAACCTCCAGGAGAACATGATGTCTGAATTTCTCTCATTTCTGCCTGTGCAACACCATGAGAATAGGAAAAGACATTAGTGCCCACAAAATGGTCTGGGGAACAGGTGTTATAGCCGATGGCAGTTTAAAATAGACCTGGAGGCTCCAAGAAATAGCCATTTCCCAACTACTAGAGAATAGCCCAGATGGTAGATATTCTGATATCAGTGAATCTTTAATACTATCTCATAAAGATTTAAAATGCAGTTCAATTTCAGCACAGTTATAAACCCACATCTTACAGTCATACCAAAAGCTCCCTTAATACAGTATGGCTGCTTGCACTAAAAGCAAAGTAAGCTAAGGATCACTAGTAAATCATTTGTTTTATGCTCAGTTCCTTTGAAAAAGTCTTTCCCAGATGCAGCCACTTCATTCTCAGCATTTTTCTTCTGGGATTTAAGTAATCCACAATCCCTTCTCATCTTATTATATACCTAAAATACTGCATAGTGCAAGAAAATTCGGCCAGAATTCTTCTCTTAAAAAGAATATCCAGGTCATTTTAGAGTCTTTAATAACTAGAGAAAACTTCCCCCACCACCCAAAAAATGTCTTTACCACCTATCCTGTCCCTAAGTCCCATTGCCACATCTCCCATAATTACCAACCCCCAGAGGCTGAGTTTGAAGCCATCTATCTGTAACAGACACAGCTGAAAGGAGTGGGAGGAGAGCAGTGATTCAGCACTATAGACTTTCGTTCAATTTGCTTTCTTTTTATTTCCACTTCACCACTAAGAATTTAGCCAGGACGGTTAAAATGAGGAACATGGCATGAATCAGGGCAAAGTGAAAACTATAAAGAAATGTAATGGGTTTTTTTTGTTTGTTTGTTTCCTTATTTTGCTGGGATTTTTATTTTGCTGATCACTGAGGAAGGACTGGGCTAGAAAGTCTACCTTTTAGGTGACTATTAATATAGGCCAGGTAGCTACTGGGAATAAACCAGGGAAATCCTGTGACAGCTTTTATCAACACATGGGAGAGTTATATTTTAACTACACTTTTGTTTTCAACACAAAGGAGCTGGTTGTTAGGCATCAAATTTGGAAGAGGAAAGAAATAGTTATGCTAATGTAATTCATGGTCAGATGATACAAAGTCAAAAGAAGTTGCAAATCTGAGTGAAGATAGAAAAATTACAATGGGCTATAGAGAGGCTAGAATCATCGGCAAAAAACAGCATAAAGGGATTCAGTGTGGGGAAAAACAGTAGCTCAGATAGAACAATAGAGGCAAGTGATCCAGAACGCTGAAATTCAATGGAAAGCCAAAATATGGAAAGCAATTGCTCTCTAAAAAGGGAAATGTTGTTACTGGGCAGTAATTAGATATGGGTTTGAATTGCAAATAAATCAGCCGAACAAATAAACAAATGAAAAAAGGACAAGGGCAAGATCAGGCTGTAAATGTCAAAGTGTAACACGAGCAGAGACAGGGGTTCTTAAAAAACTTAGTTGACTCTTCCTTTCTGAATGCGACACTAGCAAAGTAAAAAAAAACAAAAACAAACCACAACCAAAACCTAGCAAGTCGTTAACTTCTTTCATTCTTTTGTGAGGAACTTCAGATTTGTTTTTTCTGTTGTCCTCCAATGCCTCATAATCAATGAGGGACTATTCACTCTGGTTTGAAAAGGGCTCTTGCCCAAATTAAGTCAAATAGAGGCAAATTCATTGGACCAATCCAAGGCCTGGCTGTCCCCATCCTTGTGCAAGAGCTGAGAGTTCTTCCAGGTATCTCTGTTATTAGATAACCTCTCTGCTGATATCCCCATATCAAACCATTATGGTGGGGTTTTTCTCTGACTTGAAGAAATACACTAGTCTCAAACCAGTCATCTGCATGTTAAGCTGTATTTAGAACAAATCATTTTAAAGCAAAACAACAACAGAAAAAACAAAAGAGCCGTGCTGATTTTTTTCTAGATTTTTAACAAAATGTTTGATGTTGTAGAGATTTCCAAACAATTAATGCGAAATTGAGGATTGTTGTTCCCATGATTTATTTACCATCTATAGAGAACTCAGCTGTGGTGCTGCTGCTATTGCTACTTTTCTCTCTGCATTTAGAGTTGAAAACTGGTAAGCTCTTTGTTGGGGCATGTTTCCATGAATTATAGTGCGCTGGAACTGCAAGGTTCAAGCTGCAGTAGTGTGAAACAGTTGTTCCAACAATCACATGCAGCAGAGGTTGGCTTTGGGGCTTTTTGATTCTTTCTCTCCCTAATACATTGTGCAGCCTTGGGAAGGCCTGAAGAGCCATGTTTCTAACTGTGACTTGCTTCTGTGGTAAGGAAGGTAGTGCTGTTCCCACATCAGGAACAGGAAGATCACTTGTATCCAAGGGCTGTTGCTTGTGGCCAAGTGCTCTCCCTGCCTGCTCAACACTTTCCCACTTGCAGTTAAACAGCTCGCCCTCAAAGCTTTCTTCCTCTTGTAAGGCTTCATGCTCAGCTCTAGGAAACTGAAGCAGTGAACTTGTGACTCACTCCATTTGTGTCCAAAAAGTGCAAAACTAACAAAGCAAGGCAAATAGCCAATTTTAGTGGACAACTATGGGCTAGCTGTCATAAAAGGTGCTTTTTCACAGAAGAAAAAAATGGCCAGGTTGCAACAGATGCAAGGAATAGCTTGCAGGATGCCCTGAATTTCCATGTAGCTTGACAGAAAGAGAGTTGTGCCAGCAACGATGCATTTAAAATGAGCTTTAGTAGTGGGGAATATTTTCATGTCTCATCTTAGCTGAATTACTATAATTTTGCTCCAGTACACCCGTGTCAGTGGCGGAGGGAGGGAGGGTGGTTTCTACAGGTCCATGGCAAATGACCGCCAGCTCTCCAACCTCACCTCCAGCAGATGCTCTTGGGCCACTTCAGGCAGTAAATCTTTGTCCTGGCTTAAGAGACCTCTGTAGTTACTGGTGTCCTTGCAACATGATTCGTATGGCGCTACAAATGTTGAGCTGTTTTCATTGGGCTTTCCTCTGGAAAAGGCAAATCTCAGAGGGCAGGGGTAGCCACTGGGCACCACCTGCTTTGTGCTCGCTCCAGCCAGAGGCAGGCCCTCCCCGGCCACGTGCTTGATAAGCACCTAAATTACCAGATTTTGTCCACCATACACTTCACTGGTCCCCCAAGGGGAACAAGCTGATTGGCTGGTTTCTGTCTATATGATTGAGGGAAGCAATGCAGAGGTTTGTGGCAGAACTCAGAGAGAAGGAGGATATTTTGTCTGTCTGTGCTTTCCTCAGCTAGAAAACCATTTTAATTTTTTTTCAACCGCTGCTTCTAAGAATCCTATTTCCCTTGTCTCTTGTTTTAATACCGTAGGGCTGCTTTTAATGGTGACAATGTAGCCAGAATTAGATCTAATAACAGTGTTCATATAGAGACTCTGAGATACAGGGTGACATAAATAAACTAGACTGGGTATTCTACAAAATTGTAAAAATGAAATAAGGAAGGTGTGAAGTTAGTGAGGTGATTTATATGTGGAAAACTAGTGCCAAGAATATTGTTATGGGCCTGGCTCCTAGAGGCAAGATTTGTTAGCAGAAACTGTCTCTAAATATTTATGTTCAGCTAAATAATTGCTAAATAATTCCAGTTCTCAGCTGGAAATTCAGGATCAGGCCTAGCTCGAATGGGTGGCTGAGTAGGATGGTATATTGGTGTTTTATACAGCAGTCCTCTTACTCTATGACACTTGTAGCTTTCAGGATATAATTAATCTTTTATAAAGTGCTCTTCATGGTCTGTCATTGGAACACTTCTTTTCGAAGTATTTCTTTAAAATAAATGAAGCACTTAAAAGCAATATATTTGGTATTATTTATTTGGGAATTAGTGAAGAAAGTTGTGCTTCTCTGCTCTGATTGTGTACTCCGCTTTTCATGAACTCTATTTTTGTCAGTTGACAACTTTGTGTGTGAGAGTGAGATTATGCTATTACTGTCGTTATTTAGGCTTCCACAGCTTAGGGACAAGATTTTTTTTAATGTTCTTTTTACCATGTTGGCTAATACTTACTGTGCTCAAGATTAATGGTGGGCTCCCTGTAAGGAGTTTTTTATGGAGAGACTCTAGAAGAAATTACCTCTTATGAACATACAGGGAAGGGAGAACCTCATCACTCAATGCAGCTGGGAGACAGACATCTACAGTACAATATTCTTCTATTTTCCTCATCTCAGAGCAGCGTTATAGCGATGTGGCAAAGGGGACTATTTTGAGTCTATGATCATGAAACAAAGAAACATTTTAAAGGGACCTTGTCAAGATTAGGGATTTTGATATTGGTACAGGCCCTCCGGTGGACTGGCTTTTGGTTACCTCTGTGCTCTCCCCCAGGCCATCCCTTCACGCCCATAAGACCCATTTGGTAAATCTGTTGAAGTAATCCAATGTTGGGATTTATAAAAAAATCCCAATCTTAGCAAAAGGAAGAAGAATTGCCTCTGGTCCATTAAAACAGGTCCACCAGGACCTGAGCAGGAGCAGTGAACATCAGAGGCTCTATTAAACTTGTGTTGTGGGGTCTGAGAGCTGGGGAGAACAAGTGAGGTGCTCTTGATATCCATGAGTCAATGGTTTAGTGCTTTCTATGACTGAGCTCTTATCCTCAGAGATGAAATGGTGTTGATCTCTCTTGGAAATCAGATACCAGGAAGTAGATATATTTTTCCAAATAGTGTCTGGGGCATTTGTCCAGGCTTTCACATGCTTTGATCTGTAACTCACTGACACCACCAGACCTGGACAAACCTAGCATGGGTTGTCACAGCAGAACCAAAACCTTTCGTTGCCTTCCTGTCTCTAAAATCCCTTTTCTAGAGTTCTGGACTGCCAGAAGCACTCCCTCCCCACAAGGAGAGAGAAAGAGTTTTGTGATATGAACAAATGACTGGGGGAAAAATGCACCCTAAATATGTAATACTCTTAATCTTCTGGACTGTAAGACATTATTGGATTTATGGAAGATAGATATCTTGTATCACTTACATGTACAAAGCATCACCTATCTTCTGAACCAGATATATTTTGAATATTTATGCAGAAACAGCTCCTTTATGCATTTTCAAATGCTCCTGATCTAGTTTAATCAATTAAAACAACATTAAATGCATTTGAATATCTCAGCTCTTTCTCTTATCAATATAATTCTCAAATGTTTTCTTTTGAGAGCCCAAGGTGATGAAAAATAGATTCATTTACTCTATTACTTCTTATAATTGTGGCTCCAAGAATTTTTTTTCCCTAATTTTGAAGCCACAAGAAGACTTTATGTGGCTCTAAAACTGCTGTTGGTTTTCATACCACAATACTCAAGGGCATATCTCTCCTTCAGGCTGCTATTGTTTGCAATCTGGAGATAAAGGCACACTTGATAAAACTCTTTTAATGATGTTAATATTAATACTTTGGTGGAATACTTTATCCTCTAGTAATAGCTTTAAAGAGTTTGTTGAGATTTTGTCATCTCATACATTTTAATAGAAAATTAGGTTTGTGATTAACAAGAAAAATATATCTACCTGTTACTTCATTTTACTTACATAACCATATAACGGCTGCCAGCGGGATAATGTATGCCTTGTGCCATATGTAGCTCGGCAGTCGTGGTGAATACTCAATGCTCCAGACAGAAAGCAAGGTGCAAACTAGCTATGAGCATTACCACAGGCCATGCTGCTCCGTGTCTGTCCCTTGGGAATGTCTGCACGGAGGTAAGGGCAGGCTGTGAAGCACCTTCTTCTGAAGGAGGGAAAGCGCTCTCATAGGGAACACAGCTGCCCCCATTCTCACTCTGCAGAGGTCATTTTGTGGTCTGTAAGCCAGCAGCTCTTTGTAAGCTCTGCAGCTAAGCCAGGGACTTGTAGTTTGCCCCTCTCTGCTCCTTTAGGAGGTTTTTATGCTTGAGGAAGTAGGAACAGTGGCTTGAGGGCACTTAATTGCAGGGCCGTGGTGAGGAGGGAAGAGGAGACACCATCTGTGGAGGGCTTTGTCAGCTGGAAACACTACCATGAGCTGGGTGTGATGCAGTTGCTGAAGTCGTGCAGTGCCATCCTTGGAAGAAAATTCAGGTTAGCCCCAGGGTAGGGAGATCTTGCACTGCCTTCATCTCCTGAGGACCTCAGACTGCAGCGCATGGAGCACAGAGTGGCCCGTGGATCGTTGCGGTGGGATCCTCTCTCATAAAAGCCAGGATAAAGAAACATTTTGGGGCTGCTCAATGCTTAGGGACAGGCTCTTACTGCTGCACACTCTTTACTAAGAGCCACGAGGTGCACTTTGCTGGCTCCTTTGGCTCCCATTTCTAACCCACTTTTTCTGTATTTGTCATGCATCTCCTGAGTCTCAGCTAAATGTGCCATCCTCTGAGCTTTAGGTTCAGGTAGTCACAGTCGCTTTTCACCACACTGCTGGCTTTAGAGGTAGGAATATTGGTCCCATTAGCTATTGAATCTGCATTCAGTTTTCCAGCAAGTATACAAGCAGGCTAAAGTGAAGGCTTCATTAAAGGCACCTTAGTCCTTACATGAGAAGTCCTTCTGTGGGTGATAGCATTGCTCACTAGCAGGGCTCTTAAGAAAGATGGAAGCAGTCCTGCTTAAGGGAAAACTTCTCTGGTCACTGCTACCCAGTGCTACTACTACCTAACAGGAAGGAGACAGCATTTGCTGAACAGGCCAGATTTACTCGCATGCAAGAGAGCAGGGGATCCACCCCTGGCCCCCTTGGCAGGGGGCAGTGCTGCTCCGCCCAGGTCAGGGCTGCAGCAAAGCCATGTGAGAGAGATCACTATCCTTCTGCAGGTCAATCATTTTGCATGCTATTGCATTCCCAGCTGCATAATTTATTGTGGCTGCCACGTGAGGGATAGTGAAGACAGCCAGAATGAAGTGCTGTGCCAGTAACAGCCTTGGTAAATTAAGTAGTGATGGGCCTGAGCAGTAAGATTTTGATATAGATCTGAATTTTGAACAGCTCGAGTTCAAGGGAGCTGGGATCCTGGTTTTGGGCTCAGTCCCATTTAGAATTACAGCAAATGAACCCATCACCATTTTGAACCCAATGTTTCACACTGTGATAGTGGCTGTGGGAACACTTGATCAGCTGCTGTCAGTCAGAGCAATAAATTGGCCAGCTTTGTGTCAGCTGATGAAAATGCTACAGAAAAAAAGGTACAGGCTTTAAGTATCCTGTGGTCTTTTTATTTTTTTCTCAGGCCAAAAAACAAAAGATATTTGCAATAATATAAATAAGAATGAATTGCCCAGATTCCCTTCTCTTTCAAGCTGGTAAAACAATCATCTTCTCTTCTTGCAATGCTCATCAGAGCTCAATTCTTTGTGTCTCAGCCAAGTGTAGCAAAGCAACTGCAAATCAGGGAAAATAAACATTCTCTTCTTGCTTGTCATTTGAGGTTATCTTAATCTGATTTCAGATGAATGACACTTTGCAGGGCCTCATTACATGGCTCAACCATTTCCTCACCTGAAGGAACTTGCTTGCTCCAGAAAAAAAACTTCTCAGAAAGGAAGAATTTTTCGTTCCTCACGTATGGAAGGATTTAATCTTGGTACTAGACAATATGCAGGATTCATGCTTCATAATGAGCTTCCACTGTGAATCAGGATGAGACTTTAAACCTGTTAGGGGTGGTGTAACGTGGCGATGAAACATAATCTTGCTTGGAATTCCCTAGAAAGACCTAATGACTGCTGGGCAAACCAACAGGATTGACTGCGCTGAAAGTTCAGCCAGCTCAGTCTGCACCAGTGTCTGTTTGGGCTGTTCTGAATGTGTCTGTTTATCTTCCAGGTGCATTGTCCAGTGAGTAACTTTTGGAGAATGCTTAAGTGGTGTGTTTAGAAAGGCAATAAAACTTCAATGCAAAATTCCGTGTATGTCAGTAACGTTGCAGGAGCTCCAGAGAAACTGTCAGGGAATGTAGTGTGACAGGAACTTCAACTTGCATTAAGAAAATTCAGTATAGGCCACATGGTAGTCTTTTTCTATTTACTGAGAAGCTGTACTCTTATTTGCACTAAGCTTGACAATCTCAAATATTAACAATGTCCTTGACCTGTGTTAGAAGTCCTACAGTTATGTACATGAGTACTACTAATATACAGCTAGAAAAAAAGAATGGTTTACTATTGAATGCCCAGCATTCATGACAGCAACTTTTTCCTTTCTCATTCTGCTGCCTCAGGACTAATTAACAGTATTTTCCAGACATCTAGGGAAACTATGTATCAATTCATTTATTGTTCAATTTTGCTATTTTAAATGTAATTGTTATTTCCAGTTTTTTCCTCTTCTTTTCAAATTTCTTTCTTTCTTTTCAATTTTCTTCCATCATAATTTCTCTTCCAGATCGTTCACATTGCCCAATGTAACCTTGCTATCAAAGATAATGGACTTTCTGAAAGGCTCCTTAAGTCCCTTCTTCTGCGAATAATCCTAATTGCCTAAACAGCCCATATGGCTTCAATGAGATTACTTGTTTAACTTATAGTTTCTCTCTCTTGCCTTACTGTCTCTTTCAATCCATCTGGTAATCCAAGGTTATAACTGGTCACAAATACTAGGTTAATCTGCTTTTGCAATTCAAAAAGAAAAAACAAACATTGCATAAATTGTTCTACTTTGCACACCTTGTGAGGCTATCACTCTTTGACTTCAAAAAGTCCAATGAAAATTCTAATTCTAATGAAAAGCTCTAGCAAAATTTTGAAATATTTTCATTTTCTTGGCTCTTCTGACTAGTATCTTTAAACTCCAGTTTTCCTATTACAAATCTACTGGACTTACCTCATGCATATGCATGACAGTAAGTCTGACAATATCAGGCTACAAATATGATTTAGTAAACATTGTTATTCTGAGGAGAGCATTTCTGTTTTGACAATACCATCATGTATTGTGGTCCTTCACTGTCCTACTGTGCCTTTTAAGCAGTCCCCTTTTTCCAATCTCAGGAGAACTTTTCAAGTGTGACGAGGTGATAATCCGTAATAGGATTTCGGCCTACAGACTACTCACAGGGTTTTGAAGCTAAGAACTTTAACTAAAGATATTAAGCATTCTTGAAAGAAGCATGCCCAAAAGAAAGAGTAATCTCAATCCTGATGTACAACAATAGATCACCAACTTAAAGGCTAACTGATGAGTGCAGATGTTCTGAGATCATGGCTAATTACATCACAAGCTGGCAACCACTGGATTCTAAGTACCATATGTTGTTTCTCAAAAATAAGTGATGCTTCTCCTATCCAAGAGGCTGCCACCACTGTCAAGAAGCTAATAAAAGAGTTTGGGGTCTCAGTGCATCTGCATTGGAGACAATGATGTGGCTTTGAAGATGCCACTTTGCAGATACAGCCCAATGTTTGTGTGTCCAAGACCTAGACAGTGCTCTGGGCATGAGTGTGAGAGTTGCTGTCTGTTCCTCTTGAGAACAATCTTTCTTGCTGGTATTTGATGGGAAATTTTGTGCCTAAGGTGATGGTAAAATGTTGAAACACAGGCATTCTGTAAATACTTTACTGGTCTGCTGTTTTTTCTGTGAATCATATCAAACCTTGGAAGAGTTTTATCTGTTTGTTTCCTTACACAAAAATGTTCGTGTGTAAGTCTTCCTCCCACCGCAGCATGGAGTGGGTCAGATCTGTACTCTTAGCTGTGCCTGCCTGCAGGCAGGAGGTGCTTCTCTGTGTGGTCTAAAAGAGCTGTACCTGCCCCACTGCATGACCACGGCTCATGTGGCAGCTAAGCCCAATATTCTGTCCTCTCCAGGGGTGGGGTTTCCCCAGGTACAAGGGTGGCTTGTCTTGGCCAAGGATTTAGGCAGGCTGGGTGGGTGGAGAGTCTGAGCTGGAGCACTGAGCTGGCAGGACAGTGCAGGTATGTCCATGTTTACTGAGTTTCCTTTTCCTTCAGGGAATCTTGGAATGAACTCTGGGAGATCTGTGCAAAGAGAGGCTTGTGGGTATTAGCTGTGAAGGAAAGAAAACATTCCACGGTAGTTTTACATTAAATTTTTTGAGTAGCCCAGTTATAATGATCTGTATTCTGAGAGAATATTTGTGCAAGAAAAACTGCACATTTAGTATAAAACAGTGATCATTTTTACTGTTGGTTGGGTGTTCTGCTTATCCATACTCACCTATTTTGCCTCATATCAAAATCTGATCACAGAAATTTAACACCTAGGAACTGTAATGAAAAATACATAGAGAAAAAGAAAGAGTGAATGCTGAGGAGTTTCAGTTCTTAAACACAAGACCTCATCTTCTGTTTCATTACAGTAAATGGCAACTTGACCAGCAACTTGGGGAATACAGCCATTATGAAAGGCAATGTTGAACATCCATTTTTAAAAAGTCCATTCTGTGTAGGTTTTATGATACATTATTTTCTCTGGATTTCAAATGTGTCATCTGTCCTATAAAGGAAACACTTTCTTTGAAATAGATCTACATGGAGAACAAAAAAATGGGGGTTTGGCCAAGACCAGATATTGTAGAAGTAATTATAACTAAGGCAGGAGAAGCTCTAAAAGGGCAACACAGAAAATTGCCATAGTAAATACAGAAATAAAACAGCATGGAATTTAGTACTTTAAAAGGCAACCCTTTATCTGTTATAACTTAGGACAGTGATTTCTAGCACATATCACCTCACATAGTGATTGATATCAAAGAAATCTTCATTTGGAGTGAGAGATGCCTCATCAGGTGTGCCAGATCACTTATTACACTTGCACCTTTCTGAAATTGCCTACAACCATGACACTTACTATTCTACTGTTTACTCACATTTAAGATTAAGAAATTATTCATTGTTTAATACAGCATGTAATGCCTCCCCTAGAAAACACCTCCTCTGTGCAAACATACCACGTATTTATTATGAATGAAACTCATTAATAAGTAGTGCAATCAATATTTGAGCTCTTGCAAATATCAAAGGCTGGAGTTGCCTTTTGGCTGCTACTTGTCTTAATGTCAGGATTTGGAGAACAGGTTGTACTTCAGCAGAGGTATCAATTTCCATAAGTCAGAATCAGAAGTCGTGTCACCTGTTTTGCCATTTATCTACTAAATCATTCATCTGTCTCTTACGCATGTGCACACCGGCTGCAGTCACCAGTTATGGCTGCAATTCTTACTCACTTTTGCAGAAGTTTTCCCCATCATGCCAAAGGGATGTTTGTGCTGCAGTCAGGAAGATCTTTTTCATCATAGTCCCCATTCAACCACTTTCTACTCAAATTGCTTACCTCATTTTTAACCAGACTCTCCTTGCCTTCCATACTTTATCACAGGTGAGGCACTTCGGTCTAGTCCTATTCCCAAAACCTTAGAAAAAGTTGAAAATGTAAGTAGAACTGATCGAAATTTTCTGCATAAACTTCTGTATATTCTTCTGTTGGCTGTTTTTCTTGCTTTACTTTCTATTACGAACTCAGTGCATGGGGAGGGGCTTGTACATCCAGACAAATTCAGACCTGATGAAAAGCAGGGCTGTAATGTGAGAGGTGGGTGAAATGAATATGACTAAACGACTAAATCTGTAGGAACTGAGAAATGATCCTGCTGGCTCAGCTATCTGCAAGGTGTAAGATTTAGCAGAACTAGAGAAAGACTGCCTTTAGACCAGCACAAGCCCTCTCTGAGTGCGGCTGGAGGTTCCGTAGGGAAGCAGCTCTGAGAGTCCTCAGACTGTACCTGGTCTTTGAAGGTCACTGCAGAGATTTTGGTGCTGGACAAATGCCCTAGACTGTAGGGTGAGCAGGTCCTCTGTGGGCAGCCCCCTACCTTCCCCATCCTCTGTCCCTGCCTCACCCCAGCAGACTCATTGCCCTGCTCTGCCACTGCCCCCTGCAAGAGCCCACTCCAATGGAATCACTAAAAAGATTTCAAGTACCCTCTCCAGAGACTTTTGCTGCACTCTTTTTTCCCAGTGTAGCCTTTCTCGAAGAAATACTTGTCTAAATAAATAAGCTGTACACTTTGCAGAATGTTTTCTGAGTATAGGTCTCTTTATTATGGTCAGGACAAAAATGACTGAATTCACTGCAAAATTAATTCAGCTGTTCTTCTTACATTTCTCCTGACAGGCCTTTGGATTTTGAGTGATGTCCTTTCGGGACATGAGAAGATTCCTTTTTGTAATATCTTCTCATTTTTTTAAAGCTCAACTTTCTTTTCTTGGGCATGAAATTACACAGTCATTCGCTTTTTGTTCTTTACCCTTACACGAATTCTTTTGAAATGCCTATTCTACACGTCTTATCTTTGTCTTTTTTTTCCTGAGAAAAGAAAACCCACTGCACCAAACCTTATTCTACATAGAGCTGGGCTGAAGTCGTCCTACTGTTTGTTAGGGCTGATCTGTTCAGTATATTTATTTTATTCAGTTTATGAGCACTGTAACACCTGACCTATTCACAGACAGACATCCAGGCCTCAGGCTTCATAGCCTCACTACAAGTAAGTATATAATGCAGGAAAAACTAAAGATGCAGCAAAATCAAGAGTGTAAGCTGAGTTCATAATGTCCAGCTGAACTGATTGGTTCCATAAAGACAGATATGCCAAACCATCACAGCAATATATGTGCATGCAATTTAATTCTGTTATACATATATTTTAAATTGTCATTGTGATACCTTCCAAATTGAAACTTTTATTTTATTATGAGGCTGTTAAGCAGTAAAATACCTGTCTTCCTATAGGAAACATAGGTACAGATTTCCTGGCTTATTTTCTACTATAGATTTAGAAACCTTCCCCCTCTCCGTATTTTTCGCTTTTTTTTTCTTTCTTTAGGTATGTAAGAAGCATATTCGCACAGCAGTCCAATATAACTAGTGTAAATCAGTGTCACTCCCTCCAAACAAGCAGAGCTACACTGATTTACACAAACTGAGGCACCAGCTGAAGATGGTCGTAAATTTTATGGTGGTTTTTGACTTCAGACTTCCTGGTTTTTCAAGGATATGCATGATGAGTGCTATTCCTTTTGAGAAGCTGTGTGGGTTTGTGTTATGTGTTCCTCCTAAAGGTGTTTTTAACTGTCCTTGATTGTTCTACTAAGTCAGCAGTTAGGCATAGCTCTGAAGAGACAGTTTTCTTACTCTGACTCTAGTTTTCTATTCTTCCCTTTTTCTGACTATTGACGTCCTTAAGGCATGACATGTTAATCAAATAAATACTACTTCAAGCAGTACATAACTGAACTTAATTTTTAAGGAACAATATTCTCCTCTCTTAAGCATCACTGAAAGCTTATACACAGAACAAAAAAAAAGAACAGTTATCTGCTGAACTGTATCAGCGTCCTCTGATATAGCCATCTTTAAAGCACTCCTTTGGGTAATAGTACTAATTAAATCCTGCAATGCTTATTCAGTCTTCTGTCCATAAAAACTCCCACTGATGGGATCTGAGGGTTCTCTGAAAAGCAGGGCTAACTTTATTTATGTGTATAGATATGGATTCAAATGCCTAACATTACACAGTCTGTTGGAAAATGTTGGCCTCCATGACCAAGGACCACAGAAGAAGAGATTTTAGAGATGGACTGACTATTAAATAGAGTTTTTCTAAGCCTCCCACCAATATAAAGATGCACAGTAAGCTACAGTCTATTTCTTTCCTTCAAGGGAAAAAAAGGAATCATTGAAAAGATTGAAAAGGAAATCAATACACTGGTTGCACTGAATTTTTGGGACATGAGTTCAAGGTAATGCACTGTTATGAAAATGAACTATTTGAACTATTCATACGTACCCAGTTGTTACAAAACACTTGTAACTGTTCTAGAAAAAAAGCACTGCACAAAGCCATCAATACCAAAGCTGGTTTTTTAAAAAAATGTTTTGATGAAATAAAACCACATAAGAAATTAACTACACAGTAATGTGAGCTGGTCCTATAATTCCTTAAAATTTTGTCATGTTTGAATGACACATGACACAATGATGACTCTTCCATTAGCTACAGTTTGATGTCTGCCTAGATTTCTGTGATGTAAGCAGTAGAGATCTTTTCTTTCCTAAGTAGATCTTATTGGGAAGGGTTTTGTGATCTACCTGGATCTTAGCAGGTTTTTGAGGGTCAGTCCTATATTCTGCATTGCTGTCTACATGCCAGGCCATTGTGGATGTAAACATCTTCAAAATGTCTTGGCAATTACGCTTGCCCTTGCCAGACCCAAGCACATCTGTTTTTGAAAGTCTAATGGAAAATCAGTGGTACTGTCTCCTAAAACAGATTTTCAAAGCTGCCTGTTTACATTTCAATGATTTGGGCTTCTAAGTCCTGAATGTTAAGCATCTAAATCCCTTTGGCTTTGCAAAGCCAAGAAGACTGAAGAGAAATGGGGATCTTGTCTGTATAGCACTTGGAAGAATATCAGGTAGTTTATTTTCGCCTGTTCATCCAGCTGCTCAGCCATTTCCCATCCTAATAAGCCTAAGTAGGCAACCTTCTGTTTCCCTAAGGAGTCTAGATTGCCTGTAGCTACGTGGATTGGTGTCTAATAGACAAAATATCTTATATGCACAGGAGGTTGTGCTGGTTCATTGACATTTGTTCTGGAAGGGGAATTTGACATCACTGTCCATCTCCTCGGCTGTTTTGCAAACCATTTCTTTCCTTTCTGCCAAGGCTGTGGATCCCATGTGTCAGACCCCCACCACCCACAGTGGTAAGTCTCTCCCTTCTGTGAGTGTGTGGACACTGTCCTGCTCTGTGATGCAGGAGCTCTGCACACAGGCATGGGGTTGGGGTCATGCAGCTCAGGCATTGCCCTGGAAAGCTGCTTGGCTTGCAGTGTGCCTGCTCTGCTTGGTAACCTGGTGTTTCGTGGCTAATCAGCACACGCTGGAGCACAGGCAGCACAGTTTAGAGTGGAATTGACCCTCAAATGTTCCTTTTTGGAAAAAAGGAAGGGTCAGATTTAAGTAAATCTCACGGCTGAGTAGCTCTCTTTTGTCTTCCTTCTGGCTCCAGTTGGCCCCTAGCATGGCAAAGGCCAGCTGCCCAAAAGGAAGGGCAAGACCAGATGTGGATGCCCCTGTCATCCAGCCCCCATGGCCATGTCACCCCTGTGCACAGCTCCTCTGGGATAGCCAGTGGGCTGGCAAGCCCATGGGATCATCCATGCTCACCTCTTGGCCTGCCACAGCTTCGTCTGTGGGGACAGAGGATGATTATCTGATGTCAGCTATATCAGTTTGACATTAATATTTCCAGCAATTGATGCTTTTACAAATCAGTCATGAAGTACAATTTTAAACTGATTTTAACAACCAGAGCACACTGCCACTAGGAAATGACAGCAAGTTTTTTGACAGCAGTATTTAAATGAATAGGAAAGAGAAAGAGACCGTACCTGCTGCTGAGTATTGTGTTTCAAAGAAAATGAGAGGGGTTTTGCATCTTGCTTTTTCTTTTTTTTTTTCTCCCTTTAGAGGTAGAAGATCAATTTTTCTGGCTGGACACAACATAGGTGAGAAACTCTCAGGCCTGTAATTCTCCTGAAGAGGCACTGAGCTTGCAAAGCAATTATGGGCTTCTGTGGATTAGGATAAATAACCTCTCTGAACTTCAATGTTGTTGCATACAGACCCAAAGTACATCCTACAGCAATCTCTGCTGTGCTTTGGTCTAGCTTGAACCTGCCAGAGTCTAACTCAGTATACAACTTTCTCATCAGCTCAGAGACAATGAGACATATTTACAAAATTTCTGAACAACTGAAGCGCTTCTTGCTCTTCCTCACTCCTAAGGCACAAGGAAGCTCAGCAGTGATATTATTTCTTGGAAGGGGGTGGTCCAAGGAGATGCTGTTTTAATATGATGCTATGATCTGCTGAGCACACGGAAGGAGCTAGACCTGTGTGTCTGGAAATGGTGAGAGACCGTAGCAAAGCACGAAGACATGGAAGAATTCCTTTTCCCAGTGAGGTTTTGACAGAATTTTAGGATAACAGAAACCTGTCTCAGTATTCCTGGCAAGGTGCCCTGATTGTATGAGGTTGACTAAAGGTTTGCTTGGATCTTGGTGATGGGTGGGTCCCCAGATGCCATATCCTTTACCCGTGCATCTATCATGACGTTGCTTTTATTCCCTGACACAAAAATAGATATGACATTATCCTCTTTCAGGTTTTTGGAGGATCTCTGAGCTTAGAAGTAAGAGGAAGGATGAGTCCCTGTGTTTCAGTAGTCTTCAAGGGCTCCTGGCCTCCAGAGAGTAAGAAAAAGGAAAGAGAAGAGTTAAAGAAAGTAGAAGATAGGGAACAACAGAGTTCTCCTTTTTGAGCATTTTTCTCCAGGATAAGTCCCCAGCTGGGGCTGCTGGGGTGTGTGGGAATCCTACTGCCCAACCAGGGTGCTTCATCTGAACCCTCATCCACTTACTATCATTAAAGAAACCACAATTTTTTAAATGAGACATGACTTTGCCATTACTTTCTGGTTATGTTCCAAATGAGCAATCATATTTCACACAGGTTGCACACTCTTCAGGGAGAGTTTCTGATCTATACTTAGGATACTCTCTATTAATAATGGGGACCTTTGCTGAGATAGGTGACAGCTCATTAACATTCTTCCCAGGACCTTCTGTGTTTAGACGTTATGTTGATAATGCTGTCTTCTGGTACAAGTGCTCAGAAATAAAACTCTAACATAATCGGCAAATTAGCTGCAGAATAATAAGCTTCATTACAGCTAGCCAGCTACTCCAGCCTTCTGCTTTTATCAATGAATTAAAAGCTCTTCATCTGCAGTTATTACTGTAACATGACACGGCAGCAATGCTGAACACTGAGAAGGAGATTTTGCTGCGATAAGCATGGTCCCCCACAGACTGTGGTTCTGTAGCATGCTTACGTAGTCATGAGTTTGTTCTCCATAATCAAAGATTTCATTTAAAAATAAGACTGAATTACATCCAGTGTGCCTGTAAAGGCAGCTTTTAAAATAGCCCTCCAGTGTAGGACAGCGTCAGGATGTCAGTCTGGGTCTGCAGGCAGACAGGAAATTATCAAGCCTAATTCAGTCACTGCAATTCTCCATGTATTTTGTGCAGGGAACGACGAGAAAGTGCTCAGGTCCCTGCACAAAGAGTAACCATAATGGTTAGTGTTTAGAAAACCCTGAATTTATCTCTGACCTTCTGGATTTCCCAGTGACGCTTTGTGGAGTGTGTGGTCTTCACTGTTGCTGGTGTCCTTTTCTGAGGTATTTGTGTTTGTTCTAGGCAAGGATTGTAAATTTCAGTCCTTCTCCTTTCTGAGATTTAGAGATTTTAGTGCCAAAACCTTCTGTGGTATGTTTGCCATGATTGCTAGAACCACATCTGCCCTTTTTGGGGCTTAAACAAATGTATGATGAAAAACACCTTGATAAAGTTTTTTTAAAAAATAATTTTAAAGTAGCAGTCAGCTCAAGTTTTGATTAGAAATCCCTTCTGATTTCAGCATAAGCTACCCTGGACTTACATCTGCCAGGTACCTAACTACAACTTTGCCCATTTTGGAAGGAATCTTCTTACTCCTCCGCTTCCGCAGTAGCCAAAACCTGTCTTTTCCAGGCGGGAAGACCTTTGAATGGTGGTGCCAAACACAAAGACATGAGGGAGTGCTGGCGGAGTAGAAGTCTTGGATGCTTGGTGCCAGGCCTGAGAAATCCTATTTGAAGCAAGAAGTCTGCAGAAACCTCTACATTTCTCCCATAGGACATCTTCCTGCATTTCTCCTGCTCATGCAATGGAAGGGATGATAAGACATAGTGCTGGCTCTTAAGGCTGGAAACAGCTGTGAGAAATGGGAAGAGAAGGTAAGCCCAGAAGAAGACAGGAGAGGTGCTTTGTAAAGGCTGGACTGCAGTCACCCTGTTCCCACTGAATATTTCTCAGGTGTAAATCACTAAGTGTAACAGCACATTAAGGAAGTGGGCATACAACATCTTTTTCTGAGGAGGAATTTCGCTAAAAAACCTCATTCTCCCATGCCATCTCCAATAAATCTAGTAACAGTTTTCTTGTTCTTCTCCCCCTTCTCTCCTGAACTCTTCTGAAAGTGTTCCTGCATGGTACAGTAGCTGAGACACTGGAAGCAGCCTGTATTAGTTGAGTACATCTTAATACTCCCTGCTGGCACAAATGAAGGGTTAACACAAAGGTGCAAATGAATGCAGATACTCTTCAGATTGTGTTGCAGTTCCAGTTCCAGTTCCAGAAAAGTTATATGTACTCATACACTGTGAATTTAAAACTGCGAAAAAGCCACCCCTCCAATATCTAGAATGCCCTTCTTCCTTTTGGGAAGTTTCTAGCCCTTAAGCTTCTTTCTGCAAGGATAATCATATGGATTGAGTACACCCTATGGAGTCAAGAACTTGGAAGATTTTTACAAAGACCCTAAATCTTTTTTAAAATGAAAAACCTGAAAGCAATCTCAGCCCAAGTATCTATCAGTGGCTCTTGAATGCTTTAGATATCGCTACACAGTTCACTATATGGAAAATAGTAGCGGCTTTTGTTTTCTTAAACTGAAAATTACATTTCTGAAAAATGCTTTCGCTGAATTTTATTTAGTATGTGAGAAAAGCATCATCTTCCAATGAAAATGTTCAGGTTCTGTGTGAGCATGCTCAAAGAAAACTTTTTTTTGAGTTTGCATGACTTTTTTGTGCGCGTATTTTGAAATACTAGTACAAAATCAAATGCAATTTTTAATTTCTCCTATACCTGCCATGCGAAAGCAGATTTTTCTAATAAAGTAAGTACCTTTCCACTGGCTTTATATTCTGGGTTGTTTTTTTTTTTTCATAAGAAAACATATGGGAGTTTTGTTGTTGTTTGTTCAGTTTTAATCAGATTTAATAATGATTAATACTTGCCATTACTTTTACTGGGTCTTTATTGGCACGTGCCACAGTTAGCACATATATTGCACATTGGCTCCAGAAATAACCAATCCAATCCAGGTAACATTAGCCTTTGCAGGTGCTGATGGAAGATAGGACAGGAAAGGCTTTGCTCCTTGGACAACTCGGCTGCTCATTGCCAAGGAGCTGTTGCAGAGGGGGCCTGGCATTGCCAAGTAGCCAAACTTCTCCTCGGCTGAATCAGTAACACTGCAGATATGCCAGCATCTGTGGGCTCCCAGGTTTTTGGTGGCCTTCCTGGTCACTGATACCCATGCTGGGTGAAAGCCAGCTATTTTCATCCAGGCCAGGGCAATAGTTTTCCAAGGGCTGGTCCATCTAAAAGGCAGTTGATGTCTACTGTATTAACTCCTTCAAGGAATTATTATTCGACTCCATAGGAGCTGAGTGTTGGTTTGATTTCTGCTGCACATTCATCTCTGTGTAAAGATGAGGCAGGACTATTTCTGCGCCAAGGAGAGGCCCATCATTGCAGGAGACAAGAGAACAAACATTCTCACAGTATAATCAATCTTATAGAGCAGATGGATACAGTAATTAGAGCAAAAACAATTTTGCCAAGAATATTAACATTTCAACAGTTTATCAGAAAGGGGGTGTTGACACCGGTCAATAATTTTCTGATTATTGCAAAAACATCTTAAGTTGTTGACTATTTTGTGCAAAATAGGACAGACTAATTTTGGCCTCCTGACCTTGTTTACAGCAATGGGAGGTAGCATTGCCACCAAAATATTTTTTAAAACAAACAAACAAATAAACATGTGTTTCTCCATGATTCGAAGGTATTGTAGGCCATAAAGATATACGGAGTTTCCAAAGACCATATTTATTTATATTTTACTCAGTCGCATGATACTTGGGTGCATGTTGCAAAAAATTAAACAACTGTTGTCAACAGTTAGCACAAGTCAAGCCTACCCATTCCTCCCCCTCTTCCCATACGTGGATGAGATAAACATCATGCGTATGGACCCAAAAAAAAGAATGATAATAAAAAAAACTTAGAAGAATCCAAGTCTATCAAAGTTTAAAACACTCCCTTCACTGGGGAAGAAACAGCTTCTATTTGCTTCTTTTTTTCTGTCTGAGGGTAAAACTGGCACGTCTGTGTAAGACACGAGAAGAAATACTGGAATAAAATTAGTACAGGTGAGCGGTGAGACATTTCAGTGAAAGTGTGTATTTCTGTCATCCGTTTGTCTTTCATTTATTTTTTTTCCCTACTCTTTTTTTTGTTTCTTCCATCTTTTCAGTATCAAGGCAATCCTCCCCACTCACATGCTTTTCCCCCTGTGCTATTCCTCACTTGCCTCTGACGCTGTTCTCTTAGGGCACTTCCAGTGGTGGGCCATTAACATGTTGTTACACAGACCCAGCAGACTGGATCATTGCTCTGTGCTGAAGGACCCTCTCATCTGCCTGCTGGAAGGGACACCTCTGTGGGGCCTTGGTGTAACAGCTGATCACACAGTTGGATAGAACATTTGAAAAAAGTCGGCACAAATCCTTTGAAACAATTTCATGACCCTACAGCCAGCCACATAACTCACTTTGAGGTATTGTGAAAGGACTGGGCATGTGGATATGAATTCACTTTGTGTCTTGCTATCCCTTAATGAACCACATGAACCAGGCTCTGGAAGAACCCAGGAAGGAGAAATCAGCAGAAGGAGGGAATCTCCTTGAAATCAGGAATGCTCTCCTGCCTACCCTGCCAGACGCCAGTGCTGAAGAAGAGGATAAAAGACCACATGTCCAGGCAGAAAACTGAAATTATAGCAGCTTGACTTGCATGTGGCACATAACTTCTTACTAGCAGCAGTAACACTTTGCAGCTATAGCTTTATATCCCTCAACTCTAGCAGTACAGATGGTTTGATACTGATGACCAGTGCTTACTGCAAAACCAAGGAGGTGTGGGGTAATACGGCCTTAAATTAAATATTTTTATCCCCAGTCTCAGCGCTCTGTGAATATAAGGCCAGGAAGATCTTTCCTGCTGTGTCTTGTGCCTCTCCCTCATTTGCTGGCTGGGTACAAGATAGAAAGAACTACCCCAGGCTAATCTGCATCACAGCCATGCTGAGTGGGAGATGACCGTGGCATTTCACCTCCTTTGTTACAGTAGCAGTATACTAAGATTTTATACTATGATGTCTGAAAAACAAAGTAGTTTTTCCCTTGCCCTAGTAAAGTAGCCAGAGACCATCGGAGAACAGCTCAGCAGCTGCAGTAGAAAAGGGGCAGCTGCTACTCAGAGCTCTTGCAGCTGCTCCATGTTAGACCCTGTGGGTTAAAAGTCTGGACTTGAAAGTCCTTGTGAGAATAATTGTCCCATCTACTGGCTGGCTGGCAGAGGTTGTGATCAACAGCTGACATATTGATTAAACAGGAGAGACAACGGGTGAGCAGATAGACCTATATTTCCTAAAATAATAGCAAGTGAAATGGAAGCTAAATCACTGGAAATACGCCCCTTTGAACGTTTGAAAGTTGGGAGTGTGGATCAAAGATCAAGTAATGGAGGAAGTGGGACGGCAATAAATACCCTGAAGGGACTGAAACAGCCTGAGTTTTGGCCTTCAAAGTTTGTGCAAAGCGTCTCCCAAAAGGAGGTGGAAAGGAGGAGGGCAATCTGAAGCCAAGCCCTAGGGCAGATGGTGGCAGATGCTGCACACTGGAGCAGTGCTCCATGGGACACGATGCCAGCCCAAGGGTCTGCCTGCACAGAAATGATACATTGGATTAGGCAATTCACCCTGGCTTCAGGAATGAGCTGCATCAAACGTGAAATGCAATCACATTGCTTTGATCTGCTTTCCCACGGCGCTCTTTTTGTCCAACAGCTTTTGCAAGCAGTGTCAGGCTCACTGGCTGCGTGGTGCCCTGGGGAGGGACCCCCAGCAGTGACCATCCCATCACCCAGAGGGTGTTCCAGAAATCCCAGTGAGAAGTGGAGAAGACCTGGAATCAAACCAGTACATTCCTGTGATTCTTGTCCTGGCCATCCTGTAGTGCATCCTTAAAAAGCTTGGGAGCGATGTCTTATGAGATGATGAGGTAAATATATACATTTTTCTTTTTCTTTTTTTTTTTTTTTAATCTTGTGTGAACCTTTCCTCGGGGCTTTTGAAGAAGAGAAAGGAACAGGTCAGCTAAACCTGAATGAAAGTGGGATGTGCACAGGGAATGCTGAAAGAATAGTGGTAACAATTGATAAAAAATGGCCCAGTTTTGTAGGCAAATGGGGTCAAAGGAGCCCTACTTTACACTTGCTGCAGTTGGAGCACAGTTGAGAACTGTAACACAACTGTAACAGCAACTGTACTGGTACCATGGCAATGACCAAAATGATTTAGGTATAAATTTTTATGCTGGCATGCGTGGGAGGGAACGTTTTGTAAATATGAGGTGACCTAGTCCTCAATGAGATTATTCAAAACAGGTTTTTTTAAATCTGGTTATGAACAATATGGGAAATAAAGCACACAAACTGCATTTAGTATACCTGACCAAGAAAACAGCAAATTTCAGCCCACTCAAATTTGTCACACTTGTGACAAATGGAGGACTCAAAGCGACTGGCTGGATGCTGGACACTGTCTATATGGATGCCATCACTGGGTTGCCAGTTGTCCAGTACAAGAGTGGAAAACAGTCCTTGGCCTCTTCAAAAGAAGGTCAGATCAATCTTTTCTTTTCCCAATTTCTTTGCACTTCTTTAAAGCCATTTGTGCTTTTTGGTATGAAAGGATGTGTATAGCAGTGAGTTCATCATTTGGATGTGCAGAAAAATGCTCCCTTTTACTGATTTTTAATCCTGCTAGTTGATAATTTCAAACATTGCCTCTAGTTGTGTTACAAGAAATTGTGAATTTTCTTTCTGTATTCACCTTCCATGCATCACTTATGATTTTGCAGGTATTGAAGAAACAAGCTGAGCTACCTTTTTACAAGCCTTTTCTACTTAAACTTTCCTCTGAAACAACTCTGTTACTGTGTTCATTCTTCCATTTTCACAGGACAACCAGTATGTGAACCACAAAGTGGTCCTCACTGGATTTTTTCTTGTGGCCAACTTAGATTTCCTTTAATTTAAACTAGCCTTGTAATTCTCCAGCCATCTCTAGGCATAACTGCCCTCAATAAGATTTGATCTAGATATTTCTTCTCACTCACTTTTCCTCCTTTTCTGCCTCCTTCACTCTCTCAGCTGATATTAAATCCTTATTAGATTGGGGAGGAAGCATTTTTCCTATTAAGGAAAGCCAACATCAACACCTCTACTTATTTCACAGTGCAAGCTGCCATGCTGTTAATGATAAAGAATCACTTCTCCTTCACTTGTGAAAAGACAGCTTAGTTTACCTTTCTGTGCCCTGGTTTGCTCTAAGGTAAGTTTTTTCCTAATTTGCTTTCCCCAGGTGAAAATGTTGACTGCAGATGAAAGGCCATGTTTAGGTTGACAATGGGAGAGTGAAGAAGAGTTAAGCTGTTTTGAGGCATGCCATGTTCAGGAGAACCCCCTGGAGATGGGGCACGTATGTGGGACTCATAGCTGAGGCAGTGCTGCTCGTTATCAGGACAGGATCCTCTAGGAAGAGCAACAAGGTTTGAACAGCAAAGAATGTTTATTTTGTAATGCAAAAAACAAAACCGAGTGCCCTTTGTTTCAAACTCTGTTCTGGGAGAAGGTCCTCTGCAAATATAGTAGGATCGTATATGAACTTTTCTGGCCCCAGCAATTTCCAATCATTGCAACTGATGTTTTGAGACAACTACAGCAGTATGAAATCTCTCTCTGAAGCCTCTTGGGGCAGCTTACTTGCTCCAAAACTCCTGAACTGTGTGTGCTTTACACATCTCTGCACCCACAAAGGTCGTGTTTTTTCTGTTCTCTTGCACTATGATAAACATCTGAGCTATACAACATATTTGCTGTGGCACATCTGGTCCAAGGAGAAGGAGCACTGTAGGAGACAGCTCCAAAAAGTAGGTTTGAGGCTGCAAAGATACTGCTCTGTTTGGATGTGATCCTGGAAGAAAATGAGAGGATTTACAGCCTGGATACTACTTTAGCACATTGTATGGGTAAGCAAGTAACCTAGAAAGAGAGTCCCAGCTGCATCTGCCATGGTAACATGTCAGCAGCTGACAAAAAGAATCCTGCATATCTTACGCACAGGGACGGTGCCAGAGGACAAACTGATGGGGGACCTCTCTTGCCATGGACAGCTGAGGAGGTTTTTGTGTTAAACTAGATATTGCCTGACAGGGCAAATCCCACAATCGGACACAACTGTGCATTTTCCATGGAGTCTTGGCAGTACTCTGTAGTACTTTGAGTATTGCCGTAGTGCACCTTGCAAAAAACCTCGATCCCCTATCAAGGGTATCTGTGGTGACCTTTCTGATTGTTTCATCTTTCTCTGGCACCTTTCTTCTTTCTCCCCTCTGGAATGCACGTCCCCTTGCCCCCTCTACTCCATCAGCTCAGAAGAACCCTGTCTCCTGGTGGGTTTGTTCCAGTTGTCGCTCTCTTTCCAGTGCAAGTGGATTTTTCAAGCAACTCTGCAGGGCTCACAGCATGAATGGTGATGACAAAGGGTAGGTGACATCAGACACATAAAGTCCTTGCTGCCTCATATTAAAGTGTGGCACAAACACCTGGGTGCTGGCATACAACCAGGAGAGGTGACATTTGGCCAAGATGACCTGGAGCAGGAAGGGTGCCTGGGTCAGGCCAAAACGAAACAATGCAGCGTGAGATAGTGGGAGGGCTGCCAGCAGCAGAGCGCGCTGGAAGGCTCCTGTATGAACCTGAAAGCAAACAAACTCACTGCCAAGTAGCACTACTCCTGCTCCAAGGAGGATCACTTATTGCAGTTTGAATTATTAGCTCATTTGTTGTAGTAAAAGACTGTGTGGACGCAAGGCACTGTGAGGAGACCAACCTAAATTACCTCTGTGTGCAAAAAAAGGCCTGGGAGTATATTTATATCCCTGCTTTGCTATGGGACTGTTATTCAAAGCACAATATAAATCATTATGTAAAAATCAAAATACCTTTGGTCTCTGCAATGTACCTGACTTCAAAGCACAAGCTCAGTAAGTTAAGAAGAATTGGTAATACTTGATGTTCTAGTAGAGCCTCTACAATATCTAATTTATACTGCTTTTAACATATGGAGCATTTGCTTTGGCAAATGAACTTTGTAATATTTGGTGCTTTCCCTGCACACAATCAAAGCACTGACTTTGTAAATCATTGCAACAAAATCACTGGTTTAGAGGAACCTTCTCCTTTCTCCATTTGCTACAAGTTCCTAACTAAAAGAAAAAATAAGTGGAATAATTTACTTTTATACATAAACAGTTTTTGCTGGGTCATCTTACCAATTTAAGGTAAAATCTAAACTCCAGCATCATAGGGTAGTGAGTCTTTATAAGCTACTTGCGGGTGTGACTGGGGCTTGAGGCTGTCCCCAGGCCACGGACCTCTTGGAATCTGGGGCCTATTTGGGTTTCGCTCAGGGTGGAAAAATAGACACTGGGGACTCCACCATATATACATAAATCTTGTCAGTTAAATATAGAATAATGGGAATCATCAGGGAGTAAAAATACTCCACTTTTTATGGTAAACGCCATAAAACATGGCAAATACTTAGCTTCCATTTCATAGCAAAAACTAAGTCCTGCCACTCCCTCCCAGAAATCAGTTCCCTCTTTTTTAGGCATTTGGCTTTCTTTGCAGCTTAAATTCTATTCCTAGTAATATTCCTTCCTCATTCTTCCCTAAGTACATGCTAAATACCCATTTCATACACTCGGAGAAGTTCTACGCAGTGAATTTTACTAACAACTTCCCAACTAGTAGAGTTTTTGTGTCTCAATTTTTGTGCTTCTTTACAGAGTTCTGATTTCTTGATTTTTGCCAAAGTGGAAAGGGGTGTTTGTTTGTTTGGGTTTGGGGTTTTTTTGTATGTTTCCATCAGATGGTGAGAAAAAGGAACTTAAGGAACAGAAAAGGACATAAGGTAATTTTCTAGGTAGTCTAACAGGTCCATGAGTCAAGGTGAAATGTGCTTGTTGAAGCTTAACTCCTAACAGTACAAATCTCTTGCAGTCACAGAAAGCTGAAATCCTTAATACCCGTATCACCTTCGAAAACACTGCTAAACATTTAACAAAAACGCTTTTGGTCACTTAGGCCAAGTTAAAAGACTATACTTGCAGCCCACCCACTGGGACACAAAAAGGCAATGATTCGAACTCCTGTGCAGATAATGTGTGACTACAGAGGCTGAACTATTTGGAAGATAACCTCAGCTACAGTAGGAGAAAGAACAATGAAGATAATGGAAAAGAAACAGCTATAATAACCATCTGCAAGCACACATGGCCTCTACTTCAGCACCCATAAAACTTAAAATGATTTTAAAAAAGGAAATTGCTTGCAAAATAGCAAAGACTACTTTATAAACATTTCTTCTTATGCTTTTGTAGGGTTGCCCTGTTTCTGGCATTCGGAGTGCTGCGTGTATCAGAGTTTAGTGTGGAGAGAGGTATATTCCAGGAAAGTCTTTCCTTCACTTCCCCTTCTGCCTTGCATATGCACATATTGTTAGTTATAGAGTGTACCCAAGGGTGCCAACTGTATTGTCGTGCCCATCAAATCAACTTGCATTGTCTGGACTGCATATCCTGCCCCTCAGCTGTGAACAGGGATCAGCCCTAGCTCCGTCTGCATGGCTGTACAAAGCAACGATGCCATTTGAAATAAGGGAAGAAATCCAGTGATGATCACAGTGACTTCCCTGGACCAGGCTTAATTTTGCCCTTTTGTGACCAGCACAGCTTTGGGCTATCAACAGCTTTCTAGCTACTACAAATCCCTTAGGCAAGAACATAGTTTTACTGCCTTTTTATTGGAACGCAATGCCAAATTACATACGCATGTCTCTCCTAAGGCTTATTTCCCTCCCAGAGTGATACTAAGGCTCTTTCTCTTAACTGGACTGGATCCCAAGCCCAAACCATGGTGCAGCCCCAACACAGTCCTGGGAACAGCCAAGAGGTGCTGCAGCTGAGAGCTGCTCAATGGACCCACAAGGGCGTTGAGACAAAGGACAACCTGCAGCAGTTTTAAAGATGTAGAATGACACCGTGTTGCCTAGTATGTGTCTTCCTAATGAACTCAATGGAACTAAACCAAGAGGTTTGCCAAGAGTCATTTGTGCCTTTGAAACTCATGTTGAGTTTTGCAAACGTTCGGTCATTTCAGAAGAACTGAGCTGAATCCCCATCCTGAGTCACACCAGGTGTGAGCTATTTCTCTCCTAGGGGAACAACAGTGTGTACTCCATAACTTTTAGCTGCAGATTGCTCTTTAGCCTAGACATGAGACTTGCATAAACCCAGAGGTCACCAGTTGTTATGGCTTTATCAAGAACCTTATTAGTGATCATTAAAAATAATCTTGCTTAGAAGGGGACTGCTATGGGCAAAGCCCATCTTTCCTATTTACTTTATGACTATTAATGGCTTTTTTTTAATGTTTATACATTAGTGCAAGGAACAGTGTTAGCATAATTCTAGTGTAAAATAAAACCAGCTGTATCCATTATAAGTGCATTACTGCCAGGAACTGTAAATATGTTTATGCCTGATAGCCTTCTGACTCAATAATATCCCACTATCTCTGTTGGGCAGGCAAGTTTTCAAACCAAGAAAAGACAGGTTATGATTTTCATAACCAAACTGGATTTCTTTTTGAAGTATGTTATCTAAATTCCAATTTTAAGAAGGTCATTAAAAAAAATCTGCCTGTGATTTTAAAGGAGAGCAAAGTGGTGGCAAGAAGGTACGATGTGCACTAAGTCATTCCTCCCAGAAACACACATACGCAGACAAACCCTGCCATATCATACCATACAAACAATTTTAATTGTGTAGTTACAGTCAATAACCACTCCTAGTCAGAACATTTCTGCATAAAGAAAATTGTGATACACTTATAAAAACAGCCAGCTGTAACAAAATAACTGGTGTTTTCATAGCAATAAACTCATAAAAAAGAAATACACCTTTATACAGAAAATTTATACAGCTGTAGCTTTAAAATTGATTGTAAACCAAAGGAAGACACATTGCAAACATCAATTATTTTCACATTAATTGCATAAGTTTCTAAGGTGATCTATTAGTTTTATTTACCTAAGCTTATTTGCATGATAGTAAAAATTGCATACAACAATAAGAGTGAAGCTTATAGTATGAATTGCTTGGATAACATAGAGCACTTTTTATAGGCAACTGTGTAAAGCACATTTTCTCTATTTAAAACTTTTAAGACACTTTGTTTTACTGCCCATCAAAATACATTTATAAATAGAAAAAAAAATCAGTATGGTAACAAGAGAAGCAATATTACATTTAACGGAAACTTCCAAAAAAATTAATTACAACATGATGCTGCAGGATCTACAAATAAATAATGAGGACTAAATTGTGTTTCACATTTTCTTTTTCATTTTCTCTAAAACCATGTAACAATGAGAATGGAAAAAAAAATACAGTGACCTTTATTTCCAAAAGAAAACAAATCTGAATTACGGCAGTGCCATATAATACAAGGCATTTGTTGGCATATGTTATCTTTAAACTGCATTCCACAGTCTATAGTTCTTTTGTAACATACAATAGAACAAGAGTAACAAACTCTTTTTATTTTATTTTTTTAAATAAATGTGAGTTTCCAAAGATCAAGTGTGGAGTGCTACAGTAATAATTAAAAAACAAGAACAAAACAGAAACAAAAAAACAGTAAATCACAAAAGTTGTAATGCTTGTCTGAAGGCTCCAGAATCAAAATCACTGGTATCATGCTTATTGGGTACACTCACAGTGTATCCAGTGAACACAAATTAATATCAAACAATCCTCAACGCTTCATCTGTTGCTGCGAAGCAGTTTGTAAAACAGAGTAAAACATCTAGTGCAGTCTGCATTATCCTTTTTTTCAACTTTTGTGCAAGTTTTGGAAGATTCATTGGCCAAACAATGAATAATAAGGGTTTTTGACAGAACGCAAGATGGAATTTTCATTTCATTAGTAAATACCAGCGGCACTGTTGAAAGAAAATAATACTTTTAGATCAGTCTTTCAATTCAGCATTAATCTCTGTGTTCCCTTCTACTGATAACTCTTCTTCTAATTTAACTGAAAAAAGCGTGTTTGCATTTTTGTCTTGGATGCTGTCTTCTAAATCCTTGAGCAGCTCTTCTTCCTTGTATTCTGCAACATCCACCTCCAAACCAGAATTGTCCTTCAGCTTCCCATGGTGCTTGAGATAATATCGCTGGTTCTGAAAGAACTTGATAATGGTGTACTTGGGCAGGTCAAGCTGAGCGGAGAGAGTCTGGATTGCTTCTTCATCTGGATACAGGCCTACATCTTGTATGAAACTCTGTAGGATCCCTAGGGCCTCAACAGAAATCTTTGTTCGCGGTCGGGGTTTCTGACGATTTTCATCCTCAGATTCAGCTGGTGATGCTACTGTCGGTTGCCTTGGGGGTAGTCTGGGACCTGGTTGTTGTTGCTGTTGCTGCTGCTGTTGTTGCTGTTGCTGCTGCTGCTGCTGCAAGACAAAGAACAGCATTTTTTTGTACATGTATTCTTGTTCATATTTTGTTACTGTGAAAATCCTGGGGAGGGAGCGGGTGGAAGAAATTGCAGAGCTACAAACAAAGGCTTAGTAAATCTAAACAACAAAAAGGAAGGAAAAAGAAAGAAAGAACAAAAAGAACACCGCGGGTTTGTCGGCCTGAAAGCACCGATGACACAACATTGGTGTGGTTTAGCTGACAAATTTTAATGAACATGCACCATGAGTCAAGTGCAAACAAGACAAAATGCTAAGTAGGTGACAGAGTATAGGATTAACTTGACCATCTTAGCCAGAACTGTAGCAAGGGCAAAGTGAGAAAAGTGCCAGATGAGGGCAAATGTGCCGGAGCTCTGCCAGCAACGGCAGCTGCTGCCCAAAAACAAGGGCTGCAAATTTCTAGCAATAGCTAGATGAAGGGACTGGGGGGTCAGGGGGAAGGACAGCATTTCAGCTCTTTCAGTACAGAAATATCTCACTGCTGATCTGACCTCAGCACGCACTGAAATCTTGTCAAACTTGCAAACATTACGACAGAATGTGCTGGCTGGAAGCGCCTAACATGACGCTGTCAAACCCAGCCTCGGCAAGGACAAAGGGGTTTGGAGGTAGGAAATCTGTATTTCTCCTTCTGGCTCTGACCTCTCTTGCCTGTAGTCTCTGAGCAGGCCTGTGCTGCCTGTATCCCAACAAATAAAAAGGGAACAGACCTATTTACCTGCCTCTGTGTTTGTGCTGGGGATTATTTAGTTAATATTTATAAGGCACTAAGATGCAAAGCTCTAAATAAGTTGCACTATTATTATTAAAAGGGAACATGCTGCATTCCAAAAACTCAGGCAATAAAAATGAGCCAATATGCACATCAGAAAAATAAGATAAAGCAAATCATGATGTAAATAATTAACAAGAGCTTAAAATGAAGTTTTGCAAGCATGGATTCAGAAACATTCTTAAAAGGTGAGGCACTGAGCCCTAGGGACAGAAATGTTTTTCTCATCTACCACCAGAGTACAGTACACTATAAGTTCATGTTTAAAATCAAAAGTAAATCTGTCAGCTACTGTTTGTGTTTACAATTCTTTTGCTGCACAGCACAGGAAGCACTGGTTGGTAAGATATTTTGGATCAGCAAATTTCTTGTCATATGGTACAAACCACCAGTTATTATTAAAAAACAACCACAGCAAAACAAGCAGTTGCTATCACTGCATTTTATTTCACCTTGCAAGCCTCCCCTCAACAATTTTTTGTTTTGGTAGTGGTTTCCAGGCTTCCAGTTGCAGCTCTTTGAGACCCTAAGAAGCACAAAATGCTGTACAAATAGTATAAATACTTGATGGATTATAATTCTGTCCACTTCACAGGGACTCTTGTGGTTGTGGAGACTTCGCATAGATCTCCACAACCAGTTTAGAAGTCACTGCTTTAAGTGATCTTTGTATTCTAAGATCTGACACAAATGCCCTGGAATTAGGGCTCCTTCCTCAGCCCTATTCAGGTCCTTTCATGTTTTATGGTCCACTGCTTTAATGGTCTTCTTATTCTAAGTGCTGACACAAATGCCCTGGAATTAGGGCTCCTTCCTCATCCCTATTCAGGTTCTTTCACGTTTTATGGTCTGTGAGCAGTCCCATTCAAGGCTCCAATCCTGAAGAGATTCAAGACTACTCCCAGCACATTAAATTCTTACAAGACTGGAGGCTTGTATATACAGTTTGAAAACCTGTGTCTGAGCTACACATTTATGCATCTACAACAATTAGCGTGTAGAAGAGTGGAGACAAAACTCAGGCCCAATCTTCCAGTCCTTACTCTTACAAGATTACAATGCAAGTGCTTATGTGAATATTATTTATGAGATCAAACACACAACTTTTATCAACAAGGCAAAAAAATCTAAGTAAGTGGCATAGTGGTTGAATGTTTATACTGTGCATAAGCTTCTCCTTTTATCCCCTTAAGAAGCGATTTTATTAAAAACAATGTACATTTTCAAACAAGTGCTGTTTTATTACTTAATATAGATCTTTCTCTCTCTTTTTGCTAAATCAAACAGCAAGTTTCCAGGCTTTCACAATTATTTTAGTACTTGATATCCTAAGGGATTGTCTTATTCAGTTTGCTTTATCTTTAATATACACTCGTGTTGTTTCTGGCTGCGAGATAACTCTATCCTTCCTAGCTTTGTAAATATTTTTCTGTATAGGTAATACAAATGATACACAGGGTCTCAGCTGAGGTTGGGAAAGCATGGGGTAATATCTGCCCCTTAAGAAGGAGCAGTTACGAGGTTGACCTCAGGCCTTTTGTGAGAAGCGATTAAAGAGTCCCCAGCTCAGAGAAACTGCAGTCCCCACTGACAACCTGGGCTACACAGCTTAGCATGATAGCCAGCTCCGCTCCTGGCTGGCAGTGCCTGTGCCAGCAAAAGGGGTGCCTTCAGCTCCTGGAGGAGGCGCCACTGGGGCTGCCCTGAAGCAGAGGGCAGCTGTTTCCAAGCCTCATGGTGTGGGTCTTGCATCCCCTCCTCTCTGTCCCTGGCATGGTGCCCTTGTGCCGGCTCACCTGCGGAGCAGCACCCAGCCAAGGTCCAGTGGTCAGCAGGCCTGGTAGGAAAGCGCCTCTATGCTCTCCTTTCCCAAGGGTGGTGGGAGAGGGGCTCTGAAGGAAAAACAAACAAATATTGACTCACCCCAGTCTCAACTGGGCTTAAAGCGGGATGAGGAATCCCCTTCCCTTCACTCCTACCCAGGATGAGCCTCCACTGCTGAGGGTTCTTGCTTAGTTTTCAAACAGCAGCACAACAAGGTCCTCCTGCTCTGTTGGGAAGACTTTTGCCACCGGTGCCACACGCCCCTGCCTTTTGGTCCTGGCGCCTGTCCAGCCAGGCACAGCCAGCGCAGGGCTTGCCCTGCCCCGCACACAGCTGCCTCTGCACTTCCACCACGCACGTTTGCAAACAACCACCGAACCGAAACAAGAACTGTGGGTGGTCACACGGTCTCCTTTGAACTCCGGTGGTGGACGGCAGCGCACTCTTATCTTGTACCAGGAGACCTGCATTTAGCCTGACTGGGAGGGAAGAAACACTAATTTCCTTTGCTCCGTTTAAAGCTTTATTTACTTAGCGCTCTGCGGGATTGGCCAAGGTAAACTAACCTGAATCTGTTCTGCTGGCACATGGATAATGTGGGAAGGCCTGTCACCATGGTGATGAACTGCATTGCTTTCTTGTTCATAAATGGCATCGCGTTCAGGCTGAGGAAGACTGAGGAACCTTCGGATCATGGAGAGATTCTCCCAGAGGGTCCTGTTCTCTGGTGAAGGATCTTCTTTCCAACGTAACAGCTCACAGAGCCACCCCTTGAAGATAAAACCAGAAAAACATTCATTTTTTCATCACTTTGCAAGGGGCAAAATGAGGGTGAAGCGTGTACTTTAGAGGTGCTGCATTCTCTCATGTTCTCACCTGATTGAAAAGACTTTCGCTGCACAGGCTGGGCTTAAAGCACACACCAGCACTGAGAGGCTGCCCAGCCATTTCAGAGACCCTTACCAGCCACAGGCATTTTGGAAAGCACCTTCCCCTTGGTCCCACACCACAGTGCTTCTGTTTGTTTGCTCGACTGTAGGGCTGCCTAATGTAAATCACAGCAGCAGAGGAGCTGCCTAACATCCTTTAAAAAGACAGGAAACCTACGACTAGATGCAGTCAAGCAATAACTTCTTAATTTCTGCTACAAGAACAGGTTTCTCTGCAGGTGAACTTATTTCAAGTGATACATAACTGTTTCCAGATTGTCCTCACAGACCCAGAGAAAAAACAGTCTCCCAGTTTTACGTATTAGGGTTATTAGGGGTTGGGGGGAAGGAAGATGAGCTCTAGATTCTGATACAACCTTTATACCATTTCCACATCAAGGACAGCAAGGTGCCTAAGAGTTTTTGAGATACATAACATGAAGTCAGCTACAGAATCCCCTGCAAGAACTGAAGCAGTTGCTAATTTGCTTTCTAAAGAGACATAGGAGTTCATCTTGAAAATTTAATGTTTCCTTACATCTTCTTAGAATTTAATTGAGGATTTTTTCTGTAACTGTGTACTGGTAGCTCTAAAAGAGGAGTGTAAACCCTCTAGCTAGGACGGCATGCATCAGCAGAAATTTTTTGATATATTAAAATTTAGGAACAAAATATTACATGTAAAAAACATGCATATTTCCTTTCTTTTAGCTTCAAGGATCTGTTTTCAAAAATAGGCCCATGCAATTTTATTTCTTAATGCTGTAGGAAAGATAATGCGACATTTTATTGAATCAACAAATAATATAAATGTACAGAAGCTTTTAGATCCTTTTTATATGTACCAGTGGTGGATTAATGGTTTATCCAGACTGGTTTACTAACAGATACAATAGACACATAGATATGATATAGATATGTATTTTCTTGAAGATACTCATATCTTCAGCTAACAGTTAATAAATGCAGTGTAAAAATATTGCCACAACAAGAAGAGTAAAAGTAAACAAATAAAGTTAATGCATTCATATTGTATATGAAAATATTTAGTGAGGTGTGTATAAAAAATTTGAAGTATATTTGCTTGGATATAAGTGGAAAACTGAACAAATGACACGGAAGAAAATGCCCCCAAGAAACAATCAAAATGACAAATGTTATAGAGATGGTGGTAAAAAGAGCTGAAAAAGGAAAAATTTAAATGGGGCCAAAATCTGCCAGGTGCTTGCAAGGTGTGCTAGGGATGGAGCAGAGAGAGGACAGAGCAGAGGCAGCAGAAGGGCTCCCCTACACCCTAGGGATGGAGCACACCCAATTCCTTGACCATGCACTAAGAGGGATGCTGGGTATTGCCCCACAGCTTTGCAAGATGACTGGGAAATGTGGCCAAATGCCTTCACACAGAGCACACAACACTCAGCCTGTCCTGGCTGGAATTGTATGGCATGTTTTCAAAACAGTGGCAAGGGTCTGTGGAACCTCACTAGAATGTATTAGCAGGGTGATGAGCGAGGCCTCCCTGCCCCTAACAAAAACAACATGTTGCTCTTGTTTCTCTGCTCACCTTGCATCCATGGAGACACTGAGTGCTGGATTATGCTCAACAGCAGTATTAGTGTACTGCAGTAAGTTAAAAGTGGTGCCCTCAGAAAGCAGAGGTAGCTTGTTGGGGATGGAAGAGAGAAGATGATGAAGAGAAACCAATCTAGATCTTTTAACTGAAAAGCAGTTATAAAATTATTAATTCAAAGAACCCAAACCCACACATCATCCCATGCCAAAGCGTAAAATTGTCCTTTGGTTGTCTGGAATCTGCACTGCTTCACACTGAAACTGTTGGCCCTCCTTCTAATGGTGGTGAAACAAAGAGCAGAGCTAGCATGACAGTCTGGTGAAAGTAAAAAAAAAAAAAAAAAAAAAAAAAAAAGACAAGAAAATCTGTCTTCCCCCATGACACCTCTCTACCTCTCTAAGGCATACACACAGGCTGGAAAAGAAGTTGCATTTAGAAGCTGCACATATTTTATCTGCTTACCATGTGATTCAGAGGGTTTGTTTTTTCTTAAAAAGACAGTATAATTTAAAAAAAAAAAATTAAAAATGTCTTTATAATTTAAAAATGTCCAATAGAAAATATAATTCCTAGGCAATAACATTTTTTGCTGATTAAACATATTTCACAAGAGTTTTTGTTAACTAAGAAATACCTTCTCCCCTTACTGTCTTTTCTGCTTCTATATTTACTAGGTCAGACCTTATTTTTATTAAATACCAATAGCTAACATTGTATTTCCAATATTTTCCCCTCAATTTTTGCACTGAAATAATGCTTCTAATTCCTTATCTAAAATTATTTGATGAATTGTAACCTGAAACATGTCTCTGCTAGCCTTTCAGGGATTTTGAGATAATGAAGACAGATACCTCTGACAGGGTACACAGAAAAGATTGCTATTCTACCAAAATATCTCTATTCCACTTGGCACATTTTTAAAGAAGTAGACACACTCTGATGAAATATTTGATGGAAAAGGTGAAAACAATCAACTGTATTATTTTAAAATTACAAGGATAGAAACATTTTTTGGTCTTCATTGTTTATTTCTGAATGTATTTATGAAAGTTGATCTCACCAATGTTCTCAGAAGAGATAGTGGATGGACAGCAAGAGAGGTTGTAGGGGCTTACTTTGACAAGAGAGTAGGAACTTTATACCAAAATGCTTTCTTTTGGTTCAAGACAAACAAATAAAAATAGAAGTATTTCATTTAGTTTCAGGTTCAGAATTCTGTACATGAAATAAAGCTCATTCATAAAACTCACCTACATGAGAAAGTTTGAAATGTTTTTATAAAATTAAGGAAAAGTAATCATCCAGACTTTTCTAATGGTTAATTTTAAGTTCTGTAAAATTTATAAGGTTTGTTTTCATTTGATCTAAAAAAGTATGAACTGCTGCAGATAATGCAGTTGAATTTACAAGTGAATGTAACAGGGCTGGTTTTTCTCCTTTCGTGCTTTTTTAAGTCTAGAGCAATTTCTGCCTAGTTTCCTTTTTTTTCTTGTCTTCATAGTTTTACAGGAAGTGGAAATGACCACAAAATAATAAGGAAATATTTATAAGTCAGATTAGATCACAACCAGTTTATACAGCATATAGAGTACATTGTTTAAAAAAAAACAGTGTTAAAATAATGAAGTTGATACATTTATGCAGAAAGGCAAACCCCCCAAAAACTCTGCAATGACATTGGGAACAACCTTGATTTTAAAACAGAGCAAATTTGCCAGGCAACATTACACTGAATATAAAGAGAGTACAAAGCAAAATATAAACATTAGCCACATGTAAATATGTTTGGAGAACTTTCAGGATGTTACTACTTTTCAAACTGACAAAGTTTAATTTGACACCTTCTGTTCTAAAACCTTTGTTTCTATTCAAAATCACGCCTTTAGCTGCTATCAATCACTGTGCTCTCCCTATTACTTAAAATACTGGCATGGGCCCTGGATAAGCTGAAAATGCCATGCAGATGAATTCTGAGATAATATGTTCAAACCTGTTATATACAACACAAATCCTGTAAAGTTATGTATTGTAAACCTACATTTATTGGGAACTAAAAGTCTTAAATCCATCTGCTACAAAGAAAATACTGTTATGCACTTTCAAGTAACCAAGTACCATCTGCAAAGGTCTTGCTACAGTAAGCAAGAAAATGGTGAAAAAAAAAAAAAGATGCTAAACCTAAGATATTTAAAATAAATAAGAGTCTTCTGTCTGGTGTTCTGATAGGGATTTAGTAAAGAAACACAAGACATTAGAGGAAAAAAACCTGTGAAAGCCGAACTGCCAAACTATTGCAGGAAAAGCGCAAAGAGGATAACTGCCAAAACTTAGGCTCTGCAATACCCATGAGTAGGCTTATTTTAAAGAAAGCATCTATGCATTTTATCTATATATCCAAATGCTATTCTATTCAGCCAGAACCGTGCCGTGCTTAAATAAAATCTTCTGCTCTTTCACATAGAGTTTCTAATAAAGTATTCTTCCATTCTGGTATCTTTCCTATTGAAAGAAAAAAAAAAAATTCTACACCTGAAGTGTAAATGTCTACCCTCATTACATCAAAGAGGATAACGTTACAATCGTGAAAAATGTTCTCTGGCCAAAGCTTTCCAAGTCAGCAACAAACACATCGAGTCTGGGAAGAGAAGGCTACAAGGTGAAGCAATTGAACTCATCTGGTCAATTTGTTACAGTGATAATAATTTGCCAAATGATGAATATTTCTTACAGAATAACAAAGACCTCAGCATTTTTTAGAAAGGCTGTAGCTTAAATCTAAGAAGGAAAAACATTTTAGAGTATCAATGCTAAGACACAATCAGTTTTTTTCTTTGGTCTGGTGTATTTAAGATTATTTTCTATCATTCTCTGGGGCATATAGTATAATAAAAATATATGGTGTTAAAAGAAATCAATCTAAATAGGGAGGTATTTGATACAAACATTTTAGCAGAAAGTGTGAATTGCATTGCAGCATCTACCGTGAACAAAGACTAAGTACATAATCCATTAAACAGTACTTCTAACTAAAAAAAAAAAGAAAAAGAGTATTGTAGACTAAACTAAAGTGGGCATTTTGAATGAGCACATTTTCAGCAACTAACTAGAAAGCTAGCAATTTATCATTCAACAAATAATTTTCTACTTTTAAAGGAATCTGTAAGTGTTACTTATGCTAATGAAGACTGTTTTTAATCTGCCCACAAACATGCTAATAGAGGGCAATTTTTTTTTATTTACAATGCTGAAGGCACTCCAGTTTATAGAACGCAGATATGAAATTACACTTGGTAAAATGGGCTCTTAATTGTCTGAGCAATCCAAATCCTTCACCTTTAACAGGAAAGCTTATAGACAAAACAAAGGAAAAGAGCTCATGGACTAAACTTTAAATATTGACTTTTTCCCTTTCAAAAGCCATCCAACTTGCTTTATAATCTCATTATTGTTCCAAATGGCTGCACTCATCTTAGATACCTCTATTTCTTTACAAAACGGATTCCACACATACAAGGGAAGAAAAAGGGCCGAAAAAACCACTACCATATATGCATACAGTATTAGTCTTTAGTATTAAACTTGTAAGCCGCACATTGCACAGAAAGGTTGCTTTTGGAAAAGTCATAATACTTTGAGCGAGATACATAATGGTAGCAAAGGAGTACTGAAAGCATTTTAAATTATTTACTAGGTTAAAAGGGTGAAATGGTACTTTAAATACATCAAATTTCATCATCTGGGCCATTTTTTGGTGGCAAAGTGGTATTGATCTTTCCAAATGCTTAAAATTAACTATTTCCAGAAGGTCATTATTTGATTAAAGGCATTAAAGTTGAGGGCAAGAAATGATGCACTTTGTCTTCTTTCCCATTCAAATAATCGTGTAATTTAATCAGAACTATCCCTTCATGTCCTGTAATAAAAATGTTTGTCTTAAGATATTGTTCTTTACCTAACATATTAACCTTTAAATGTTATGAAGTTCTTAAGAATAATCTCTGCTTAGAGAAGATTCTTCCATAATGCAATGAAAGATGAAATCTCCAGCATTTAAATTGATAAGGCCAAGTTTCCCCTACACATTGATTGGAAAATGCATTAAACCCTTCAACTGAGATTTCTCACAGTGTTCAACAGGATCAAAAATTCAGGGAATTCTGAATCAGTAAACTCACGCATATGGCACTGAGAAGCAAAAATAAGCAAACGTCACTTCAGCACAAACAAATATGACCAATGAGTAACAATGGACACTGCTTTAATTTCTCTGGGGAATGTTGTTTGTGTTACATTTGAATTACCTGAAAAAATAGAACAGGGAACACCCACTGGAGGGGAAGAACAGAGCATTTAATTCAAAATTCATTTTCATGCTGAGATGACTTAAATATGACTTCTTTCTGTGTGAAATACCTGTGGGTTCAGATATGGGAACAAGCCTAGATGACAGGAGCAGTCCTTTTTACCCTTAGATGTTATTCTGGAATTTCCTGCTGCAGGAAAATTTATTCTGACTGCAGGTTTATCTTTCTTAAAATACATAAAGTGTCCTGGCTAGCTTCTATGCAAAGCTGAATAGTCCTAAATGCTTCACAGAGGAACTGAAGTCTATTAAAAGAAAGGCCACTGAGTATTTTTATAAAAATTTGGGAAAACTAATAATCTACCAGACTTAGCAATTTTTGATACTGGCCAACACATTTTTTAGAGTTCATTTTAGCTTATATTTTCAAGAAATAAGCACTGACTTCCTTCTGTGAGGCAAAACTATTTTTCAATAATTTAAAAAACTGAAGCGAATATTGAATACTTTGGGATTTCCCTATTCTTCTAAGAAATTCGTGCATCTTAGAAAGCAAAAGCTCATTTTCAGCTGGTTCCAGAAGATGAGTAGATGTACCAGAATATGAATTCTCTTCTTGATATGTGGCCTAAAGTGACAATAAATGTCCCCAGAACAATGGTTGCCTCAGTATTTTATTTACATTAATCATGCTTAAGTTTCAGGCTTTGCCTTTGAGCATTCTCCTAAATCAGAGAAAGTTTGAAAACCGAATCTGTCCTTTATTCGCAGATACTACTGGCTCATCTATTTTACTGGCTTTCATTATTAGAATGTTGAAAAGGGTAGCCAGATGTGGATTTTAAGTAAATCTGTATCTACCATCATCATAGATGAGATTTAGCAAAACAAACAAACTGAAAACCCTACAACCTCATAGGGCTTTTCAGAAGAAAGGTGAACTTCAGTGGCAGCAAAAACTTCCTTTGAAGAATACTGAGACAGATTATGCCATTTCCTTAACTTTCTTCTCCGACCTATTATTCAGCTACACCATCTGTCTGGATGCTACCTCCACCTTTTCTCTGTGTGGTGAAAAACAAATGACCAGACAGCTAACAGTGATATTGATAGTATTTCTCCATAAATATTTGGTGACATTTTAGGAGGGAAGGATTCCTAATGTCTCTTCATCCGTCTGCCTTCTCCTCTCCCTAGCTGCAGCATTTCAAAGTTAAATACATATTTCTATTCTTGTAAACATCCAAACAAATAAATAGGTAAAGGAAACTTGCTAAAGCAAGCTCTAAAATTCAGTGACGAGCATCCAACAAGTACAGTAGCAAAATGATGTGGAGAGCTGTTGTCCTGCTCCCACAGTCTCGTCTGTTGTACCAGACCTCTATTTCTACACGGTGGCCAAAAAGTGGCTCAAAGCCAGTGCTTGGAAAAAAACAGCTGGGTTAAAGTCTGAGACTGTATCAAAACTGGTCCATGTGTCCCCTGTGTATGAGCACTGCAGACACCACCAGCTCAAGGACAGAAAAAACCTAACCTGTAACTCTAAACCTGACTGAAAACATAAGTATTGTTACTTTTTAGTTGAGTACGGAGGAAATTCAGTAATCCAAATGAAGGGCTTCTCCCAAGCTTGGTTTCTCTGCTCTCAGCTTCCTTCACCTTTTCTTTCTCCTGCTCAAATGTATCTTTTTTTACAGCATTGCTTTCAATTGCCTGGCAATGATAGGTAGGCACAAGCCCTCATCGAAACCACAATGTATATGCCTTTGAAAATCTTACATAAAATGCAACTATATTCATATGCAAAAAGAGAAAAAAGTAATAGATGCAAAAAATAATAGGTGAAGCTTTACTCTGCCTTCCTCTACTCCAGATCCTTCCTCTTTCACACGCCTGATTCAACTGGCATTGTAACTGTGAGAGAACATCTGACAAAAAATGGACTTAACAATAATAAAAAAAACCTGAAAAGAAAGAAAAAACACCTGCTAAGTATTAAATAAGCCAATCTTAGTCTGGTACATTACTTTTTATAGTACGGTCATATACAATGGGTCAGTGGGTTTCACAGAGGGTGACTGGTAATATATAGCCCTTTATCTTTTATTTAAGCAGAAAGAAGTACTGATTTCACTGCAATATCAATGTGTCCCTTGAAAGTAAATACAACCCTAAATTCAACCACGACCCTTAACAGCCCACATTTATTTATTCTTGAACATGCAATCAATTTGGTATGGCAGCTATATCTGCAGTTTAGTTAGAGAAGACTCTTTAATAGAAAGAGCCTGGCAATTTTGAAAATCTTTTTTACTACTATCAATTTACAGTGAACAGCAAATGTTTATTACATTGCTTACAGAGGTTTAACATTTGCTTTGGGGGAAAAGACCTCCAGTAAAAGAGCCATTGGGCCAAAGTGTCACTTTTGTAATTACTTATGTGTTTGCCCATTATGTTGTTACATATTTTTAAAAAAATATTTTAATTTCCCAGATGGAGCAATTTAATTTCATGGCTTCTTGTCACATGTTTTTTTCTCTCCAGAATTCATTTTGGATCAGGGGAAGATCTACCACACATTGAGGAATCACAGGCTCACAGATATTTAGACTTCATTGTAAATTCAGTTCCGCTGACAAGATATTCCAACAAGTGACATCATTCCAAAACATACACAGCTCAAATCCATTCTCAGACATCCCTTCAAATTTTCACAGCCTAACTAAAAGCTTTCATATAGATTTGAATTAGACATTTAAATATTCTGAGAAAATGTCTTGTCTCTTGCAGTTAAGCTGGATTCTGTGGCTCCCAGTTTCACAGCGAAGAACATTTAACGCCCTGATAATGCCAGGGGTGAGGGGAGTCCTAAGGAAATTGAAAAGAAACTTTTCTCTGACTTTCCTCCAGATTTTGTTAACCACAGAAACAGTCAGAAAATTAATAATGTTCATTATCTCAAAGCAGTTTTTTTTAAAAAATCTTTAAAATCCACTCCTGTGAGAGTTCGATGCCTCCCAGCAAATGAGAAGGGAGCAGCCAGAAGCAAGTATTTCACTCATGGAAAAAGAAAGGCAGTGAAATCCTCAGAAAGCTAAAATACCCTTACTTGTAGCACAATTGCTTGCGGCAGAAACTTAAACAATAGGAAAGCTGGATCAAAAGGGAAGCTGGAGAGATCAGGTTTCTCTCTCCTGGGTGGGAACCAACACAAGAGTGATTCCAGGTAGTTTGCTGTCTGGATGAGGTCAAGAACAGCCACAAGGGAAAAGTTCCTAGAGAGATCAGTTGTTAGTGTTACAATTTTTCTCACTGGCCAAGAAGAGTGCCAGCCCAGCTGAGTCCCAGCCTCAGCTGTATTTCCAGACAGCAGTTTGGGCAGCACCTTCTGCCCTTAAGTCAGGCACTGCATGGAGCTCCTGCCATGCTCCGACCCATCCTTTCCTCAAGTGAAAAAGATCAATCCTTTTAGACTCTCTCCTTATATAAAATAAGAATAGCAAATGACTTATTAGAGGTGAAACAAACTGGCTGCCCTAAAGCAAAAAATAAAAAGAAACTAATTTAAGCCTTTTGTGCCTTTTTTTTTTTTGAATAACTGGTCTTACATAAAGAGTAGAAAGTTTGTGTTTCAGTAGAGCTTTCTCTTGCATGCTATAGGTACTAGAGATGCTAAGCACCAGGCTCAGCAAAATAACCAGTCACCTGAGTAAACCCACAGGTATTAACTGATGTGTGTGCAAATCTTCCTTAGTTGGGGTCCAAAACTTCAGGGAATTCTGCTAAGGACCACTCAGTCCAAACATCATTGCTTTACAAAGATCCTGAAATCCATATTTATATGCTTTTTAAATGCAATCCTGAAATAAGGGAACACGACACTGCACAGGAATAAAAATGAGACGCCCCCCAAATAACAATGTGCTTCCAGATAGAATCTGGCAGATTTGAAATTAGATAAATATTTGCAAATTGGAATTTTTCCCCACTTAGCTAGCTGCATGCCTGCTCTAGCCTATTCAATAGATGCCAACAGTTCAGGGTAACGCATAAACAAAAATCTGAAGTTTGACATAGAGGTTAAATTTGAAGAAAGTAAAGAAATGGATGCAATGAGAAATTATTAGAAACAGCAAAACGAAAAATTATCTGGAACAAAATACCATCTCCTTTCTCACCTCGCACCTAGAAATCCTGCAACAGTGTTTCAGGTGTTATGTGTTTTAAATTACCCAGTTCAACATTAAGGGAGAAAACATACATCTATTATTTCTTACTCCTGCCTTTGCCTAGCAGCCCTTCTGATTTGTAATCGGTCACTCCTTTAATAAATTGCTTCTCAGACCGTTACTGTATATTTGTGTTTGCACAAGATGCCTTTATTCTTTGCAGTTAAATATCTAGCAGCTCTCAGTTTTTCAGCAGGAATTTTACCCCGTCATTTCCTGTTTAGTTACGGGTTGGGCTCGCTTTTGTTTTCTGCTCTATTTACTTGGTACCCTGCTTCCCCCACAGCCGGGAACCACAGGCTGCTCGCTAACTCCTCAGCCTCCTCCTCGCCTCTGCCACCACAGCTCTGTTTTCATTTATGTCCCGAGTTAACTCTGATACAGCTCACTCAAACTTTTCCGCTTTTCATTAACAGTTAAAACACTGATATACTTAATCTTCAAAAGCCTCCTGAATCAGTGATCTGCTCACAGAAGGCATAAGTAAACTGAGAAATAAAGAGTATGGCTCTTTTCCTAGCTAAATCCATGTCACCACTCAAAAAAAGGACTGGTGCTTCACCCACAAAGCCAGTATTGCTGGTCAGCAGTCCAGCGAAGGCCAAGGGCATGGAGTGCCCACACTGTGCCCCACACACAAAGGAATACGTGTACTAAATCATGATGTGCATGGGGATGTGCCTGGGGTGGGATTCCAGCAGGCAGGGGACAGGGGTAGGACAGGATAAAGAGGCAGATGGAGCAAGAGTGGATGGTGAGGGTGTATAAGGCACAGGAAGGGGTGGGAAAAAGCCCAAGGAGAACGAAGAGTAGGGCCATACTGAAAGGAACAAGAGAAGGTGGTGAGATAAAATAAAAACAGAAGGTGACGGTATAGAAAGCAGGAAGAGAGATTAAGAAAATCCATCCTGCCAGAAACAGCACCTCTTGTCAGGCAGACAGCAGGTGCTGCCTGGGGAAGAGGTGATTCACACATCTGGAGTGTAGGAACCAGAATACCTCTACCTAAGAACGAAAAACTAAAAATAAAAGGCTCAGAGGAGGTGGGAGAGGGTGCCATACTTTCTTATTTTGGCAACCCAGTGCATCCCAACTGCATGACATTTTTTGAATAGCTCCTGAGAAATGAGAGCTATATTTCCAGATCCTTGCAAGAATCTTGACAGTTCATTTCAGAATTACCTCGCCCAACATGAAACCCTCCTGCCCTCCTCTTCTTACTTCAGACTTATTTTTGAGATATCTGCAGCCACAGCACTTCCAGGGCTTTGGTGGCACCTCCAGAATGAGATTTTCACTTTTTTCAGGGCCTGCCCAGATCCTGGAGGAGTCACTAACAGAGATGGCACTGCCATGCAGTGAGAGACACTGATGGCAGACCTGCACTGACCTACTCAGCTCTGGGGAACTAGTAATGGTCTTAAACTTGTCTGCAGCAGCCTGGGAGGCCAGCTACATAGCCAAATTTTCTGCTACAAACTGTACCTTCAAGTGGCTTTCAAAACCTGTCCTGTTCACCTTCTTCTGACTGACTTTGAACACTGAGTCTTAGCTCCCGGACTCTTGCACTTTCAGTATTGGCACTGTATCTCAAATCACTGCCAGTGGATAAAACAACCTCTTACTAAAGCTACTTTTTTTTTTTAAACCTCCCCTGGAAGCCTTCTTACAGACTAGATTTGATGAATTTCTATCCAATGCACTGCACCACTCCTCCCTCCTGACAATACCCGGAACAGCTTTTGGAGAATCTGCTCAGTTGCATTCTGCACATTACATTTTTTTTCCTTGCTGCAAAAATTGTTTTAGAGTCTTATAATTAAAACTTTCTATCAAAATTGCATTAATTTTTTCTCTGTGTAGGAAAAGTAGCCAACTGTGATCTACTAAAGAGTAGATGGTTTAAAAAAAAACACCTTACCAAGTACTGAAGGCTGTTTAATTAGGGAATGCTGAACAATTTACCTGAAAAAATGGATTTATGAAAAAAAGCAAAACAATTTACAGAAATTTTTAGTGTCCTAAGAAGTATTTTCATGAGAAGATATTTAATTTTTCATAATCTGTTTTCAAAAGAAATATGGAAATATTTTAATAAGAAACCAATCAATTTTCCATTTGCCAAAATTTCTAAACACTTCGAGGATTCTTTTTTAAAAAGCATCTTTCCCCCAAAGGAAGAGGTACAGGGAAGAGTTAGCAAGGAGACAAAATCTATGGTGAAAAACTTTGGCAGAAAATTTTATTTCTGCTAAATTTAGGTAGCAGTGAAGACTACATTTTTTTGGTTAGAAGCTATTCCTAAAGCAAGGTGTTTATTGGCATGTTATTTTGAAAATAAGCACAGTAGGATGACTTCTTTAATAAATGGGTATAAACCCCAGAGATTAGAAAGTCTCAGAGTCAGTGACAAACCCCTGTGTGGCATCTGATTTCTTTGCCAAAACAAGAAAGGTTTTTAATAAAGGTCAGGGAGAAATAATCTCCAAAGACGGCAGTGTCTCTTCCCCCTATATGTTTACTCTTTTACACCCCTTTACAGCTAAAGGCAGACCTTAACACACACACGCACACACAAAAGGAAACAACAACCAAGAGGAGGGGGGGAAAAAAAAAAAAAAAGCCTGAAATTTTAGTTACACCACATGTGGTTTTCATTTGTGAAAAATGAACAAGCTGTTTGTGGTTAAACTGTCTAATCTGCTGTTATCAATCTAGCACTGCATTCAAGATTTACAGGATACATCAGCTTCTGTGCCACATTAGCTGTAAAAGGGAGAGGGGGTGGGAGGAAAAAGGAGGAGGAGAGAGTTTATCCTGAGGAATAATATTTCCAATGCAGCCACACTCACACTACATCTGGTTGTGCTGGTAGCGGCAGTTAAATTGAAATATTTCACAGCGTGTGTCAGAAACATGCAGAATGGTAATTATGACAGATCTGATTAAGCCTGAGTGCCACTAGCTCCCTGGCCAGCTCCGGTTGTGCAGGTGTGACCTTGTGCGTGCCTGCGTGTGTAAATAAAATTAATTACAAGCGAGAGGGCGAAGGCTTCGGTGACATCACAAAGCGGAGAAACTCCCAAGGGGGAGACCTAATGGAATATTTTCCCTCAGTCTAATAATACAGTTCATATTGACTTGAGGTAATTAGTGGGATCATTAAAGCAGTTTTCCCGGCGTATTTGGCTGCCTGATCAGATTAGTGAAAATGTTCTTCAGAACAAGCCCTGTGTGGTCTGCCAGAGAAGGAGGAAATAAAAAGCAACAAAGCATATTTTGGAATGATAAGCAGCACTGGACTTTTTGCACGGCATTTTGCAGGGCCAGTCCCGGGAGCCTGGGTGCCTGACTCTCCTGACCAGTTCAATCTTTCATCCCAGGTGCACGTGCTCCTGCTGCATGTCATCTGAGACTTTTTAATTTTTGTTGCTCTATACTTCAAAACTACGCCCCCCCTAGCCCTCAATGCTTAAAAAAATCAGATAAAAGGCTTGTGGGAGTGCAAGCCCTAGAAGAAACACGTTATGATAACTGGGGGAAGGAAGAAGAATAAATACGTGATCAGCTCCTCCCCACCTCTCCCCAAAAGTCTAACAGAAGACTGAAGGACTGGTTTGAGAATCAGTAATGTTTTCATTTCCTATTGAGCTTACCCCACCAGAAGAAATAGGGGGGAAAAAAAGCAAAAAGTTTAACTATGATATAAAGTCTTCCACAGCAACAGAACATAGAGCCCTAATCAAGAAATGGACCATTTGTTTAAAAACAGTCTATTGAGCATGCTCTACCTTGCAAATGGAATATGCCAAGCTCTGTCACAGATGGCAAGCTTTGACAGTTCCCATCCGTAGCGTCGATACTCGACAGTTCAGCACAAGATCAGTGACATTCTGTCTCATTAGAGCCACGCTAATTATCACAGCTAGTTTCAGGGGAAACCATGTGTTGCAATGGTCAATTTGAAGGAGTCTGTGCATCAACAAACTGGTAATAAGGATCAGACACCTTATTATATGACAGCATGCTGCCTATGATCTGATTTACTGAATCAGAGGTACTGAGGCAACACTGAAGCCTGATGGGTTATGGAATCGCGTGTACACAATGTGTAGCTGAAATATGCTTTAAAAATAAAAGGGAACTATATAGAAACATTACAAATAAAAATTTTAAAATGGTGAAGTTATAACGTGGAGTTTTTTCGTTTCATTAAGACATGCAGAGATGTTAGAGATCTTGTCAGCCAGTTTTATCTTTAATCAAATCATATAAGATAAATAATTCAAAATGAAAACTGTAAAATTATGGATTATGCTAAATTATAATTCATTCCATACTCTGATTTTTCAGTTTCAATAACATGTACCAAACATTCCTTATGTTGTGCCGTCTTGCTGCTTTAACATAATTTTATATTTTGTAAAGAGCTTTCTCTTCTTGGCTCTCTTTTTTCATTTGTACATTTAATGACTTAAACTTGTACTTCTCCTAGCTTCTCTCACTCATTTATGCTCTTTCCACCAGACAAAAACCATCCAACCAAGACCCCCCCTCTCTGCTGTTTCTGGACACCTGCGGGCCACATCCTGCAGGCACTCAGCAGTCCCAGCGCTTCCCAGGGATGCGCCACAGGCTGCGGCCACGAGAGCGTTAAGCATTAACTCCCAACCAGCGCAGTGCAGGTGTGCACCGCATCCCTCCAGGGAAGCTCTCCTCAGGGCTCAAATACACTCAGTTTCCTAAAGCTGCTACCAGTCCTTTAAACAGCAGCATTTGATCAGCCCCTGCTGCCACCCGCCCAGCTGGGAACCTCCAGCCTCAGCCGATTTGACCTCATGTGTAAAGCATGTTCAGGAAGCACACTTTTTCATCGGTGTGTCAACAAATCCAGCCTCTGCCTTAGGTGTTGAAAGGGCTACCTGGCTCCAAGGAGCTGTTTGAAGAGGTCAATATAATCCTCTTACCAGTTAAATATTTTCCATTCTGTACCTCTTTCTTTGGCTTGAACTATTTCAAGTTTTAATGCCTCTTTCCCCATCCTCTACATAGATTTACATGGGCAATTGCATGCTAATGTGAACCACCTTGAAGATTTTAAGGTGCTTTCTCTTTAGTGCAACTTAAATGACTCATGGAGTTGCTGTCTATTCTTTACTAGCGGTAACCCAAGGCTCACTGAAGTCAAGCCACTCCACTGAAGTCATACAAATCATGTGGGATATGGTCAGGATCAATGCCAGCCCTTTTTTGGGCTACCATGATCAAGAGATAAGAGAGTCAACTAAACTCAATTTTTCTACCATCTTTCTGAGAAGTAATTTTTTTCTAAAAAAGCTAAGGAAATTTTCTGAGCTTTTAACCTTTATATCTGAGAGGAGATGTAAAAGAGACTAGGACATGGGGCAGAGGAAGGACACGGAATATTAATTTTTTTCCCCCACTAGAAACATGAAAATCTTCTTCCCTCCGACCTGGGCAAGACAGAACACACTATGACTGTGTAACTCGATATTTTGTGAAAGAAACAAATCAGCTCTATCTGCCAAGTTTCACAGTTTCACTGAATGACATGCTGCTTCATGGGGCAATTCTTGATCGCATGCAAAAGCCCATCTTGCTTTCTCAGTTCACACTCTTCCTCTTCCATCTCTGCTGACACCCGATCCCACCCCGACTCCTGCTGCTCATGGCACCTCTTCAACTGCCAGAGCAATCACCCCCAGGCAATGAAGGGGGGAGGAAAATAACATTAAAAAATAATAAAAAATAGATGCTGTTTTGTGTTTCTGCAGCTAATGTTTTCTAACTACTGTATCTCGCCTTCGCACCAGGGCGAGGGGTTTATTTCCAGGTGGACCTGTGAAATGGCAGACCTCGGAGTACATTGTGTTTCCACCTCGCGTCTCCCTGTGCAGCATCCCTCCCTGCTCCACAGAGAATCCATTGTACACTGAGGTTGGGGGGGGGGGGGGGAAGAAGGTTTTTAAGCCAAGATTTAAACCCAGGAAGTGACTCAGCTGCTCTGAGGCAGACAAAGGCAGGAGAGAACTTGACAGAGAACAGGGTGATGGGCGAAGGACCGAGTCCCCTCCTGCCCTGCAGGTTGCACCCCTCTGGGCAGCCTGAGGTGCAGTTCCCTGAGGAAACAGCCTTGGAAATAATTTTCAAGATCCCCTCCTAAAGCCACACTGTTACCAGAGGGTTACTCTTGGTGATAAAAAGGTTTCTTTTCCTCCCGCTGGAAAATAGTTGAATAGATTGTTCTATATCTGCGGTAATGGCATGTTACATCTCTGTGCCAGATCCACAATACCGTGCTTGTTCAGTGTGGGAAGCTGTTTAAAAATGACTTTCCTATTAGAGTATATAGCTTAGTCTCTAGATGGAAAAAGCCAGATCAAAGATATAGCATTTATAAAACTGCTGGTTAAAAAGATAAAAGTGAGATAACAGACATCAATTTTTCACTATAAATCTTTGGGTTTACTACAACATTAAAATTTCCAGTAAAAGCAGGGTTTTATATACCTGAACTCTAATGGCCTATTCTGAAAATATTTATGTCAGGAAAAGCATGGTATTTGCATGCCAAAAGCATTTTTAGTGCCAATGTTTAGCATACCCTTCCCATTTAACTCCTTCCCATCTACTCATGAGTGCTAGATGCTCTGCCTAGTGCCTACCCCTCAGATCTCCTCACACAGCCTCCTGGAGGAGTACACTCCGGGTGCATACAAAGGTAAAAAGTCAAACATTTCTAATTAAATAGCACTGCACAAATTATTTGCCCGATGGCTCAGGATGGAGTCTCTAGCATGGTCTGAAATCCATGATTTTACCTCCACGCTTTGCATATGAAACTATTACTAACCAAAGCGAAAGACAGGGACGGGAGGACGCGAAACTGGGCAACACAACGCAACAGCTCAGAAGTAACAGGTCAGAACTCTACGTCATCAGTTGAGGTTTCTGGAGGTATGGATGGTACTCCATTAGATTTCTTTTTAAAATTAAAAATCAAAGCATGATTCTGTGAGAACCAAGTGTCTCACCTTCCACATAAATGCATTTTTATTTGGTGAGAAGGAAGGGCATTCGGCACCGAGGGGCCATAAACAGACATCGGCAGGATTGATGCTGCAGAAGAGTATTGATTTCACCCGTTTATTTTACTACAAATTAAACTTCTTTAGGTAAATAATGCAGGCTATCGGCCTTAACTGTAGCGCATGGGACTCTCAGAGGTATGGAGCTTGATATTACTTCAGTTTTTGCAAACTGTAATTCCCTAAATTTAAGAAAGCTTTAGCAATTTAAGCTGATTTTCAGCAAAGTTTTGCTTTCTCCCTGCCTCATACTAGCACATGGAAGCCACGGCTTTTCAGGATAAGCCATAACATAAATCTAACTTCTCAAAACACAGCAAACATACAGAAGCACTACAAGTCTCTACCTGCCTTATCTCACAGGGCTCTTAGATTCGGGGGTTTTGTTTGCTTGTTTGTCTGTTTTCATAGAATAAAATTAGATTTCAGCATCTGTCACCATCACGAAAAACTCATCCCTGGCTCCCACATGAGAACATTGTAACCACTGCACAGTTACTGAACCATGATACCTTAATGATCATTACACAAATCAACTTTTTTTTTTTAAATAATGAAATTAAGAATGTGCTTCCATAATTACTTGAATCAGACTTTTAGGTTATAAATTTAATAAAAAACCAATATGATGAAATTGTAAAAGTAATGTATGCCACGCAATTTTATGTGTGGGTTATTTCAATTTAGAGTTATTCAGGTGTGCTGATTAAATTTTAGCAAATAATACTGTTGGCATTGCCATTCTACCATTAAGAACCAACAACCTGGGAGAAGAGACAAAACACTTGGTAAACCTTTCTGTCTTCCTTTTGTGTGCATTTTTGCAAAGCTCTCTTTTCAACATAATCTAACAAAAAACCCATGCAGACCTATTGGACAGACAACCTACAATAAAAACGCAAGATTTTAAATACTGACTTTAGGTGCTTTGCCAATTAATGTTCTAAAACTCCCCAAAGATACGATGCATTTCAGGAATTTGAATTATAATATCTTCCTTAGCTCCTCAGTATAATCATATTAACTTTTAAAGTATATATTTTGAATTTATCAGATTTTTAATTTATTCTGTACATAACATATCGATCCTTAAAAACATAGAAACTTAAAAAGTATACAGAATGTATGCATTCCTATGTGGGACAAGAACTCAACATTTGAAGGAACATCCTAGCTGTGTCCCCAAACCTGTTCAAACCCATGTGCCAGATAGGCCCTTTTCTTTGGAAAAGCCAACAAGCTGCCAGCAAAGTGCACCGTGAAACTACAAGAACGCAAATCATCCCTCACCTAAGCCAGCACGTGATCTCTCTAACAGCCCTGCAACCTCTGCCTGATCCCATGGCCTCTGCCACACCAGGCTCCAGCACCCAGCTGATTTGTTGAGCATCAGGTCCACATGCGGTTGGTCCTCCGACACTAAGGAGGATTTACAAACAAAACTGTTAATTACCACATTATTTTCTAGTATGTTTTCTCCAGACTTTTGCCTGTAATGAAGTGATTATCCCAGGATTTCCAGTTCCACTCTTGCCAAAGGCACTAACATAGCGCAAGAGAAGATGCTCATTTTTTACCTTGGCGCTACCCAAATAGAAACTCCTGTAGCGCATCATTTAATAGCAATTCTGTACAAAGTGCTCTAGTCAGCAGAACATTATCTGCAGTCTCCTGGCTCAGGCAAGCCCAGCCACCTTGCAGATGCTGGCTGCTTAGACATCCAACCTAATGTTGACCCAAATCAGTTTATTAAGGAAAAAAAAAAAAAGAAAAGGCCTTCCAGCAGACGACTACTACGACCTCACAGAGCTGGTTTATGTCACATATGGTTTCACACCACAGCTCCAGACTGCACTCAGAAGTTAATCAAGTTTTTATATCCAAAATAAGATAAAATCAACAATGTTCAATTTTGGCGATTTTAAAAAACGAAACTGTTAATCAACATATCATTTTCTAATATGTGTCCTGACTTTTCACTACCACTCGCGTTATCTCAGGATTTCCAGTTCTGAGTATGGAACCAACGTCTCCAAATTAAAAAAATACCAGTAACAGATCTCTCTCAAGAGAGGTTCTCTTAGAGAATATGTTTGAACAAGCCTTTTTTTTTTTGTGCAAGGGAGACTTTTTTGCCCCAAGAAATGTCTATATGTACCACTGAAGAGCTCCAATGCAGAAACTTTTCCAATACATGTACCTCCTTAATGTATGTGGCATTGCTACATAATTAAAGATTATTAATTGGGTGACTAGCAGTCAGCCAGTTCAAGGAGAGCCAACACACCCAGTCTACCTCGGAGGTCAGTTCTGCAAAGCAGCTTTCTAGTACAAATGACATTTTATCTAACTACAGACCTGCAAGCTTCCTAGACACATAAATTAACCGTGCATTGCTGAAACTGGGGACAATAATAACCCTTGGGAATACAGGTATAATCACCAGAATAAAATGGAAAAGAACTATGTGTTTGGTGTTGTTTTCTGTACTTGGTAGCAAAGTTTGTATAAGAATCTAAATTTTTAACCAGTGCTCAAATAAACCTGCACTGCATCCTCCGGAAGCTTTTGGGCTTCATTTCGATTACCTGTCCCTTTGCAAATCAGCACTGGAAGAGCTGACCCACCTACAAATTTTAAGGCTTTGCACTTAAATAAATATACTATATGTGGGCTGATAGACTGGCCTCATACCTCAGCTTTACAGAAGACTGCAGCGGAAAGGGGAAGGTGCTGAAAATGGACAGTTGTCTAACCCCAAGTCATGACATGTAAATAAAGACATCTGAGGAACACACAGGTTGGAAGCTGCTGTAACATTCTATCATAATTAGAAACATTTCAAGAGCTCTGTAATTTCCAATCAAAATTACAGTAATTTCTGATATACAAGCCATGATTCATGACAGAATTTTTACATTCCATGGGAGATTATAGTGGCCTGATGTATGACACACTGAGTACAGCACTAACATAAACAATTCAGTTTAATGTTTAAACAGCACTTGGTGTTTAGAATCCCACAATAAAAGAAACATATTATTGTTGAAATTATCACTTTGACAGTGATTGAAGGGTAGGCAGGCATGTGGCCTATAAAGCTATAATTTTTACAGTCCACAGCTTGAGTTTAATCATTTTGATACAACATTTCCAAAATATCCCTTTAAATGCTCCTTACACCATATAACTTAAGAGACAACATCCTTTCTCTACAATGAAGTGAACTCCAAAATCTGAACAGCGCAGAAGTCAAAAGTTAAAGACTTGTTAAAAAGAAAACCAGCACTACAATGCTGATGGCCCAAGAAACATCAGTTTAACTCAGTTTCATTAGCTTTCCTTGGAAATTGCTGAATTTTTATATAAAGCAATTTTAGAAAAGTAAAGGAGTAGTGATTAAGTGGATTTAACATTTAATCTATCGTGAAAATTCAACATTGCAACCATCGGTGCCTTTGCCATTTCTTTCAAGCATTTGTATAACCACAGTTCTAGCCTTTCCCATTTTTCCATTTGTTTTGCCTTTACTTCTTGAGTACATTCTCACTTAAATCAATGCTTTCACATACTTCACTGATCTTCCTCAGAAGACATGTCATTTATGATAATCACACCCAACAAGTGCCTGCTGATTTCCCTCTTGCCACTAAACTTGACAGAAAATCTTCAGTTGAAGAAAACAGAATAGGAAACCACACAACAAAGGCTTAAAACCGAATATACAACATACATGTATGCACACATGCAGGTGACAAAGCAGACATCCTCTTCCACAAAGAGCACACGTTTTTTCTCACCTATAACTTGTATAAATGTAACTTTTAGGGTCTTTTTTCTGGTTTGTTTTTTTTTTTTTTTTTTTGGAATTTCCCCCTCTCCTGCAACATCTCCCCCCGGGGGCCTGCCACNTAACTTGTATAAATGTAACTTTTAGGGTCTTTTTTTTGGTTTTTTTTTTTTTTTTTTTTTTGGCAATGTCCACCTCTCATGCACAGTCTCACCAGTGGGTCTGACTAAACATTTTTATGCAAAAAACGCAGCACCCCAGCGTTCCTCATTGCAGCACATGTAACTGCAAAACACCAAAGCCTTGAGATGAATTTGGCAGCAATACCCAGAGTCTGCCCACAGCTTTTGCCACATCCACACCAGCTAAGAACTGATGAACCTGATGCCTTCTCAGCCACGCCAAGACCCATGGGTACACAAGGAAGGCATCTGGCTGGTAGGGAAAAGGGACTGAAAGATCTCAGGAAGCCGCTTCTCTACTCTGCCTGGTCCAGGGGAATCAGAGGTTACCTCCGGACTCAGTAAGGAGCTCTGAGTTGTTGTACCAGGCTGATACACTGACCCAGCCACCCATTTTAACTCGCATAGAAACCAATTTGGGAGAATAATTGCACAGGACAGGGAGCTCTTTGCGCCCTGGGGGTTTTACCTGGCTTTTGGTTGCCGCAACCTTCGCAAACAGTGCTTGAGATACCTTGGCTCTCTTCATTTCCTGCTGAATCTCATCATAAATGGAAGCATTAATGTTCATGGAATTGTTTTCTGGTTTTCCATTCCTCTCTGTAGCAATAGTAGCAGTCTTGACCTAGAAAATATGAGACATTTTTCATCATGAAAAAGTTATTTTCCTCTTTCCCTCCCTGAGTAGTTCCCCTTTGCATTTTATTCCTTTTATCCAATCTTTCTCTGATATTCTTTCAGATTTCAGAGAATTAACATTATACGTTATCTATGGTTCAAATGACTGGGAAACAGCAAAATTCAGTGCATTTTAACAGGTGAGTGCATCTGAAATATGAGTTACCATTAACAGACCACTGCAAATTTAAATGTCATAAAAAAAAATAGGTGGAAACCTGTCAAACAGTATTGTAGACTTGTGAAACCTTACATGATTTCTTTTCCCCACACAAATTAAATAAAAATTGTAAGTGCAACATAAAAGAATCTGTAATGAAGTAGAAATCTGACAGATATATCTTGATTCATGTCTTTTGCCCAGTACACCCAAATGCATTATAATGTTGAAAAGTTGTGGCTTTAGATTGATTTTTTTAAAAATTATCTTATCAGTTTAGTTCTTAAGCTGTTTTTAAACTACAGTTTAGAATAATGCATACTTTAACCACTCCTTCATGAAACCAAGATAGAACTTTTTTAAAGATACTGATTCTAGTTGTATTTCACTTACATACATGTAATATTTATTCTTCTTGCAGTCCAGATTAAATAAACACCAAACATGTAAACAAGACAGAATGATTACAGTACCACCTTTATGCTGCATCTGCAGCATTAAGGAAAACAACAACAAAAATACATCAGTAGCGACATGATGTGCAGGAGACTATCCTTTCCTTCATCCTCTGGAAATGATGGAAGTGATGTTTCAACACCAAGCATCATCCCACCAAGGTTAGACTGCAGTTTCTGCAATATCAGTTGAGAGGTACAAAAAATCAGCAGGTACTCAGCTTATCCTACAATATTCTCAGTAGTTAAGGATAACGTCTCTCTTTAGCAGTTACTCTTGCAAGGCTTGCTCAAGATTAGTGGACCTAATGGGCCACTAATCCTAAAGTGGATCAGAGGAAATGAAATACTGGATTTCTGCCAAGAACCCACAAGGTGATGATGCAAACAAAATCAAACCTTAAGATTTCAATTCAAACCTACTGATTCATACTGAGGTTATTGAGAGCTGAATTAATTTAATTATTCAGAAGTTACACATCTAGTTTAAGATAGACATTCAGCCTAATTCTAAATCTAATGGATAGAGCCTGGCACTTCCAGAAGGTGATTCAGCCTACTCTTAAGTACATGTCTAAACTCACACTTTCACAATCAGTTTGATCCAGTGCAAGTCAGCATCTTCCTGTGCTCTGAAGTCCCTTGAGGTTCAAAAGGAAATCATGACAACATGATAATTCATCTTCTAATCTTACTCTCTATGAGCTTTCATATGTCACAGGTCTCACGATACGAGAGTCAAAGGCTTTGGATGAGAGATGTACTTAGGCAAACCAGCAGCCCATTTTTTCCTAGAAATGCCATGCTCAGTTTGCATTAGCTATCATCCAGAGTGCTTTTAAGATAAAATAGTCTATCCCAGAAACTAGGAGTGCATGCCACTTTTGCTGAGCCTGATTTGTCTATCAGGCTTTTCAGGAACTGGGCTAACACACTTGCATTAACTACATGGGGCAAAACTCCAGCAAGAACAAGGTGTCCACAAGCACCTCCCCTTGTCCCCATGCTGGCAGGATTTAGCACTTCCGGGTGTCTGAAAACAAGAGTCCTAAGTAAAAAGAGAAATGAAGAAAAATCCCAGTTTGTGGCAAACAGTTAATCATGTGGGGTTTTTTTCACCTGAAAACAGCTAGTACTTTGCAGCCATGCCCTTTTCTGCAGTGTGACGTTTTACCAGCAACATTGCAGCAGAGTATGGCCAAGCCTGTCCCAAAGGCTGCTCAGAAACACTTGAGGCACCTGGCAGCAAGCAGCATGAGGAGCAGCACCACAAAACTCTCTTCCCACTGCAGAGCAGGAAAAGTTATGCCTCACACCAGGGAAATCAGCACAGGGCTGCAAGAGCAGGTACATCTCCTGAACATCATACAGTGAAATAATTTAAAAATACAAAATCAGTAGCAATTTTATAGCCTTCGAATGAGAAGGACTTGCCAGAAGATAACTGACCACCGGTGGGGATGTTAAACATACAACCAGAGACAGACTTACCTGCGTGCATGTAAAGATCAGCCTAGGCTAAATTGGAGAACAAAAAAGTGATGTCTTTGTCAACATGCCTTCTTGAACCTTGAGTTTAAAGTTTAGGAAACAAATTTCAGTCCTTCCCCCAAAAAATAATTTTAACTTGTAACTAATCTTTGAAGGACTCAAGGGGAAGATGAGAAGACTATATTCAGGTAGCATACACAAGTCTTTTGGGAAGGAAACACTTTGCTCTTGTGATCTTGATCAAAATGTGTCTTTTCTGTAAGCCCACTGCCTTTTTGATTGCTACTGAGCTTCAAAAGGCAGCTTCACACTGTAGCAGTACTTCATAGATCACTTAACTGAGCTGTGAACACCCAGATCATCAAAAACCATCACACACCATGCTGCAGACATAATTTAAACTATGCAACTTGGTTCACACTTTTCAATGTCCAATTTAATATGGATATGCACTTAACCCAAGGGAATTACTGAAAATCCTTATTCTGGTTTGCAAATCACATCTACCTTTATACACGTACAACGAATTCAACAGCATCTAGTATGTCACCAAAGCTAAAACAAACAAACTCCTAATGTATTCTGTTGATATTTAATTAGGGAACACTAATTCAATTTAGAAGACACTAATATCTGCCTCAAAAAGCAGTATTAGCCCAAAGATCTTCATGGGAATAAAAGTCTTAAAGTTATAAAATGATGGGTTTGGTGATTACCAAGAGTTGTGTTTCATAGTCATACCTTCTCCCTCTCCAATTCACTTCATTGGCCAAGTACAAAAATTCTTCTCTTGCCTCTTAATTTCTCTTCAAAGATCAGGTGTAGACTCTGGCTGGTCTAGATGGACTATTGGTCTGCTCTGGTCTGATGAATTCCATGCAATAATGCCAATTAACCTCTTGGAGAATATCCATACATAAAACTGTTTCATAATTTATGGATAAGCAAGCATCTAGGCTGTTGTGTTGAATTTAGAATTGAGTTCAAAACAGAGGCTGTTTGAAGCTGGGTTGAAAAAACACCCTCCTCCTCAAAAAAACGCAACAGAAAACAAAAAAGCTCTCAACGGTGCAACTTCAGGACTTGGGAGAGGAGGTGGAAAAAGTATTCATTTTGAAGAGAAAAACAAAACAAAACATAATCTCTCATCTCATCCACACTTAAGCACAACCTCCCACCCCACCCACACTTACATCCACATTTTCTGTTTAGGAAAGAACCCATAGATCAGCTTTTTTTCTTTTTTTTTTTTTTGACAGTAACCAAATTTTGCAAATACTAACTGAAGAGGGGAGCATTATTTTACAAATGTAACACACCGAGAATCAGAAATTCATTTGGCCATCTTCCTATCACCAATCAATCTAGTCTTCTAAGAATATTCGAAAAAAAAATAACACATCCATCTCTTCCTGGCCTACCCAGATATATCTTCTCATAAAATAAGACTGAATACAGTAGCAAGAAAATCTGGATTAATTCAATTTTCCTGAAAAAAGGGTAAGTCATCATAGAAGGAATAACCAGAATGAAGAGGTTTTCACAAATATGGAAGCTCATTCCTTCCCCATCGAAACTGAAACAAAAAAATCTTATATAATACATTCTCATAAGTACTGTTTCAGCTTGGGAACAAAAATCTTCTTTAATCCTGGTTTAGCTTTTAATATTACATTGTACATTAAAATTCATAAAGTAGTTCATTCCAGGCAAAACAAACTACTTTTCAGTTCTGCTCTGCAAATAGCAGAGGAGGTACAATAAATGCTGTTGCTTTCAGAACAGCTTTTATCAGGACAAGGTTTACTACTCCATTATTACAGTGGCGCCTGGAAGTGCAGTTATAGTTAAGTGTCAGGGTTTCCATTAACTCTCCTCCATGGTGGTTTTTGCGGGGGTAGGAGGAGAGGACTGCATTTATTATTTTGTTCATTTTTACTTTCGTTAAAATGCAACTTGGCATAAAGATTATCAACCTAAATCTCAAATTTTGCCCGCTTAAAACTAAAAATTTTGCTGGTGGTGATATATGGCACATGCATGTATTTAAACTCCAGGAATCCACCACAAAGTTTCAAGGAAGTTGGAGTTATCCAGAACTCCTTGCAATGGAGATTCACTGGTCCTCAAACACCATCAAAGCAGTGTCTTCCTAGACACCAGTCTTTCAAGAGTAACATCTTATCTCTGAGACCCAACCCATGATTTCTTCAACATGAAGGAACTGTAATTTATCTGTTGTCAGAGGGAGATCAGGATTGTATTTATGAGATGAAGGTTTTGGTCAATGAGTACCCAGAACCATGACTCATGCAAGATTTGTGGATACTTCTTAAAACATTGCCTTGCTAAAATAATATTCTGCTCTTGACGTTACACCTACTCTGTTTTTACACAGGATGATGATGGGCCCCAAAGGTTAACACAAATTTTCTTTGAGGAATATGGGTGGCAAGAGAGATTTCTTCCTCAGCTCTGCTGAAATGGAGATTACTTGTCCTGAGAAGGAAGTGTTCATAACTGCAGGATGGCTAAAAAGCTTTAATCAGAATATTTTGGAAAAGAAAATCAGCAACTTGGCCACCTGTCTCCATCCTCCCTCACAAGCTGTACAAAGCAGGAGAGAGTCATCTTCCCCCCACATCCTAAACTGCCCTGATGAGATATAAAGGCCATCCCTAGCACCTCAGCATCCTCTGAAGTATCCCCAGATCACTCATTTCCATGTAACATGCGATAGACTCATTCTCTGAACTTGACCTAGGAATACCCCAAAAGAGCCTCTGTGGGGTGATCTGCAAGACGAAGGTGTTGAAGAGTGGGGGGAAATCAAAAAAAGAAACATAACATCAAAGGACCTTTTTCCTTCCTTCTAGATTGCAGAGGTTAAATGATGTCTCCATGCAGTACCTACCTGATGGAGATGCTAATACTTAAAAACTCCAGTGCCCCAGGAAAGAGCCTGACAGACAGGCTTCTGCCCCAGGGGTGGCAGCTCGAACAACGTCCAAGGGAAAAATCCTTGTGTATGCCGTCTCCTTGTGCTCAGTCCACCAGTGTGGAAGATAGTAGCAGACTTTTACAACTCGACCAGCTTAGAGGGCTATACACACATCCCAAAAGCTCATGCATTAGAGGCTAATGATTTCAATTAAAAAAAAAAAAAGTAAGATTTTGCATTTTGTTTAAGTCAGAGAGAAAAGGAGAAGTAAGGGGGACAAAGAGCTTCTTAAAGGATTTCAAAAAAGAATTGGAAACAATCCAGATACATTAGCTCAAGTAGCAACTAGTAACAATGCTGTAAAAATGAGATAAATTCAACACCGTTCCTTCTAACTCAGGCACCAGGGTTTATGCTTGGTGAGTTCCTACTATCCAATCAGACCTCCAAGGTCACGCTTTCTGTTTTTCCATATAGCAGAATGCAAAATTTACACAGAACAAACTCAGCTGCTAAATGGTTAAGTCTGCTCTACTGTCTGGCCACCAGTTGGCAACACAAAAATGCAAAATAGATCCTTTTCAGGATGTTTATTTTCACATCCTTCCGAAACTGATAACTTGCAATTGCAAAATAAACCTTCATGTGTGGCATATTAGCTCCCATTTTTCATGGTTTCATAGTTTAATTGTTTCAAATGTTACACTGGTCTAAGGATTTAATATTAAATACGTTGGCTCCTGTGTAAATTCTGTTGTCGGGATAAACAGCCTGTTTTCTCTTTCAATGGTTATCCGAGAAGTCCATAGCCAAGCTAGAAAAACATTATGCTGTATTCCTGAATAGTGAACTTTAAATAATTGCTTGTAATAAATCTAGTAGTAAAGATGCTAGTACTTTTATTTCCTTAGTATCAAATATTCAATAAACTGTGGACATTTTGGGAGAGGTATCACAGTAGCAGCTTGCATTGAAAATTTTGCAGTATCCTGACTAATTTATTTCTGCTGTGATTTGTAAAGTTATACTTGCCAGTGTTACGACAAGGATAATTTCATGATTATTTCTAGCATCGAGTATTGTAGTTATCTTACCAACACAGATATTTCAACTTTAAAACTTAGGACTCTGAACACTTAGCAGCAGGTGAAAAGTGCTTCAGATGTTTATAGGTGGGTAATTCTGGAAACATGTAAGAAGGTCACAGAGAATCCCAACACAGAGGTTTTTACATTCTCAGTCTATTCACTGGGGAAAGTGTGTGTGTTTTGCTGAATGACAGAGAACAGCACAACAACTGGAAAAATAAGTGCTTTGTTCTGATGACCTCAAGTATCAGTCTTTTAGGTTCCCTTGTAAACTTGCGTTCCTTTTGAAAAGGATTAAAACAAAAACATATGCTTTGAACTGTTGCAATTAGGTTAACTACACTCCTGACTCACTCTGAAAAAAAAAAGAAATGTAATTATGAACAAGAGCACAGTAGGGACAGATAGATTTCTCCCCCCTTTCCAACCAAATTTGGACTTACAGTGTGTTTTGTCAGTTAAGAAAACCCCTAAGTCTCACTTTCTTTCTGGCTGCAAGGGATTTATACAGTTTAAAGTGTGAATTAAAACCAGTACAAGGACTACCACTGACTTGACATCCTTCTGGAAGGTCCTGTAATTAACTCTGTTCTTTAGCTGTGAAATTGCCCAAGACCACTTGAGACAGAGTGAGACATTACCTTGGCAGAAAGAGATAAGTTAAGAAAGAGGGTTAGCCTTGGCTCTGAATTACCTGGGCTGTGGGAGCAGGTACAGATATTAAAACAAACTCAAATGTTATTTTAAACACAGTTATCGCTATTTAACTATTTCCCACTAAAGCATTACTATGTAAATAGATTCTTGTCCTTTATCTTGAAGAATATCTATAGTGGATTTTACAGACTAAACTCAGCTAATGATAACAAAACTACACCATTAGTACAGTCTGTTTTTTCTGCTAAAAATTTCTTCTCTTGTGAAAAGTACTTCAGGTCAAGGTGATCTGTCCTCCATCCTACAATTTTGTTATTCATTACTTTAGTGTGCTCCTTAGTATCCATTAGCTGAAGGAAAATTAGAAAAATAATCTCGAGAGGAATTTATAGCATTCCGAACGGGTATGGAACATAGTCACAGTCACAAGCCTATGACTGGTTAACAAAAACCTGCTGTTTTTGTCAAAAATTCAGCAGTCACAAAATTCCCACAATCCCAAAGCCTTGCTTTGTTTAACAAAACTGGACTGTGTATACAGCATGATTCCCACATATCTGCAGATCAGTTTGGTTTTTCCTTGCATAGATACAACCTTGAGCCACAGCAATGCAGAGTACTTCTGAAAATATACAGGTTTTGAAGTGTTCCACTCACAACCACATTTATTCTTTATGGAAATCCCGTGCATTCCTACGGCTCACGTGCATTTCTCATGTATCTTAAAACAAGCATCAGCGTTTCCTTGATCGACACAAGGACTGCACCATCGAACATCTCGATCCCACTCTATCAAACTTTGTAATTTTTGGAGAATTAGATCAAATAAATTTTAGAGAAATCAATAGGAGTTTCATTTTAACAAATACTAAACGAAGCTTTAATGAACATATCCAAATCATTTAGAGCAATGGATATAGCAAGCCTGTTATGTTACTCAATTGTCAGTAGCTCAAGCTGGTGAAAGCATGCCCAGCATTTTGGGATGGGATCTTCTTTCCCCTATCACTTTAGTTTTACCTGCTTCTTTATGGAAAAATAACTTTTAAGGCACTACAAGGTACTCACGCTTCTGCTTTCATTCTCTCTCAGTTTAGAGGTCCAAATCCTTCAAAATCCCTATCTGAAGCTATAACATTAAGAACCTAAGAATTGTAAGAAAAGATGACAACTAAAAGCCATCATCTTCCACGCACAGTAAAGCTCTGTACCTCAATAAAATGAGCAAAAAATTCTGTAGGAACCATAATGGATAGAATTTATCTCAAAATTAGAAAATAGGCAGTAATAAACTGCTACTATCATCTATTATATTTCTTAAATTTAATTTGTGATATGCACTGCAAGGAATGATTCTATGAGTGTTTCAAAAATGCGACAGCAAAAGGTTTCTTCTTTTTCAGAAAGGTCTCACCCAGCGGGACAGTGAGAGAACACAACGAGCAAATCCCAAAGGCAGAGAGAGCGGTTTACTTGTGGAGGCCGGCTGGGCGGTGTGCTTATGAGAGGCGCCGGGCCCATGGCAGAGGCTGCGTTCAAGCTCCTTTCCCTTTCGTCCTGGTAAATTCGATCTCGTTCCGCTTCTGGCAGCTGCAAGAAGTTCTGCATAGCCCGAAGGTTTACCAGCAAGGACTGCGAGGCAGTCTTGGGATCTTCTTCTTTTCGGAGGATCTCTGAGAGCAAGCCCTGTAGGGAAGGAAGAAAAAAAATAGGCTGGAGAGTTAGCCTAGGTGAGTGTCTGTAAAACTGTGCTCTGCAAAGCCACTGCTTATCAGTCCTTGTTCTTCTTACCACTGGGCTGGGAATGAGAACAGCAAATGCACTATTCACTTCACATAAGATTATATTAATGGCATTTTAGGTAGCAGAGAAGAGAGCCTCAGTTGTACCCTTAATTTTATTAAGCACCTGTTTTAAATACAACATAAACTGAATCTGCCTAATAGGTCTTCCTCCTTTTACTGGCTTAAGTTGCCATGAAATCTTTCACAGTCCACAGACAATCATGAGATGCTAAGGATAAGTGAGATACATTGAGGGGTTCTCAGGCTTCACAAGCAAAATGCATACCTAATCTTAAAAAAAGGCTTTCCACGTTTCTAGCAATTTAAATAAGTCTTTGAAAGGAAGTGATATTTCACAACAAATCTGAGACTATAAACTTGCAATGTTCCTAAAGTACTGCTTCACTGATTCAGGGCCATATTTTTTATGTCAGTATTTCTTTCTAAGAGTTGCATATTGGAGTTTAACAAGTGAGAAAACTCGTTGGATGCCCTCATGTTCCTCCTTCTTGCACCTTCCTCTCTCTCTTCATCAGGACAACCCTAATCCTCAAACAGCCCATCACCTGGGATATTTATATTTAATGTCAACAGGTTCTCGACATCTCGTCCCCCTGCCAGATTCTCCTTTTAAAAATGTTGGGCATTCAAAATGCTCTACTGTCTTGGAGTAACAAGACGGCGATAAGAAAGGTGACTTTTGGAAAAGCAGATGTGAACTACTATTTAGAATAAATGCTGTTGCCATGCTGGGAAACAGAGAGGATTGGTATGGAAGGCTTTTACTTGATAGTACAACAAGGGAACATACATGTGAATTTAAAGAAACAACACAACCCAACATTTCTTTTCCTCAAGAACCATTGTAAGTTATTCAGGATAACGGAGGGGTAAATGGAGAGAGGGAAGCAGACAATAAAAAATCCAAGACTAAGATAGGTAATACTGACTGAATATATCAATTCCTAAGGAGGTACAATAGAATGATATAGCCAAGACATATCTTTTTGGGAAGTCTGACGCTCAATTATATTAATTCTCACTTCTCACAACATCTGTGGAAGTTGTCAGCTCTCTCAAAGGTCTTATCCTCTCAGGCAAAAGACTCTGAGGGAGGTACTGCTGCAAAGTCACTGGTCTTAAGCAGCTGTGATTAGGCAGGACCAGGGCCCACCCAGTGTGAGCTCTGCACTTCCCTGTTGGGCAATGAGGACAGAGGTGCCAACCACTACACCTCAGCCAGTGTGGTCCTCATGGCCCTGTCTGTGCCTGCACACGTAACAGGGAAATGAGATGGAAAAAACCAGTGTTTCCAGCACTAAGCATGAAAAATATTTTGGAGGAGGATTAAAAAAAATAATAATCTTGGGGGACACGTACCACTTTTCTTGATCCCTCCTGTTTTCTGGTATCTAGGCAGAAATTACTCAGAAGGTAAATAATGATTTACTGACAAAAGTGGCATTTGGGTGACATTTTAAATTTTTTTCTTAATGGTTAGTCTAATAATAAGTTTACTTATTAGCAAACATGGAAAATAAATTTGTGTCTATAATTTTTTCTACTTTTAAGTACTCAAACCCACACTTACCAATGTTTGTTAGTGGTAGGCTTACACAGTCCACCTCAAGAGGAGGTACAAAATTATTTTATTGTACTGGAGACAAGGCAAAGCTGTTTGCAGAGCTCAGGATGTAGAGAACAGAATAGAACAATTTAGGTCGGACAGGACTTTTGAGATCATTGTGTCCCTCCAATAACCATGCACTGCTAAGCCCACCACTGCCACGTTTATGTGTCTTTTAAATACCTCCACTACTTCCCTGTCTGCCTGTTCCAGTGCTGGACAACATTTTCGGAGAAGAAATTTTTCCTAATATCCAATCTAAACATTCCCTGACGTAACCTGAGATCATTCTCTCTAACTCTGTTGCTTGTTACTTGGCAGAAGAGACCAACGCCCATATCGTTACAATCTCCTTCTAGGTAGTTGTAAACACATATAATTTCTGACTGTTTCAGTGCTGGAGACACCTCTCCATGAAAAAAGGAGCAAGAAAAACTAAACTCAAGTGGACTGATCATTGTCAGGAGAGAAGACTCCTTACAAACAGCCCACTGTCAGCCACAGGAAATGTCCTTAAAAAATACTTTAGCCCATAATAGAAAATATTTGCTTGTATAAGCCTTAGCCACATAGTGGGCAGCTAAAAAAGTAGAAAGGGCTGTTTTTCTTGTATAACTTTTCCCTCTTCAATTAAATAAGTAAATAAATTTTTTGTTGTTGTTTTTTCTGATTTTTTTTAACTTTTGCCTGCATTTCCACTGCTGTGGGATGTCTCTCGGTGATTAGAAATGCCACTAATTATTCATTCTCCTCTCTTCCCGCATCACTGTCATGACTCTTGGCCTGAGCCGGGAGCAGAGCAGAGGAGAGCAGTGCAGTGAGAGGAGGGGAGATGACAGAGCAGGGAGAAGGCAAGGAGGAGTTTGCTTCTAGGCTCTAAACTTAAAGGTCAGAATACGTGAGGAAAAACCACGAAAACTAAGATGTAGTACCAGATGCAGGCAAATTCTTAGAACACAGTTTGCCTGCTTCATATATTACTTCATTGCTACTGCTTCAATTTTTGAGCACAAAACTTCAGCTAAAAGTTGTTAGACAAGATGTACAATGGGAAAAAATCCTAGAAAGAAAACAGTGGCTCTTCACTCTGCCCTGTGCTGATGTGCACAGATTAACTGTCCATTTTACCAGGCTTGAACTGGTTTTCCAAGATACTAGTCTTGGTGTGATCTGATATTGTACCTCAGGCTGCATAAAAACCAAGCTTGTTTTCAAAGAGATTATAAACACTGTTAGGCCCAGAGCCCTACTCACTGTTCCTCCCTTGTATTCTTTTTGCACTGGAAATGTACTTTTTTAAAATGTCCCCAGGTTCAATTGAAAAAAAAAAAGAAAGTTTACATGTCATCACAAGTATTATTCATTACTAATGGCACAAAAATGTTCAATAAATATTATCAGGGCTTTCAAAAGCTCATTACAAATTCTTTAAAAATGGAGATAAAATAAAGTGTCTGCCAATATGAACAAAACCACTGCCTGTCTGGCCCCCAGTTTGTCTCCTCTTTGAATGTAATCACTGATTCAGATAGATTTTATCAGTGTGATAGAACTTCAAAGCTCCCAGAAGAAACACGCAATTCACCCAAACCTGCCCAAAATGTGCAGAACATCCCTGAACACTATCCTTCTCAGTTGTGGGGGGCTCCTATCCCATGTCCAGGTGGAAGATTACTCCCAAGCTCCACCCCCAAGCCTGGATCCCAGCCAAGCAAGTTATAAGCAGACACATTTATCTATGTCGCTTAGTAGCAAGAGGAGAGCTGTCATGATAGTGTAATAGCACCTTTTTACCTTTTACTCAATAGTGATATGGATAGTGTACTTTTTCTTAAATTACACTACGAAGAATTATATGAATACAGTGGCAATTTCTGTTATACTTAAGCAGGCAAATTTCTCTCTACCACATAATTTACAGAACTCAAATTCAATAAAACATTACATGATGGTCCATTACTGTTATCAATTTTGAATAATCCATCTTCATTTTTCACTTTACTGGAAAATAAAGTGTGCCAAAGACAAAGCGGAAGAAAAAAAAAAAAAAAGTAGTGCCTGAGAAGGTGGTTTGTGTAAACTTAGACTTTGTTTTACAGTTACACAGAGCCGTTTATGGCATACAAGCATTCTCCTTAGAAATAGCAATTGCCCAGAATTAGCAAGAGCACAGTTCTAAATACACAGAAAAGCAGTACATCCTGCCAGCTAATATTTTAAACAAGCATGGGGCTCAAGTAGAAAGGAAGAAGAGAGAAAAGTGAGAAACACTGAGAAATATTCGAAAACCTTCAGATCAAACATTGCCACTAGTGGGAAAAAGAAGATTAACAAAAGTCAGACAGAAAAAAGCAGCAAAAAGCACTCTTCCTCCTTTCATGAAGACAGAGCCACGAGGTCACCTCCGTACGACGGCACCCAAGTTCCTGCAGCAAACTTTACAGCTCAAAGTGTACACAAACAGAGACAGGCAGCCCCCAGTTCCAGTTCCAACCACAACCATGACTAACACAATTCCTTGCTTGCACAGTGCGGACTTGTCACCCAGCCATGCACCAGGCTAAGCTACACCTTCGAGCCGAATGTCAGACTGGCTGTGGGAACCCCAGCCTTTCACTTCCTGATTCACGCTTACATTTAAAAACACACAACAGAAATGGGAGAGCAGTTTATTTATTTGTTTAGGGCTCTGAGGGCAGTTCAGCCCAAAAAATGTTGCTGCTGCACTCCAGCTCTAAGAACAAAACAGAGTAGAGGAACTCCCAGCTTAACTTAACATTTGAAACAGCAGGCAGAGCCTCTCTGCTGATGGGGGGCTGTGGCACCACAATTTGGGGGCTGCCCCAATGCATCATCACTGTCACTGCATGGCTGCCTGGGGCTACCCAGGGCAGCAAACTGATCAAAAATGCCATTTTCTGGCTTGCAAAGCACAAGAAAATACTGAACTTGCTCTTTCAAGAGAGTAGAGGTTTCTGCACAGTGTACCGACATCAGCTGGAAAATAATATTATGTTTATTAATTTGATGAACTGGCAACTGAAACATAAGCATCTCAATTTACCAGAATTATCCTGGCAAACAGAGAGACTGGTAGTCACCTTTGGACACTTTGCTTGAGGTGAAATTCAGATCTGCCAGCACAAGTACTAACCCAACAAAGTTTTCTATGGTGCACTGAAAGGAGGTGCTAACAGGATTCAACCTGTTTCTTTGCATCTAGTGAGTTGGAATCACAACTGCTGAAGGACAAGCAAAACTTCAGATCCAACTGTACTCTGACAACTTCCTAGAAGGACCACAGAGAAATTGCTCCCACCAAAACTGCTTCTGCTCCCTGCAACAGTTGTCCTGTTGTGCCTGTATAGATGTGAATTTTCATCCAAGTTATAGCTATCTGGACTTTGATTAAAGTTTACAAGGCACATTCCTGAGAACTCAGTTTTGAAATTACCATTTGGAACTTAAGGGTAGGGGGAAAATTACTCAAGATCACATTAAAGTCACACCCTTTCTTTCTTAAGGATTCGCTTCTAAGGTGTGGCTCAGGGGCTCTTTTCTTCTTTATATAATTAGTAATAGTAAAAAAAGACACTGTAGTTTTAAGAAGTATTTATACAAAATTCTTTCCTTGGATTGTGGAAAGATAGAAATATTTCTAGTTGACATTTTTGCTGCAAAATTTAAAAATCCTGAAAATTAGGATCAAGCGTTGAATTACTACGCTATGCTGGTAGAAACTTCCCACCCTAAACCACCACCAAATTCTGTATTCATATTGTAGAGCATAAGTCTGAAAAATAAGAGCATCTCCAGCCAATCCCAAAGTCCATTTTATTGCCTAAACATTAGGCTAAATCACTCTAAATTTTAGATCGCTTCCATCCATAACTTTTACACTGAAAGCAAATCTCTCCCCTCATCTGAGACTGTATCTCGACACCAGGGTTTTCTTGCACAGAACTCCTAACTGATTTCAGTGAGTTCTTTTGCCTTTAGAAACTGGCATGATACGGTCCCTGGACACAGATCAAATATGCTTATGACAGTTTCAAAAATGTCAGTGGTAAGCCTGAGTTAGCTTTCTATCTCAGAAAACAGTACATGAATTTAAACAAGCATTTTCACTTTCTCTAGCCAAACAACAAAAAAAAAAGACTTAGGATGTTACATCACTATTACAAAATACCTTCTAAATAGCATCAGTTATTAAAGTACTATCCTAATTCTAGCTAAATGTGATGTATCCTTGAATAAACCTTGAGGAATTCAGAAGTACAGCAAGCAGAACAATTTTTAAAAGTTTTCATGCAATAATTGCTGGTACCTGTGTCTACCCTTGGACATTAGCTGTCACTGTGAGCAAAATTAACAATTTCCAGGTTTGCAAAGGCGAAATGCACTTGCAACAAGCTTCTCTGTAATTCAGTGGGGCTTTGCTTCATATGAAAAGTATGCTGAGATATTGGCAAAACTGAGGCTGACACTCTCTAGGCTCTAGTATTTTTCCTTTTTGGTCCTTATGTTTGCCACAAAACATAACAAAGACTGAAAATCTTACCTAGCTAACTGCAAATACTAACTTGATTATCAACTACAATTTGTAGGATATAGGGATACTACTCTGAGTTCTTTCAAATAGATTTGGCTGAAAATTGCCAAAATATACAGATCTATTTCGTATCTCTTTAGAAGAATTATTTTCAAGGTGCATTTTGGGGTTTCCTCTCAACTTTGGGTCACTCTGAACGTATTTTACCAAGCTGATTAGGCACAAAGTCTGGGAAAGAATTGAACTTTAAACAAATATTTAATAACATTTGTAGTAAGAAAAATACATATTTTAGCAATAGATATTTTAATATATATTTAGTGTAATAATAATAATAATATTAAAGAATCAGTATTTGCACTAGACATCTGGTTCTACAGTTGCATTCACCACATCAAAAGAGCATTTTTTTCTATTCTTTCATATAAATTCAATGCCCAGTTAGAACCAATCATCCTTGTATTTCAGGTAACAAATACTGCTCGTGCACAAAGGATGTGCCAAAAACTGTATGCAAAACTAGCTGATAAAAACTGATCACTTCAGAAGAGGAAAAGGTAAGATAAAACAACAGGCTTTTAGGCAAACCTGAGAAAAAAGTAAATATACAAAACAAACTTTATTTTCTGAATTACTTCCTTGGCTTTTTGTCCAGGTAAGATGGCAGCTGCAAACCACTGTAACATGAAGCTCCTATTATTGCTTTAATACTTTAGAGTATAAATAATTAAATGTTTAAACATTGTATTAAAAAAGACTCTATGTCACGTATTTGTAAATGTAACAACTGACACTGCCTGGACCTAACTCAATGTAAGTAATCCCTGCATGAGTTCATGTAACCCATGAAATTTGGTATGAAAGGCCCAGATCTTGAAAACCTCCTCTACTATAAAGAGGAAAGAGACACACACACACAGAGCCCTACAGAGAATTCACACAATGACTCTACTTTCTTTTAGCTAAAGGAGGATATAAAATATTGTAAGGCAATAGTAATTCAGAACAATTACAAATGACATGCTGATTCAAACCTGGTACCAGAGCATTTGAAACAGAATTTTTATTCTCTAAACTGTGCAGAGAGAACCAAAAACGTTTCAAGAGAAGATCAGACGATGATCTTTTTTGTTATACTATAATCTACAATGGGCAAATTGTTCCCTAAGTATGTGTTTTCATTTGAAAATGTGGACCCCAAAGCAAATTTACCTATGTTTTCTTAAAATATTTCCCATTTTTAAAAGCCCTATTAAAAACAATTTTTTTCTGTTAAAACATACTTCTAAAATTTTAAGATCTTATTATTTGCTTTCAATATACTGACATTTCTTCCATAATTTCTGCTTGATTAAATTCCATGCAACATGGCATTAAGTTAAATTCATAGAGCAGAATAAATTATAACAGGGTTAGCTTCTAAAACAGGTGTAAAAAATAACACATTTTAGTGTTACTTATCAGCTTTGCTAGGGCTAGCTTTTTCTGCATTGAAGAGCTGAAGTATATGTTCTGACGTGGACACCGGCAAGCTCAGCAACTACTGTTTTTGCAACTACAAAAATACATGAAAAGAGTAGATAATCTAGAGACAAAGCTTTTAATTTTTAATCTTTTCAGAAGCCTGAAAAGATGTTATTAAGACTTTCACTAGAAAATAATAAAAACAAATGCAAGCATGGATAAAAGACCATCTCTAGTCAACCTCTGAAAGAAGATAGGTTGTTCAATGCGTGCAGGTGGGCAGTGCAGGTACATCTCTGCAACACAAGAGGCAATCTGTTGGGTGACTTTGTGAATGGTTCTGCATAGAGCTGTTCATTTCTTTTACTGGAAAATTCAGCTATTCATAAACCACCACAACTGGAGAGGAACCACGCTTTCTATAAGAACAGTGGGTATTTCCACAAACCAATCCCTGAGGATTTCAGTACTGTATTAACTGCAAGGACGCGTGGTTCCTTCAGAGGAGCTAAGTGACACGGTAGAAATGAGAAGACAGACTTAGACTTAGAAGATGGCAATTACAAATCAGAGAGAGAAAGAAGGGAATCTTAAAAAAAAAAAAAAAAGAAAAGAGACGACTGACCTGAGTTCGGTTAAAAGCCACACGTGCAAATACTGCCTGTGAGATTCCTGCTCGTTTCAATTCATCACGGACCCACTGGTAGATTTCGGAAGACACCTCTGTGTTCGTTGAGACCTGCTGCTCCAACGGCTTGTTCATGGATCTACTGACAGGAGGAGGGTGGTTCAAGTACTGTTGGTTTAAGGACTGCTGGGCTAGAAGTCTGTTCACTGCATACTGCTGGTTCAGCAACTGGGCCATTACCAGCTGCTGATTTACCAGCTGAGGGCTAATGGGAGTAGATACAAGTCCAGGGTGCAGGTTTGGAAGCGGGGTCCGAACTGATGGTTGACTACCATGAGAAAGCTGAACAGGAGATGGAGGCTGTTCGGCTGTGTTCCCTGGGACTGGCTGCTGACCGAAGTTGACATGGTTGGCACCTTGCTGGGATAGTTCAGAAAGGCTATCCATCTCAACTACAGTGGAAAAGAAACATTGAAAAGGCCAACATCAGACTGAAAATCACAAACTTGACTGTCCTCACAAGACATGCTAATACAAATAAACAAATGTAAAATTGTGCGATGCAACCCAACCACGAGCAGGTTGCTGCATCCCACAGTGACAGACGCAGAGGACTTCAGACAAAGCAGTAACCAACTAGAGATGGGGCAAAGACAAGAGATAAAAACCCACTCTGTGCTGCAGACGATGTAGGTGAAACAGCAAGTTCATCAGTGCAAAGGGTAAGGAGGGCTGTTGTGGGAAAACATGCCCCAGCCAGAGAGAGAAAAGCCCCTGGTAACTGGTTTTGCTCCTCCCATGAGGTCCCTGCCATGACATCTGCAGTTCCCAGCCTCTGGAAATCTCTAACAAGTGGGGTTAGGTGCAGACCTCCTCATGCTCTGCTAATTTCTAGATGCTGCATCAATTGTATGGGACTGCTAGGAACTAGTATAATTTATGTAAATTACACAGATGGGCTGCTTTATCTTGCAACCATGTATGCATGTTTCTTTTCAGTGACTTGCAACATGGTCGAAATTTTTTCTTATATTAACTCATCTGCTTTTGACACACCCTCCTTTTTAATTAACAGCACAGTTTTTTAAACTATAAGAGTTCTTCTAGTTCCCCTCTTGTGCATGATTAAACAATATAAAATAACTCTAGGCTGATATGAAGGAGTCTCCTTTTTATCAGCATATGTCACCTTTTTTATTCTAGAGCTTTAGCAGCTCTGGTCTGGAAATGGCCTTAAGAAAATAAGCTTTATTTAAAAACGGAAAGTCCAGAAGTTCAGTATTTTCACAAGAGCGTTATAGCGATTTTTTTTCTTATAGCAGTAAGGCTTTTTTTTTAAGTCAGTGTCTGAGCTTTTCACAGTAATTATGACCTTCACTAAAAGTCATCAGTGAAAAGCCACCCTTTCCTCCACAAGGGTTGGAGCTGGATCAAGAAATTGGCACTTCGATTCCCAGCTGCATCCCCATCTTCCTCCCCTGTCCTATCACAGGCAGAAATTTGATAAATAAAAAACAAGCCAGTTGTTCTGCAGAGAGTTCTGGTGTCCACAGCCTGGATCAGTACCCAAGCAGAAGCCCTGCTACTCCTCACGCAGGTGGCTTTGGGGGCAATGCTGCCTCTCCTGCCAGCATTAGGTTACACAGGAATACACAAGCACACATTTTCTATTCGCAGCGTCACTGACCCTAAATGAATGGATGGAGAACGTGTCTTGGCAGGCCATGTAAGCAAAATTTTGCAGGGGTTGCCCCACGCAGAAGCACTGCTGCAAAGGATGTGGGAGAGGCTGTGGTGGCAAGGTCACTCTCCCATATGGGCACTCTGCTGCCTCACACACGGACCACCTGAAACCAAGTGAAGTCTTACCACTAAATCTGGTGGTCTCACAAGAAGGGTTCTGTGTTGCACAGAAGGTACAAAGTAGATTAAGGAAAGAAGCTGCCTTTTTTCACTCAGGGAAAGTAGAGATCAACCCAAGTGGGCCATTCACTCGGCACAGTAATTCAAGCAATTATCACAAAAGTGATGCATTGTCTTCATTACAGCCTTAAGCTATAAAAGGCAAGGAACCCGTTTTGGTAGATGAATGATTTTGCTTCAAATACTGAAAGCGAAGTCAAGCTCAAAATTCAATCCAAACTGAGGTCCCATTTCTCCATTCTGTTGAAATCTATGTAGAAATTTTCTGACATAAATTGTTTAAAATTATGTGAACAGGTTAAAGAAAGATAAAAGGTATCACAGAGCTGATAGATTTTTTTCTCCAATAATTTACTGATGCTTACTACAACAAGCAAACATTGTCGCAACAACTATTTGTTAAAATTAACTGAAATTAGGGTCCCAAGGTTAGAGAAATATATGAATTTACAAAATTAGAGCATTCTTGCTGGAAGGTAGTGATAGCTGTAGAAGCCTGTTTCTTTAAATATGCATTAGCCAGAGTGGGAAAAAAATACATACATTAAAAAATCAGTTCGTCATAGTTCCAGGAACAGGTTTTCTAAACAATTATTCTGGGTGGTAGAAGATCTCTAGATTTACAGAATGACAGCTTTACATCTCTGGCAACCCAAGTCAGCTTGGCTGTTTCAACAGCAAATATTTATTTAAATGAATTCTTTCACTATATATGTACTTTCTACATCTACTCATCAAAAGCATCCTAAACTTATCGTGAAGGGAACTGGCTTCTTATACGACTGTGACAGACCTCAATGTGACACATGATGGTATGTAACCACAATCAAGGCAATTTTTTTTTTTTTTGCTTACCCATCATATCTTTTGCCTTCTTGAAATGTTTATACCACCTTCCAAATTCCTGACATTTTGCTGCTGAGACATTTGCATAGTAAGTGCTGTTCACAATGGAAGAAATCATACTCTGTGTGAAAAGGGGAGAAGAAAAAAAAAATCTGTAATACAGAGCAGTACAAGTCAAAGCACAAATTACTTCAATTGTTTAACCATTATATTTTTAAAATTTGAGAACCATACTGCATTTTAAATCCTATCATCCAAAGCCTTTTAAAAAACTCATTAATTGAGCATGAAAACAAACCAAGGTGTATTGTAAATGGGAGCAAAAACAGCAGATGTACTAAGGGAAGAACAAAGTTATTGACCAAGAAACATCACGCAATGGGATGGGCTCTGTACAGAAGATGCCAATCTTGAAAGTGAATTCTGTTCATCCTATTTCTGCTTTTAAATTTGATTGACCCTTCACATACCCAAATGAGTTTACAGGCATACAATTCTTACACTGCCTTTACAAATGCACACAGTGACCCAAGTTACCCATGTCCAGCTCCTCTGTGCCACTTATCACAGAGCAGACCCCAGAAAATCATAGGATAAAACTTTATCTGAATGACCTATGAATAGGATAAAGTATGGGGCTTAAATTAGAATAAAATATGTATCTAATAACCCAAAATGAACCCAGTCTCGTTTTTCCCAAACAGGGTATTTTAAGCGATTTGCAAAAACAGGCTTATGAAAAGCTTATTGTCATGTCTAATTCTGTAACTGAATATTAGCTGTAAAATAGACCAAAGGAAGATCGAGATGATTTTTTTCTCAAAGGTTCTCGAGATATCAGATAGCTGCAGTGAGAAATTTACCTTCTGCTCAGTTTTGGCCAATTTTAAAATAGTAGAATTCACAATGCATAAAACTTTCAGTTCCAGTATATTCTTTTACAAAATCAATTAAGACTAAGCCTTGCAAAATGAGACAATGCTCCAACTTGAAAATTATACTCAGTATATGAGGTATGAACAACAAAATTAGCAAATATAATTTCAACAGACTGAACTTTGCCACCCTTTAAATTTCTATGTGGAAAGTAGTTACTTTCGGCTTAACTACAAGAATTGTCCAGTGTATCAAAAAAATGACAGTCAAGAAAACAAAGCCTTGATTATTACATTTCTTCACTACTCAGCATGTAACATTTAGATAAGTTTGTGCTGTCTTAAAAATCCTTTAGAGCATCAACCCTTTGTTACATCCACTGCAATAGCCACTGGAAGAAAGAGTCTGGAGCAAAAATGCAATAAATGTTACTGTAAGTCTTCTTTTAAAAGGCTAGTTCAGTTTCTGACTAAAAGTACCTTCATTATTGATCTTAGTGTAAGTTCATTATAACCATTTTCTAAGCTATTACTTGGTAACAAGCCATTCGTGGAGGCTCAGAACTGCTAGAGGGAGGCAGCATCATTTATGCCAAATGTGGATACCCTCTACTCACCAGGCAGGTATTTTAATGTTTCTCCGAGTCACCAAAATTCTTGCTATTTCTTGATAGTAATCTGGCATTTCTGAAACTAGCTAGAAGCCTTTTGTCAGTGGTATAAAAGGAGAGTGAAATTTTAACAGACTTCCACAAGTCTAGCCTGAATGACCAGAACCAAGCTCAGCTGAACCCAATTTCAACTTCCAGTATAATAGCAGCATAATTTACATCTAATATGTACAAAATTATCTTTTAAGTTCTTTTATAGATTAAACCATCTTAAACACGGGCACACGATACATAAGGCATGATTTTAAATGTCCTGTGGATCTGAACTGGTAAATTATATGACTGCACAGACTACATGCAAAAACTGCAGATCTGTATGTTCAAAATGGGGAACTGCACCTGTCAGAGGCCATGATCCCACACCAGCTCATGTGTATTTTGTGGATGTCATTTAGACTTCAAGGTGGATTTCTCTCATTTTACTTTGCCCCTTTCAGATGTCTTCTCCTGCCCAACTAACTTTAAGCATGGAAACATGTAAATTAATTTTAGTAAATTACCTATTATTGAAGATGTTTGTCTAAGATTTCCTAGTGCTCCCTTCCATGTCATTTTACAAAAACGATACACAAATGACATGGCAGTTTTCAACATCCCCTGCTTCTTCAGGAATAAATTTAATGCAGTTACTTTACAACCAAATAGGGGACTGGTCTGCTTAAGAAACACTGCTGGGAATTTTAGCTTCTCTGACACAATGTGAATTTCAAGCTTTGATGGCTAAAACACTGGGATGTTACTCCTGCTCTTCAGAGTAGATTAAAAAAAAAAAAACACAGACATTATAAACACATTTAAAAATGAAAATTATCCTGCATTTTCTTCGAGAACACTTCATGCAAACATTCAAGTGATATTACCTACTCTAAGAATCCTCATCAGGAGGAATCAATGATTTATTTACTAATTCACTGAAGGCAAAATTTTACAAGCCAGATAAAATATTACTACCTTGTTAACTCAGAAAATAACTTGACAACACTGAATTTCATTGTTTCTGTGCTTTATTTATTGTCATGAAATGTGCAGTCACATCAGTGCAGAGAGATGCACTTGGCTATAGAAATTTCCTGTTGCTATAGAATTCTTGCACATTTTAATGCCATACTACATATATAAATGTCTGGTACGCCTATGGCCTAAAACTCAAGATTAACCCCCTGACTTAGCGGTCTTCGGAGATTCACTATCTAGGCTGACGGCATATTGATGCTTTTCATATTACCTGGGTCATTACACTTGAGGAGTTCCCCATGTCTTGAATTATCAATAATCAAAATCAAAATTATTGTATTTGAAGCATACCATATCCTGGTACTACTGCACATATCCTCCTTACCAGTGAGGCACAGAGGCAGATGCCTTCCACATACAAGGATGACAAATATAAATATATCACACAAATATTCAAATACATCCCAAGCATCACTCATAATCAGATTTCTTTTTCACATGTTGCAAAGAAAATTGAAAGAACGCAAAAACTGGTCACATATACACAGTCTTATCTCCTAGTAGTTTATCCATGAAAGTAAGTTGTGAGCCTTCAAGATCTCAAATTTCCCTCTTTCCCCTCTCCCATACCTCCCTCCCCCCAACCACATCACTTGCAGTCGTGTTCTGAGAATCGGGAGATCTCATCTGAAATGGTGCCACCTTCACAGAAATCCCACTATTCTGGAATGATACCATCTGCTGCAGCCCAAGTGCTCTTTTTTTAGCCAAATAAGTTAATTATAATTAGGCATTCAACAACTGTGTGAAGGTAGGGGTAGAATTTGTTCTGAAGTTCAGCTGAGGTTCACCCAGCGTAGATTGAACCAAATCCCATTTTCTCTGGAAGATTAAATACCAGAGATTTGAAAACCAGACACCATCTTTTTCTCAAAGAAGTAGGGGAACTCCCTGGGGAAATATCATAAATCTCAAGCAGGAATCGTTTCATAGGCCCATCAAACAAAACCCAATAAAACGGTAGCATCAGACACCTTTTGTTTCGTGCCAGAATCTAACGCAAGGTGCGTCCTGCAAGATACGAGAGGGACCCGAGCCTTTCATGCCGGCTCGTTGCCGCAGCCACTGCTGCAGGTGCTTCAAGGGAGGCATTTCTGAGTCATTGCCTCTAACACTGCTCTTCAACCAGGTGAAGTGTTGCTCGATCATCGCTAAAAGTATACTGTTGTCCTTTTTGCAAAACAACAAAAACAATGTTAATCAGGTTAATTCAATCATCTAAACCAAAACTGTTCATGCTTTTCTGCCAAATCAACCAACCACAGCAAAATCTGTTATCAGTGATTGCTCAGCTTCCAGTCAAAAAAGCTTTTAACCCCCACAGTCCCAAAACTTCCCCTAAATAACCTTACAATTACTCTTATATGGGCAGAATAAGGCTGTTTTCATGCCTCATGAAGGGGTACTTGGGCTGCAGTATTTACACAGAGCAAATACGTGCTAACAGACTTAGCAGAGAGTAACAGACACAGCAGCTTCCGAGAACAACTCATCTGAATTAGATATCAGGGATTCCTTTGCAAATTAAACATTTTTCTCAAAAGGAGCACTGTATCCAAAACTTATGTAGGCCTTCCAGGTTGTTTAGGTAGGAAAAAAAAAATCTGAGCTTTTTCGCAACTCATTCATTGGTGTTTAAAGCTTCAAGCCTGCTCAGTGGAAGGGGCAAGGGCTGCAACAACTTATTTACACAATTATCTAAATACGATTAAACAGCTGATGGACAAATATTAAACTGGAAAATGTATAGTCATTTCAGCTTAATGTAATCCCCTTTCTGTAAACACCCAAGATGATTTTTTTTTCAACCAGAACAGTCCTGACATCTCATAAGCCTAAGGGTGAATAGCAAGAGATTGTTTTTGATAGTTATAAATATTCAAAAGACATGCAGACCATCTGCTTTCATAATACAGGTAAAGCAAGACTGAAATGGTGACTGCTGTATAAAAATGGTTCTTTTAACAAAGTCTTCCTCTCCTCGAAAACTATAAAGACAGATGTCAAAAACTGTTTACACAGGGTAATCAGGAGCGTGCAAAATGTAATATTCCTTTTACACACAGTGCTTGCTAAAGAGATTTTTTTTTCTTTTTCTTCCCATCTGTGTGTTGCAACACATTTCTACAAGTTAAAAACATTTTTTCAAACAGAGATCTCATGAATACCCAAAAACATGCTATCTGGTTTCTGAATGCTAATTAATTTCAACTAAGGAATCTGATTTTTTTTCTGTAGAAAGGAATGCATGCTTTTGAAATGGAGTACTTCAACAATGACAGACACTGAAAACAGAACACCCCACAAGTTTAATTTTGCACTAGTTTGACACTGGCTATTTTCACAACTGTTCTACATTCAAACCCGCATCTGCTAAATCTGGCTATAAGACAGGCAGCAACTATTCTCTCACTTTTCAAATGAGATTTTATTTATGTTTTACTATTTATCAAGTTTTTCAGTATAAAGCCTTGTAACAACATAATGGTTTTGTGAAGTGATAAGTAGAAGATACCTCATCTTACACGCAGAGTATGAACAGTGCTGCCCATAAACCCTACAGTCAATTTTCAGAGCTGAAACACTAATCTTGACAGTACTCTTTTAATGTATTATATTAATGGTACAGAGGCGTTAAGCACCTTTTTTATAATTCTCAATAAAATGAACATTTACTGAACAATCTGTCAAACCACTGGCTCCATTTTTTAAAGCCAAACTTTTAGGGCTCTATTCTATTTTGTCTTCCATAAATCCTCTGCTTTGCATCCTTAGACAGCAGCAGGGAAGTGTGTTCCAATGCTGCAAACTTAACATGGCTTTTTAAAAAAAAGTAAAAGCTATGAGCCTTTGTCCCTAGACCTAGTTTGAATAGTGATAAAGTTGCAGAAAAGAACTTAAAGATTTGGGGGCAGATGGAGGGGGGGATCTTTTCATAAAGGACAGAGGAACTTTGTTTCCCCTATTCTAGCCACTATCAGTGGCTTTTGTTTGCGTGGAAATAGCAAGCACCAGTTCCAACACAAGCCAAACTCTTACGAGTGCTTATTTCTCAGGAGGCTCCACGTTAACATTTTTCAAATGAGAAGGGAACATTCAAGCCCCAACCGGATAACATAAGATTATCCCCAAATCAAAAGATTTCAGCCTGCCTGAGCCTACGCCAGCCCACGTACTGCAAAAATCCAACCAGGGCAAAATGTTGTTCCTAGTGTGCTGGCATGGTAGAGAAATATCATCTGCCATTCTGAATAAAAGCAGACCAAATATATCCAGCCACTAGCTGGTTTTTTGGGCAAGAAATTGTGATATGGACAGTTTAAATGCGTATGAAGAATTATGTTAAATTCCTTGGTCCATTAGCTTGAACTATAGCAAATAATGCAGCGGAATTTGTTGTCATATGCCCTATAAACATGGAGGATCAGGGAAAAACCCACAGATGGACAGAGAAGAAAAAAACCTTTTGTTTGTGCCTTTGGCATTGCACTTGGATGGCTATCTGACCTCCATACTGTTGCCAGGGTCAGGAAAGTAAGGATCTGCATGGCAAATGCTGGTCATATAAGTTAAAACAGAACAAAAGGCAGATTTACCATGATGGCACAAGCTTTTCTTCCAGTACATTAACATGTCTTTCCTCCTTTCTCCTATCCTTGAAAAACTTAAATTATCTCCTCCTCCTTTTCTGCCTTATGTTGTCTTTAAGTATTATAAATGTATGTATTAATGTAAACATAAAGCTACACTGATATAATGAGGGAAGATATAAAACTAAAAGAACCCAAATTATATATACATATATACACATATATTTATATATGTACAGAAATATACCCACACACGGGAAGATTTTGAAAATCAGAAATGAGGATTCAGCATCTGAAGGAACTGATCCTTGCACTATTTTTACCATTCTGTAATGTAAATTCCCAGTTGCTGCATGACAGAGCAGCATTCTCCCAATGTTTTCCGAGCATCTCCCACTGATGGATATAAATAAAGCTCAAATAAAAAGCTGCTTCCCAAGATACTACTCTTATATCTACAAAGGTTAAAAGCTTAAAAGAGAGAAAGATAGGTAGGTGGGAAATGTTAATTCAGATTTGAAGAACTTCATAACTGCATTACAAGCTTCATGGCACAGTGCCTTAGACTAAAAAAAAAAAAAAAAAGAAAGAAAGAAAATGAAGTCACAACCTCAACCTATAAAAGATAAGGAGACATAATGCATTTTTGTCTTCATTGTCAGATGTCCAACACAAATCTTTTTAAGAATCCTGATTTTACTGCACACAATTTGTAAATGGCAGATAGTAGTAAAAGTCCTGGCTAAACCCTTCCTAAAAACAACTTGGATAAATTATAGAATGCAAAATAACCACTATTTAATAAGTGAATTCTTGATGCACTTCACAGAATGAAAATGAAATTGGGGGGTGAGTTATTACACCCTAAGATTTTGATTATGCAAGTGTCTTTGCCAGCAGAGCTCTGAAATCTGAGAGTTCCATGGGTAAGAAAAGTGCTATCCATTTCAGCCAGGAATCCATTTGAAAGAGCTGTTATGAAATTACTAGATTGCTTTAAACTGCTCTTTCAGCTTGAACTGGGAATGCATGTTTTCAGGGGCTCTCCCCACTCGTGCCCACCACAACATTATCTTGGCATGTACAGGCAGGATTTCTGCTAGATGAAGACAAACCCAGAAGCCATGCTCCAACCTGGGCTGGACTTCAAGTCCATGAGACCAGAACTAGGCCACTCCAGACTAAGTTCCATCCCTCCTTACCAATTCGATGTGGTGACAGCCGCAGCATCTCCAGAAGGCTGCTGTTCCTACATTAGGCAATGTACTACATAAAGCCGCTGCACCTGCAGTCACCTCTTCTTGGGATGCAATGAACGGGACTAGGGAAAACTAGAACCCAAGATGACAATCAGAATAGTCCAAGATACCAGCCAGCATTTCTTGTGTGGGAATAAAGATGTAGGTGGGGTCTTGGAGACCTCACATACTGATTTGGTGAAAATCTGAGACACCTGCAGTATTCTTCTCTGGTGGATTGCTTTTCTTTCCAACCACTCTGTTACAGACAGTTCAGAGTGCTTCTGCATTGTTTCCTATCTGGAATGCTTGTCCTAATGAATGTGCTTTCAAATACTAACCTACTGCAAATGCTTTGTGTGGTACAAGACATTTTAGACCTATTAATGCATTAAAGTCAGCTTTGTGTATGCTAAAATTTTCTACAAATCTGCAGTATATACATTCTCCTGATAGAGATGTTGATAACTGCTCTATCTTCACCCAGCCACAATGTTTGTTTTCACTACAGTTTTTGCTTAACATTATCCACCACGCTAAGGAAGATTTCCTTGCTGGGAAATAGGACATGATTTTCAGCAAGTCTCTTCTCGGATTCCACCGTTCTGCTAAGCAAAGCATCAGATGTCTGGCATGAAGTTGAGCCCTAAGGCACAATGTCCAGACAAGAAGTCATCAGACTCAGTAGCACTAACAGTTGTCTTGCTGAATTTCTTCTGGTGCTAAGGATAAGCCTTTCTTTTGATCTCTTTTCCATTTTCTACATAAGTTTCTGTAGATTTTTAATGTCAAAAGAGGCCATTTTGAGCATCCATTTTGGAATCTACAGAAAAAGAGATCCTAGAACTTCATCTAGCAATTTCCAAGTTCAGCCAAGTTACCAGTGGCCAAGCTAGAGAAAGAATCTGCTATTTATCTGAAGACTTGTTGTGCTGGATCTTTCACCACATCCATTGTAATCTTTCTCTGTAATCCCTAAATGTACTTTTTATATACCTTTTCTCTTTCTTTTTTTTTTTTAATGTATGACTAGCTTTTAGTTTGAACTTAATTGATTTCTGCTCCTAGTGAGTGCATTTCTCATGCCTCTGATTGCTTGCTTAAATACTCCTCTAGTGCCAAATGTAACATCCCTTATCTATCCTTTGTTTGAATGGTTAAGCCTCAGTTTTACTGTTTCAGGTCATGTGCCTCTTAATGAACCACCTGTACATCTGGTTATTCCTAATCATATAGACCCAAATTCTATGAGGGATATGCTGCTAAAAGCACACGAGCACACTTCTTTCTGTACTGAGAAAAATGCAAAAACTTGTCAGGAGAAGAGTAATTTATAGTATGAAAGTTGCTTAACTTCCGCTATGTAAAATCATAAAGGTAAGCATTGTAAGCAGCTGTGTTAGCCAAGATGCGCTAGTTTTAACTCTGTGTTGCTATCTTTCACTAGCAAGAGTTTATGAAAAGTATAAACACTCTGAACAATTCATAAAGATCCAAGACTCAATGAAGGTATCTCAAAAGAGAAATGTTCCAGCTAGCTGTCCATGAGGAATATGTATGTGCACTTTGAGGCTCTATTTACTAAACTTTTCTTAAGTAGTCATTGTATTAAAATATATAAATTTAAAAATAATTTAGCTGAATTAGGTTTAGCACACAAAGATCCTCCTTACAAGTAGTGCAGAGTAAGGAACACACCTTTAGGAGCTCAGGGATGTGCTAGCTGGCTCATATATTTTGGTGGCATTTTATTGTGATGTATATACATAAATATATAAATACATGCACAACCTTTAAAATTCTGAGTCCCAATATACTGATTCAAATACAAACACCCTAAGCAAACTTATGGAGCTGAAATGTCCTCTCTGGATCTAGAAAGGCCATTGATACCAGTGTCCTTTGTATGTGTCTGAGATTTTCATCATCACAAAACCCATCCTTCTCCCTGACAGTTTACTGTAAATCATCAAATCCCTTGGAACAGTGGCACAGCCAGGCACACTTTCCCCACTCTTCTGGCACAAGCTGAGAGAAGAACTGCAGTTCTGAGCGTAGGAAATCTTAGTACTTAAAAAACAAAATAAAAATAAATGAGACAGGTGTATATGAGAATGTTTCATGTGTTCCCACCTCTGGGGAACAGAACTTTTCCCTCACTCTGGCTTAGAGTGAGGTATGTCTGAGGTTGCTACTGCCCTGAAAAACCTGTCCTCTGATCACTGCTGCAAGGCAGCAGCAAAATCTGATACTATTTTTGCTGTTCTTAAGGAAGTGTCCAAGGAAAGAGAGACAAAGCTCACCCTTGCCTTACGGCTCTCCTACCATGGTTCTTGGATATAAAAAGGAAGAATTTAATTACTAATTAAAAAGAAAAAAGTAGCAATGGTGGGTGAGCAAGCTTTGAGAGTTTTTCTCAGTCTGAGAAACTCATCTCTTTTCTTCTAAGTTATGATTAGAGTGAAGGCATGCAATGAGTCCAGTCTGACAAGGTGAGAGTTGCATGTCCCTGAGCACTGCCTCTCAACAAGTGGATCCTGTTTGCTTTTGCTCCTGACAGGTAAAAATTATTACCAATTCAAGTAATTTTCTCCTGGCGCATCCTTATGCCTACACCCCTGCGTCCCCTAACACAGATGTACCTCAGCTTCAAATCTGCTGACAGTGACGCTACAGCACCTACAGAATTTGCTCAGCTTTTGGGTAGGTTTTATAACCACACTGCTCCCTGTGCCTCCCACCACTGCTAGTAATAACTGAACCAGTCAGAGAAGGTCTCTGCAAACCAGTCACGGCAGTGATTAAGAAGTAGACATACGTATCTCCTCGCCCTTTAAATAGAAGGCTTAATTGGCGATGTGGATAGCAGCTTTCTAATGGACAGAAATTAAACTCTGTTTAATTCCTGAGGAGACACTTCCAATGCACGAGGTTTACCACACATTTGGAGCGGGGAGGGAGGGGGGAAGGAAGGAGCCGCATGCACAACTCTCTCTACCTCTGACAATCACTGAGGAAAAGCAACATGAGGACCAGAATGGCATAAGTGTGGCAGGTGTGAATTGACCTGCACTGGCAAAGCTGCGAGCTGGGAAACTTGCAAATCACATGATTGTGCAATACTTGGCTCCAGTCAGTGCTATCATGTTCTTTATTAAAAAAAAAAAACCAAAAAACAAAAAAACTTAAAGACGTGTACATCAAGTTAAGGGATTAACTGTCAAGTGACATTACTGAAAATAGAGACAATATATTTCTTTATTGTTAATGAAATTCAGTTAAAAGTGAAGGAAGTGATAAAGAATGTACTGTTTTGTAATGTATTTTACATAAGAACGTAATATAGAAAGGGAAGTGCAATTAAATCTTAATGTGGACTTTTTTATTTTTAGTTTATCATCTGGTTTACATTTTGAGCCCCTTTGCAGCAGTAAATTATGCTGGCATTTCTTAGGGAATAACTGCCATGTTAATTTAGTTTAATAAAATAACTGACAGAAAAGGGGGAAAAGAAGCAAGAAAAGACAGTACCCCCTCCCCCCCCCCCTTATCTTTAGCTGAGTATTCAAATGCTTTCTATATGAATTGTCCGTGGTCCAACTCCAGTACCATGTAATAATACAATACATTACAACACAGTACAATACAATCTTGGGTTTCTGTAGCGCCCTTCATGCAAGCATCCCAGGGTGCTTTACAATCATTATGAGTTAAAATTAAAACTGAAGCACATACAATTCCTAATAGAATCATTTTAAAAATGCTAAACAGAACAAATAACTTTTAAGTCTAGATTTAAAAGTCCCAACAGCCAAGCTTTCCTTACTTCAATTGGCAATGAGTTCCAAAGCTAGGGAGCAAAGCGACTAAAGGCTCTCTCATGTTATGTTAAAGGATCTCTCATGTTGTTTATACTTGTGCAGTACTCCACAGCCAAAAATTTGCCAATAAGAAAAAAAAAAAAAGATTTATTTGCAATCTTGCTTTAAAAAACACTGGAGAAGTGGTTTGTTAACTCTCTAATAAAGTTATGAAAAAAAGAAATTAGTCAGGGTTTGCACTTGGCTGTGACTGTGTTAAGAGGTATGCAAGAAACATGAACAAATATGAATGAATACAAAATTTTGTAGTAGTGCATTACTTGGCTGCCTCTTAACCCACTAAATGTACCCAGAAGAAAAAAAAAGCATGGTTATGTGTATATATGTATCTACAAAAAGAAGAACATCACCACAAATATTTAAAATGCAAGTTATTATATATACCATTTTAGGACCACTGAGTGAAAATAGAAGTCAAGTGGGGTTCAGTTGTACAACACATACATGGTTTAGAAGGACAACGTATCTGAAGAAAACGTGCCTTGTGTCTTTTTCATTCTGCAGCTTCCCTAAAACTTGAAGTCCATATGATGCAGATAATCATGCACACGACACACTTCTCAAAATTCCTGAGATACAATCATAAACGGTTAGTACTCAAAGCGGGACACACAGTCCCCAAAATGCATTAATTTTGTACTGTGTTCACAAGAGAGCCTGGTGGAGGACAGGTGCTTATAACTCCTGACTTTAGGAGTGTAATCACAAAATAAAAAAACAAACAACAACAACGAAAAATTCAACACTAGCACCATTCCTCTCCTGGACTCCTCCACTTTTCAGAAGCAGAAACACAAGACCTCATTACAGCACAGATACTAAGGGACATGCTGACACCTTACAGACTCCCCTGAAGTCAGAAACTACATTTATTTGAGGAACAAAGCATGTTTTTCCCCTCCTCCCACAATAATTTCAGGCCTCATAATTGTTTTGGAAAGTGACTTCACATTCTTGTTATGCTTAATTCTAACGAAGAGGCAGAAAAAAATAACTATGTATTTTTGCCTTTAATAGGGTGCTGAGCAGATTAAACAGTTGCAGATAGACTGGCATAGCTCTAACACTGAGAGTGTTTAGGTGCATCTAAAGAACATAAATCAATGATCAAACGATCAATCGATTGAAAGGTTGAGTACCCTGTGAATGTCCTCACACAGCTCTATCAAAATACGTATTGTATCTTGCTCATCCCATCAGCAATAGGCTCTGCACTGCCCATTCTATCTGTATGACTAAAAATTATAGGCACAAATTTTAATAGTTAATTGCAAATGTTTTAAAAATCCAGATACCATGTCAGCTTGAAGAGACATCACAGTGAATGCTCCTGAGCAAATGGGGGGTGGGTTGAAAAGCCCTGCCCGCCAAAAGCTGAGCTCAAGCCCTCAAGGATTTACTTCCCCGAAATAATTAATGACATCTTTAAAATCTAAAGTACAGTAACTTCTAAAGCAGAAAAAAGAGCTGCATTCCTTACTCAGGTTATTAATTATTGGGGGAGGTGAGGAAGACAGAAGAGACTTACAAGCAACAAAGAAATCCAAAGATTTGATGTCAGGTCTAGGCAGGTAAAATTAAAAGGGGAGGGGGCAAAAAACACCTTTTGGTTTAGTAAAGCATGAATCAAAAACTGCTCATAAAAAAGTATGCATTTTGGCAACTCCTAATAGCTCATTCCTTGATTATCTATAGGTATAGAAATTTTAATTTTAGAAAACACAACTTTTTTGGTAAGGATTTTGAAAGGGTGGATCAGAACAGCAGCGTGGAAATGTGAGAGGATTTCTATTGAGCTGCCTATTTGCTATTATGGCCAAGTGCCGTCAGATCAGGTGAACTGAGAAACACTGATGTTCCAAGAAAGCTTTCTGTCTGTTGTCTCTGCCAGATCATATAAAGTCTGCACATAACAGCTTACAAATTCAGGGCAGGATATCTGAACAGAAAGAAAAGTATATGATCTATATCGTGCCCATGTCAGATGCAGAGAATCATTCACTACAGCATGAAAGCTTGTTAAAAATGCAGTCACGATAGTTATATTTGTCACAAGTGCAAAACTATTCAGACTTACGTATCATAGCAGCACTTGTTCTGTGTATGCACACGTTTCGTGGAATGCAAGTGTATATCCCTCTGACTGAAATAACGCTATTCCCTTATCACCAAGAGCAAAATTATGTAAATGACATTATAGGCGGGGGAAGGGGGGAACACACAAATATCTTCCAAAAATTTTAAAATAGTCTGTAAATTACTATGTCTCCAAATATCACAGCCTCTGGATATATTTTTTTGAAATATTGCATGTCCCCTACAAAATATTGAACAAAAAGCCATTGAGATTTAAAATTCTACTATATATCAGGCCTGGAATTTCTCATCTATAATGCACTGACTCATGGTTGTCCTGAGAGTCCGACTAGATACAGTCTCAAAAGATGAACAAAAGGGAGGGAAAAAAAAAAAAAAGAAAAACCCCAAATACCTTAACATTTCAGGATACTATGAGGTAAGAAAAAGAATACCTTGCTTCCGAAGTGCTTTTGCAGTGCTTTGATAAAGTGCCTGTTCGTGAATACTAACAACAATCATGTAGAAAATCTTTTTGTAGAAAAAAATCAGGTAAGATAATACCAGTAGAAAAGTCAATGCCTTTTGATCACTGCCATATTTCCAAAGCAGTGCCCAGATACTAATTAATCTCTACAATCTCTTCATTTGGTAGGTGACTTGCTATCTTCTTTTCGTGGAAAAGGTTACAGGAACTCAAGATAAGGGGTACATCTAAATGTTCAAAAGCACACAGTGGGTTTGTTCCAGAATAATCAAAAGAATTTCCTGTCCTTTTCTCAGACCAATACCCCATGTTGCTTTCCTCTTCTTTATAAAAGTTGATCCAACCATATATATCATACATATATTTATATTTACATAAATACACAGAGAAACAGAGAAAGATGCAGTAATTCAATAAGGGCAAAAGAGGAAAAAAACCCTTATTAATATCAGAATAAATACAGCCTGGGGTATTTCAGTTATTAACTGTGTAAGTAAGAAGAAACTTCTGCACTAAAAATCAAAACAGAGCAAAACTGTGAAAGTGAAGTATGAAAATACCAAGACTAAGGCGAGACATTGAAGGACTAACATTAGATAAGTAAATGCAACAGAGCTGCCTGCCTGCCTGATCACTTTAGAGCAGCTCCCTGAAGACCGAGGTAGAGTAGAGCTTCTGTGCAAGGGTTTGGAAAAAAGAATTGATGGTAGAACACTTTCTTTACAACCGTTCGGAGACTGAAGAGCCAAAACAGGAGGGAAATGAGATCTAGGCCACTTGCGAGATAGACCAATTTAATGGAATGCACAAGACAGCCCAAAATTGAGCCCTAGATTAAATTCCAAGTTACCTTCCCCATCAAAAGAGGTCTGAAGAGGAAACAAAAATGAAGCAAGCTGTGCGTATCAAACGCAAAAAGTCTTTCTGTCGGCATCTGCACATGCTGCCAGTCTCCAGCAATAAAATCTGCAAACCCGATGTAAAGCATGAAAATATGCGCTTCAGCACGTGATTCAGAACAGGCTTGGCTTTTCCGTGCAAAATTTGCGGTGTCCTTTTACCTTGTCTCAAATTTTTGGTATCAAGCAGTCTAAATCTCTGGGCGGCTGTTTGCAATTCCACAGCAATTCAGAGCCGTGCATTTGCTCTGGTCTGTCCTAAGCAGTCCAGGTCAGGTTGACATGGATTCCCCATGACGTGGGCTCATATACCGAGCAATAAACCTCACCTTCAGGGGTGGCCACACAGTCACAGAGTGAGAATTACAGTAGCTTCAAAAAGGACCATGTATTCAACTCTCCTAATGAGAGCAAGAGTCACAGAGGTAGTCTACCAAGAAAGGTGTGATGAGTTCGTACCTTGACACCCCAAGGTTTTAGTTGGACAAGAAAATAAATGGCTAAAAAATTAAAAAAAAAAAAAACACTCAAGCAAATAATGCCGTTAAGTTTTCAAGACTGTAATTGAAACAGACTGGTTCTCTGTTTTGTTCACATATTTTCAAGTTATTGAGTATATCTGCACTATAAAATAATTTGCTTGTTTGTTTTTAGGTTTTTTTCAGTACATAGAATGCCAGTATTCTGAACAAATATGAGCAATTTTTTAATATATAAAACGCAAGACTGCTTCAGAAAATACAGTAAACTGTAAGTGAAAATGGGGCTTCAGAGATGCCATGCATTGAGCACAGCGGCTTAATTACTTTAAAACAAGTCCTTCCATACCTACACAAAACAGAGTATTGCTAATGACAGTGACAGAAAATGATAACTACTCTCGTTTCCACTTTGAGTCATTTTTCTGTGGTTAATAAATTATAACCATAACAGTGTTAATAAGTTATGGTACGGTGTCACTGCATTAGTTTGCATTTGTGATGAAGCACTTCATATGGCATTACCTATACCCATGGAAGAACATGATGGGAGAGGCCCCTTCCCTGCTCTCAGAAGAATCTCCTATGCTGGCACTTTGATGGATTCCCTAAAGAAACACTGTCTCCTGACCTCTGCCTTGCTCTTACTTCTCACCTCTGCTGCAGGAGCACACCATGGCAGGACAATTCACAAACTTTAATACCTTTAATAAAACACTGACACTCTTAAATCAGTGCCCCTTCCATTGGAGTGATATACAGGGAGTTAGAGGTAAGGCAAATACAGGAAGTATTCAGATCAATTCACTGTTGTGAAAAGGGCACTGTCAGATCAACACATCTTCCCTCAAGCTCCCAGAGGTTAAGAGGAAGACTTAGACTGACTGATGGGCTCTTGATCAACTGCTGTAACAGCTTGTTTTTCCAAAATTAAGAGTAAATAAATGTATTTTAAGCTTAATATGATTTGGTTTTTAAAGACAAAAGAAAAGCAGAAGCTATTTAAATTCTTGCAACCCAACTATGGTAGCACTGGTGAAGATAGAGATGGCAAAAGTAAGAAGCACTCTTTAAACAACAGGAAGAAGCTCATGGCTTTGAGTATATTCTTTTACAAATAAAGAAATGCAAACTAGTAAGCAAACAATCCCAAATCAGAGTTCTGTAGCCTGGAGTTTTAGTTATCTCAAGCATTAACTTGAAGAGCTGCTATTAAGCAAGACGGGTTTTTGTCCATTAAAGTTATTACAGAAAAATTTAGTACAGTTTGAAAGAAATTTTTTAGAAGAATGTAATTATTGAATTGTCTCCAGTGCCATGATACTGTCTATAGTAAATCATTCCTTTTAAAAGCTTTTTTCTGCTTTATACATACATCTATACAGAAACTCCTTTGTGAAACACAATGTCCAAACAGAAATGAGATATTACATCTCAATAGAAATTATTTGCTTTCCATCAGTATCAAGGAAAAAGTAGCACTATTAGATTAAAATGGAGAAAAATCCCAAGTTATCTGCAGCCTCCATAAGCCAGCAGTGCAAAAGCTCACATGCTTTTACAGTAGGTACATACAAGATAACTTTGTAGACATATTACTGGAATGGTTTGCAACCAGTTAAGATAATTTTGATTATTTCCACTTCAAAACTTCCTATACTGGAGCCACATCACTGAAAACAATCTAACCGTAGTGAAAAAGAAGTGATGGGAAACAAGTCTTCTAATCTATCTTCATGAAAAATAGACAGAGGAGGAGAGTAGTCTTCTGTAGATTAACTGAAGTCTTTCAGAGACAAACACTCCAGTATTCTAAGCAAGAGAAATAAAATCCCCATAAAAATACCTTTACTTCCCTCATTTCTCTTTTCCCCTCCCTGCCACAACTAGCGTCATTTATTTGTATACTGAATTCGTCTCCACTGCACCACAATGGAATACATTTCAAAATTTAAAAGGTAAAAAAAATTCCACGTTCCCACCACAGCATCATTGGACACCATACTGCATAGAAAAATGAGTCGCGCCTTTGCAGTAATTTGACAAGAGAAGAACAAAAAGAACGGCAAAAATAGAACAATACGACTAAGGCTTGAGGAACGCATTGGTTCAATATTTAGCAATGCATAAATTGAGGTTTTATTTTTGTTTAGGTATATTTTGATTAGAACTAATAAATGACTGATTTTCCTTTGGTTCTTTGCAACAACAACATATCACCCAAAGAGCTTTATTCTTTATTCCCTTCTCATATAGCATGCCAAAGACTGTCTCAGTTTATGAATTAGCATTTAAAACTACTGTAGGTTATCTAACAAGCATTCAGATTCAATAGTACTTTTGACAGCAGTAAGTAAAGAGCCTTTTAACATCTTGAACACATGTGCTTGAAAAAAGTAGTTGCATCAAAGCAGTTCAAAGACTGAAGACAAAAACCAGTTAAAATCCAGTTTGCTGTGTGAGAGATGATTTTAGTGTGGTGTAAACAACCTTTCACGACTCCCCATGGGAAACGTTGTAAGGCTATGTTCAAAATGAATCAGGCATATTTATAAAGATCATGAAGTGGTCAAATGCATTTGCATTTTTGGCAGATCCACTCCACGGGTACTACTTGCTACAGTCTGTAGAAATCTCAAATCTCACATCAGGGTTGCCTATAGTGCTTTATTATTTATTACATGTTATGCTAAGTACCTGCGAAAGGGGACATTCCTTGGCCAATGAACTCTGGTTCATATCCTTCAGTAAGTCCTTCAGAGCATTTCTTACTGTTGTGTGAGACCATTGTTCAGGAGGCAAGTCTTCTAGTTTAGGGCAACTATTTGAAACACAGATTAGAAAAGGGATTATTACAAGATTGCATCCTGCTGCAGAACATTCCTTTAAGACAGACAGATTTCATTTTGCGCATCAAGCAGATGCATCTGGAGATTGCTCTCGGTCTCCTGATTGTTCCGATTAGTTAATTACTTTATACAACACATCTGCTGTATTGATGCATGAATTATACATCAGCTGCATGTGGCGACTATTTTTTCATGTTACTTCTACCTTCCTGCTCTGATGCGCTTGGTAAAACAATTTAAGGTGTAATGCTTTCTCACGACTGATCATGAAAAGCATTAATATATTAACCGTTTTTTCTTTTTTGTTGCCGTGAAATTTAAGAACCTAGACAGCAACAATAAGTGTGAGCAAGTCATTCTTTTACAAAATGCACACAGATGGTACTGTTCATGATATGCAAAAATATTTTTCTCTTAAGTAAACTTTATGTAAAATGCCTTCTTGTAATGCATCATTTAATTGACTAAAATGCAATATAGTTTTAATGAGATATCCAAAGAAAATCTATGTATCAGAGCTATAAAAGTTTTCTGCAATAGTACACTGTAAGTTAAAGAAGAATTAGAGTAACTAAAAAGGAATTTAGGGAAGCCTTTGTACCTGGAGCACAAAGCACAGTGGGAATTAAATACAAGCAATATTAACAGTTAAGAGCAGACAAGTAACAGTTCACATCCCAGAACTGGTCTATGACTTACCTGTGTAACTGGATTTTCAGTGTGACCACATGATACACGTCTTGCAGCATGTCTGCTACTGTAGCATCAGGGGCATCTGTCACATAGGAGAGTGGAACTGGATTCCACTTCCCAACCTGGATAAGCCCTGCAGGATTGTAATTTTTGGAGGGGAGGGGGAGTGGGCAAGAAGGGCAGGAAAAATTGAAAGAAAGTGATTTACCTAATTCCTAGGGGCAAAAGAAATATCTGATTTTAACATGACCGCCACCTTTGTTTCTAACCTCTCAAATCTGGCAAAACAAAAGAACACCCCCCCCCCTCCAAAAACCCCCNCAAGAACTGAGCACAAAAAAAAAAATTACTTTGCAGTCTATAAAACCATCAGGAACAAAATAAAAGAAACAGAGCTGGATATTCAGTCATAAATGCAAGTTGACTCTCAACAGTCCATCTGCTCAAATATGCTTTACACTTCCTTGTGGATCCTCAGTGGAGCAGATTATTAAGGTCAATAAGCATACTAATGATTCAGTTGAAGTCTTTTTTCTTCTTTAAAAAAAAAAA
>VZRR01009021.1:650910-666833 GCA_013398015.1 Oreocharis arfaki | reverse complement strand
GCTGGCGCAGCCCCCGCCCCTCCGCGCGGAGCCTGCGCGGGCCGCGTCGGGCAGGTGCACGGCGGCGGCGGCCCTGCAGGTGGGGGCGCGCCGCGGGGGCCAACCCGGGGAGCCAGCGGCGCACGTGGGGGGAAAGAAGTTTCTCCTCCCCTCCCCTTGCTGCCGATACCGACAGGGGTGAAAGAAAAGCACCAGCCACGGTTCTGAAAGGCGGCCGAGGCTGGGTGAAACCGGCTCCGTTCCGCGGAGGGCATCATCCACCGCGGCTCTGGTGGCTCTGGTGGGCGCCGCGGCCAACCAGAGCAAGCTGCAACACGCTATGGGTGGAAGCGATACATCGCTCCGGGCTAGGGACGGCGAGATGCCACATCCCCTCGCCACAAAACCGTCCCTGTGTCGAGTCCGAGACGACGGACCGAGAGCCACCCCGAAAGGTGAAAGCTAAAAGGTGGTAAAGTATTGACAAAATAAGTAACTGCGAGACAGACATGGCTTTTTCCCATCATGCACTTGGAAAAAAGTAACCCAACTAGCCAAACTTGAAAGCAACAAGTTTGTACAAGCTGCGAGATAAGAGAAAAATTAAACTTCTTTATTGATAAAATGCATAGTGTTTGAATAGACTATGTCTAAAGGGAAAGTTGCATCATCGACCAAAGAAAACATGAATTGCTGCATAGACAGGTTACTGCCCTAAACCAAATGTTTAGGGCAGTAACTTTAAAACAACCGACAACGAAACAATAAAAACAATACAAACATGAGGCAGCAGCAAAAGTAGGTGAGTGAGAAGGCTAATAACAGTTCTGTAAAACACAAAATAGCATGGCCTCTGAACACAGAAAGGGCAAATCTTTATAAGGAGAAAATTTTGCACTACACATATATTAGTATTAAAGAAGAGGAATACATCAAGACTAGGTAAGGAATCACATTGATGTTTACTAAAATAAGCACAAACATCATATAGGGCGTGCAGGAAAAAGAAAATGGTAATAGGGTGAAATGCATGAAATATTTATCATATTCTGCAGTGCATAAAATAGATTATAATCTCATAAGCAAAGAAATGCAAGGCTGGGAAATGAATACATTGTTACATAATACTATTATTCAAAGCAGAGCAAGTGGAGGTGGCATACGTATGAAACATGAAAAGTTGTACCTATGTTGTGTGTCTTGAAAAGGGTTACTAAGATCATTACCGAGACTGCTGAAAAGGAAAAATTAAAACCAAAACCCAAAACCAAAGAAACAGGTTTCACAAAGAAAAACAAGGGAAAAATGTAGATGACATCTTCCATAACATATGATCAAGGGGTAACTGTCTAGTGGGTTGTTTGTTTAGAAACAAATCTTTTTGCAGCAAGATTTCAGCAAGAGTATCAATCAGTCCCAGTTTAAAAAAAACCATATATATATATATATATATATATTTCCCAATACATTTGAATACTTGGAAAAAAACTGTGTTAACTACTTGAATTCAAACTTTCTGGGCAAAATGGAAAATATCCATATATTATTTTTTCAACCTTTTCAGAAAAGCCTGATAAAGTAAACTTAAACTTCAGCAGTAAGCAAGACTGACCACTAAAGAAAAAAATTATGAAGGATATGAGAGTTTCAGCTGGTAATATGCTGCCTGCAGCATGATGGAGGAAAAGGACCTTGAAGATAATTTAAGAGATGCAGAGCTGATTAGAATAGAGCAAATATGATCTGGAACAAGATTTGGGACTAAAATACCACCTTATAAAAATGATTAACAGATATGACAACAAAAACAAATAACAAAAGATTAAAATCTTCTAAAATAACTTTTGCTTTGGCTTTCACAAATCATTCTGTTTGTGGTAAAAAAAAAAAAAAACAAACCCAAAACCAAAAACATTTGGATTAAAACAAAGTGATTAATCTAAAAAGCAGAGACGGTGAATTAAAGGAGCAAGGAGATAACAATCTGATAATACAGGAGCACAGAAGGCCTAATAATGATATTATTACGCACACTAACCAAACACTGACAAACAAATATTCTGTTAATTATATAATCATGCATATGCTTCCTATGCTTGAGATAAATGATTATGGAAAAGAACTCTTCTTGAAATTGCATATATGCACTAAACCTTATAAACTCCCTGCCACATGGATTAATCTAATTCCCATACACCACTTATGCCTGGTAAAGTATTTACTACAGACTTGGAAAGCTAAGCATAGAACCCTTGCTTTGACTAGAAAGCACAAATTACTGAAGGCTGCTTCGTCTTGACAGATAGACAACAATCAGATATCTCTTATCAATACCGAACTACTTGGAAATAATTCAAGATACAGATATCTGATTTTCATTTGACCTATTCCAATTTGCACTTCACTGTGTCAACTTTGATATTAAAATGTTCAGCTAGGATAAAGATATTTATAATAAAAACATATATAAAGAACAGAAGATGAATAGATATTGTCATGGATACATATGCAGGCAATCATTTAAACATGCGGCAATAGTAACATCACATTTTTCATAGCTTCTAGTCAACATACAGCAGGCAAATATATGCTTAATAAAGGTTATTAATCCTTAATAAAGTTGTTGCACTGTTTTTATGATATATAAATGCATTTTGCACTAGCTTATGTTGAAATAAGACAAATATTTAAAAAGTTGGGCTGCATATTTTCAACCCCATGGTGAATTAACTCTCGAGCAGCAGTCTTAGTAGCTGCAAAGCAAAACAAATTCTCCAGTGTGGCATGCTGCCTCAGTGCCTCCTAAGGTCTCTATTCCAATATTTTCTTGTTCAAAATAAATGTGGAAATACGGGCCCAAATCTTGAGGCTTGGCTCTTGTGCAATGCAAACAGAAATGACCTGGCAGCAGAGCAAAACCAGCATGCCTGTGTATTCTTTTTTATCAGATTTCTTTGGGGAGATCAGGCTGATTGGCTTTTACACATATGTACTTCTGACAATGCTGCAGCCCTTTGGGTAACCTGTAAGCACCAGCCTGTGCTGGAGGTGATGCAGAGCTGTGCAGCAGCAGTGGGACTGCTGGGAAACTCCCTTTGGTGGGGATTTGAATGCATTTTCCCCATGGCAAGGTGTGATGGGTGCACTTCTATGGGTAATGGTAACTGCTGGACAGCAAGGCAATGACAGTACCATTCCGTGGCTTTCTGAAGGTAAACATCTGTGGCCAGAAGGTGGGTGACTCCATGGAGGGCTTGTGCCTACTTGCCACGTGGGTTAGACAGAAGCGTGAGTGAAGGGGAAGGATGCACCCTACAGTCCTTTCTCACCTGTGCAAACCTCAGCGCAGTCACCGCTGTTGTGCCAACGCAGTCCCGCAGCCCTACAAGTTTTGCACCTCTGACTGAAGTTGTTTTTCAGTCTCCTCAGACTAACTTCCCCTTCTCTTTGCCCCGAACAACAATAGTTGCCTGACACGGCTCAGATGCTTCAACCAACCTGACTGCGGCAGTCTCAATTTACATACGACCCAAGAATCCAATGCACACCAATGTGAATCACAGCATTCTGCGACATCCCCCACGCTGAACTCAAAAGTTACATACCAACCTAGATTTTTTTGACTGCAACCTGCCCCAGCCTGGATAGGATGCCTGTCAAAAAGCAAAAGTGCTATGAAATGAAATTCATAGCACTGAAAGGCATCGCACACAAGCTGTCGTCCCCTCTCACATTTTGCATGAGTAATTTCTGCTCGTTTGTGTTCTCTCACACACCATGTCCTGAAACAGTTACGTAAAATGAATATTTAACTTACGATAGTCAGCTGTATTGAACTGCACTTAATTGGTTATTAAGTGAAGTAAATTATCCTTACCATGTTCGTCAGAGGTGAAAACCCTACATATATGGCTACATGTAGTGCATTCATTACTTTACAGACCCCAAGCCCCCTGGGAAGTATCAGATATCTACACAGTGTCCCATGGTGCAGCATTTTGTAGTCGGATGTCTCAGCTAGCTTGCAGATATGTAAAATCATATACAAACAGACATCTCCCTATTGATTGCCTCTGTGACGAGGCTCGTTTACTCCTGCAAACATTAACTGCAATGTACTTCAATCACGAAATCTTTTTTTTAAATAGAGTTGAATAAGAATATGCAAAATATGATTTTGGGTGAAACACGTTACTTTTAGTCAAACTACTGCATCATTTTGTGCGAGTCATTTCATAGCTGTATGTCTGTTTTGACTAAGATGCTTGTGCAACTGAAGTAAATACATACTTTGCAGATGTGGCCCCAACAGTTATTTCAGTTCACCCCTTGGTGAGTCAGAGAGAGGCAAAATGCTGGAAGAAAATTAGGGAGTAAATTCCAAATCTGCTTGGCATGATGTAGTGAAGGGTGAACAAGAGCACTAATGAGAATAGTGAGTCTTTCACCCCTGGTTGCCATAAGAAATCTTAGCTACTGAAAGTTGTAATAGAGAGGTGCCACTTTCCCATAAAAAAGCACAGCAATCAATATTAATGGTTAATGCCATAAATCTTACTCTGTAGTTCCACAGTCTCTTGCCTGCTATGTGGACAAACTGAGTTCACTTTTTGCTATCTATAGTAGGACATCAACTCCCCAAATCACTATCTATATGTTATTTAATATAAGCCAGTATGTTTTATGACTCTGGATTTCAGAACCACTTCAAATAAAAGCTTCAGCTTTAAAAAAAGCATTTTGAAGACCATATTCTTTTCCACCCTTAGCACTAGACCAGGACCTTGATGAGTCATGCTCATACTTTCCATGTGGCAACTACAGCCAACTACTTCCACAAAAAAGAACAAATAAAAAAATGCAATAGAGCTTTATGTAATAAAATTTAATGCAAATAGGCAGCTGGAAGAAAAGAGGAAAGTTGGCATCTTAGGATCAGCCAAGTTTCCTATGTCATAAATGTATGTTCAGCAGGTCACTAATTTCACAGCTTTCTCCCCAGAGGTATAATTTTTTAGGCCTTTCATGTGAAGATGTTTTAATGTGGGACACTGAGAGATGAAAAAAGAGTGGTTCCTGTTAAAGCCCTCGTCATCACAGCACTAGATAACTCCTAGGCATGAGATGGGCATATAATTCTTACCTAAAAGAGCCAGTTGATAAGTGGTTATTTTAGGGATGTGTCTGAATTGAAGCTCTATTAATTTAACAGTATGTAAATCATGATCCCTGGACATATAAAGCCATAGTTCCTGTTATTTTTACTTGTTAAAAGGAAAGTTACACCAAGTTATCTCCAAAGTGTTTTGCAATGTTGTTTGCAATTTTTTCACTGGTTCTGCTTTTTTCCATTTTGTGACTCATTTTCCCTCACTTCCAACCACTGTGCTTCTATCCCAGTTCGTATGCCTTTAGGAATACAGAAATTTGATCTAACAATTCGGGTAAGGATGAATTTCACACAGCCCAAGCAAAGCCATGCATTGACATCTGAACCATTGCACTTAGCCCTACAGAGGATTATTCAAGTATTATTATCTAGACCTTAGATGTTCCTGCTGTTGGGCTCAAACCGCAGTGAGTTCTTACATAGGAACTCTTCATCAACAGGAGAATCATCTCTGTCATTGACCTGATAGTACAAATAAAAATCTACTGACACAAAATGAAAACATGGAAGAGTTTTAAGTCGAAGGAAATGGTTAGAACTGATTGATGAATTGAACTATGTCAAACTTTCATTATGAAGCACAAAACCACATGAAATGTCCTGTTTCCAGTTTCATTATTAATTCAGAGCTCTGCCCAGGTTCTGCTACACTTTTTCTAAGGTTCGAAACCTTTCAAGTAAGATTGTGCATCTAATTACGGCCAAACTTGACAGGAGTCAATATTCATTGTGCATAAAATACATGCAAAATGTGTGGTTTTGGTGTAAAACAAATTGAAAGTTGGTGGTTTTGGCCAAATTAGCATTGTCTTCTAGGGCTCCTTCCAATCTCAAACTCAGATGATTCCAAGGTAACAAAGACAAAATGAATGAGTTTTTCACAGTTCTTTTCAGGAGCAATTAGCTGTTAATATTCACGGCTCTTTTAAGGAACAAGATACCTGTTAATATTACCAGGTGCTAACTAAAAAAAGTTTAGCATATGCAGTGTCACTAAAATAAAGGTCATTTATATATGTGTCAGAGTATGCTTAGTTTAATGCAAACAACAGAAAGCAAATAACATCAAAATGTTACTCCAAGCACCCAAAAAATGTTACAAATACTTGTTCTGATTTAGGAAAAAAAAAACAAAAAAGGAGAGAAATTAACAAAAGTGTATTCAAGTATTTGATGTATTTATTTGCTTAAAGCAACTATGTTTCTAGATTTCCTGCTAAGTGGCTACAATGGAAACAAAACTGAGATGGAGAGCAGCAGTTGTAAACTCGCTAGAATACAGTATTTTTAGGGCAAAATTAGGTTAATATTTATGATAGTAGTCATGATAGTAGTAGATACTCATGAAAGCACTTGAGAGAAATGCCTTAACAGGTGTGTAAATTTAGTTCCTGCATTAAATACAAACATTTTTGGGGAAAGATCTCTTCTCTGTAATTTGCTTCTGGCAGGTTATACTACAAACTCCTTCCTATATTAGATTTTTCCTTCCCAAATGTTGGTAAGATGCTCATGAGAAGTTTTGGAATATTACGCTCTTGAAAGATGCAGTGCATTCTCTCAACTAATTTTTCCTTTATAGGTACACAGATGGAAAATCTCTCTGCACCACATCTGCAAATGTGCCACTTCCAAAGTGGGTGGGTCCAGGTGAAGAAATGCTCCAAATTATTGTAGTCATAGAAAAATAATATCCAAGTCAACTTACCCCCATATTTTTCAAACACGGGACACCTTAAAATACGAGAAAGGCTCAATACGCTGCCATGAATGAACTACGCATAAACTCATCTCACATCTAAGCCTGGTCTTAAAGCTCTAATTTTAGATATTTTTGTGTTAAAAGAAAAAGAAAACATATTCAGCTCTTCATTTATTTAATACCAAGTGGTCATTGCTGTGGGCATATTATGAAGCATTATTGTCTTTTTTGCTTGATTTAGTTCTGTAAAAATCTTTCCATGACCGAAAGAAGTATGCGCTCAGTCCATACTGAACTTTTTAATAAAAAGCAGTAAAACAATCTATTGCATTGTCAAATGATTGAAAGAAATTTAATTAATGTCTTTAGAAGGAACACCTGTATAAGTATCACAATCACAAGAATGTGCGTATATGCATACATGAATACCTATGCCCAGCCGCAGTCTACCCTGTTGCTTTAATGTCGTAACACTATAGTCCGTGAGCAGCTGAAGGCAAAAATGAACTCCTATAATTTAAAATATCATGCTGACACAATTTTAAGGTCAAATTACATTGTGGAGTTTATTAAAGATTAAATGCTGGCTTCATCACAGGACACTTCAGCCCTAGAAAAGGCAGGCAGTACAGAAATGCTCACAGACAAACAAATTAAAAATAGTAAGTTATAAACAGGGGAAAATAAGTTTATGCCACACCAACAAAACCAAAAAGAAACAAAAAACCCCAAACCCAAAAAGCAAAAAACACAAAGATGCATGAAAAGCAGTATGCTATGTTAGATGTTTATCTATACATAAGAGACAGGTGTCACAAAAACAAAACAAAAAAATCACGAAGCTAAAGAGAAACTTTAACTCACCAGTTTCCATCTGTTATATCTGAATTCATGCATAATTGATTATCCATGACTGGTAAGTTCTTTTTTTTCACTAGCCTAACACAGTTTTCTAAACATTATGTGTTAAATCACCACCAAAGTAAAGGGTGTTTGAGAAACCGTAAGGGCAGAAGAAAAATTTTTTAATGAAAAATAACATGTCAGTTAATAATAGAGCTGACCTATGTTTAAGAGAGAAATTTTAATCATGTGCATATTAAATATTAATAACCTATTCTGTTATTGTTATAATAAGGTTAAGTAAGCTTCTCTATGCTTAAGGAAAGAGAAAAAGTAGGAATATATAACAGTGAAAAAAAGCGCTGAGAAGCAGAGACATAAGGAAAATGTGTCAACAATAAACAAGAGGAAATGAGAAAGAAGGAAAAGATGAAGGTGGAAACTAATCTCTTATGTGTCATTATGACTGCCAGAGTACTGGCAAAGCAGCAGCATCCTTTTATTTCAATTTTAATCATTTCTGAATTTTAATACCCTGCTCCTTTTGTAATTCTCCTGGCATTCCCTATATGCTTCCATCCCAGCCAAAACACCAGTGTAAATTAAATGGCACGCAACCACACCACTGATGTAGCTCTCCCAGCAGAACCAATTGAGTGACCAAAAGGCAGAGAAGGTATGACTACTTTGTGTCCCCACAGACCACCGGCCAATTAAGTGACTTAATGTTCTTCAATTCCTTTAATTTTGAAAAGAAGGGCAGTGGTTAGGTAACCCAGCAATATAGAGCCATTAAAAAAAAATAAAGCAAGCCAGTAGTAATACAATAATCAGTGACCATCAGGGCCTGGAAAAATGAGTTTGCTCTCACTGGCACTAAGGAGCATCACATGATTATTTAATTACAGCTCTAATTTTTTGTCTCGTGGATGGCAACATATCAACAATTAATAGGGCAAATAGAGGAGACTGCATTTTTAAAGAGACAGAACCTATATGAAATAGTGCTTGGTAATGCAATTTATCAGACAGTATAATGCTTCTTACGGCATATCTGTCATCCTGCCAAACATATAAAGAAATTCTACTGGTTCAATTCTGTTGCATGGTATCTATAAAATTCTTCTGGAATGCTTAGAAAACAGTAACTACACCTAGGAGTATCCTAATTGTCATTTTAAGCGGCAATGCAGAAGTTCGGTTACTTGTAGGGCTTGCAGCCCAAATAAAGTAACGGAACCACAAGTTTCAAATACAAACATGCTATAAAATTGCCTTAAGAAGATTATAATGAAATTCATCAGGAATGGCGAAAATGATTATGGTATTCACTGAGTCAGGTGAAGAAAAAAAGAAAAAGAAAGTCAATAAAATACAGTCAATGGGACAGAGATTGATTTAGACTGATTGACTTCACTGTGAGATTTTCTTACAAAGCATGCCAAAACTAGGGGCTCAAAACCTATATCGTACCATTCCTGCACAGAACTGCTAGATAAGAAATGAAAAACAAGACCTGAAAGAAGATGTATGATACATATTATCGATTGAAAAGCTCTGCTTTAAAACAGTTGGATGCGGTTTCCCTTGTGCCTCATCCTGCAGTGACGGCAGTGCGGAACCTAGGAACTGTGGGAAGTTCAGTATGTCGAGAAGTACTTTTCACAATAGGGGAATCTGGAAATGTATCAAAAGAAAAACTAATTTTATGCACCTTTTTGCAAATGTACTCACTTTTCCACAGCAATGGATGGACCAAGCTACGATCTCCATAAATTTATATTATCCAGTGTAAGTTTCAGACAATAGTCAATATCCGACATAGCAAAAGCAAGCTCCAAATTTCCCCTCAGCAATAAACCGTACCTGTCAAAAACCTACCAAACTACTCTTAGAAGCTTTTTTAAATCTTACTTCTCAATATAAAAATTAAACACGCTTTTTCATTTGATAGTCTAAAATCTACACTTTGAACAAGCAAAGAAACGCTGAGTTTGGGCCCTTGCAGAGAAAAAAAACCCACTGCTAAACAGCAGTTCAAGTACTATTGCAAATAGTGTGACTAGAGCAGCAGTACTATTACAATAAATGCTCCACTCCTCCCCAAAATTGTGTCAAATTAAGTTGTTTTCATTGAAGTCATGAACATTCTGGATTGGAGATCTTAATCTATAATCTTGAAAGGAAAGCTGGCAAGCAAGAGCTTGTATGTAAAAGTAAATATCATTTTTTTATGCACTGGTTACTATACAGATAACATGTCTCACAAAGACTGTAATTAAATGTCTAGTGCAGAAGTAATACTAAAAAGCATACAGTATTATTACATTACAATGAATCCTTAGAAGCTAAAACTGTCATTTTTAAGTTTTAAGATGCCTTTAATTATTCTTGAGACTCCTTACATTTATCAAGGAAGCCCACCTATGATGAAAAGCACTAATGATTTAAAATCTTTCTAATACTGCTCTCCACGAAAATATTAATTTAATCTTTGATTACAAACATTTTAAAACTCAGTCTGCAATTTCTCTCCCCTTCATTTTTCGCCTTTGGTCCTTCTGAGAGCTTGCGTGCACGCACGCTCTCTCCCACTGTCTTTCCCCTCCTCTCTTTTCTGTCTTTTATTTAATGTAATAGAAGTAGGAATATAGGGTGTGTATGAAATTTAGAACTTTGCTCCTTTTCATTGAAAATGTTTTTAATTACCTGGGTATTATGAGCAGACACATATTCTAAGTGCAGTTACAGAAAAGGAAGTACCTTTCTCGTACCTTTGCATGTGGCTTTGAGTTCAGAGCAGCAATTCTTGGCACTTCTGCTGAAAATGTTTTCCACTCTAGGACTGATTTACAAATATAAAGAATTACTTAATCCTTCAGTGTTCTATGAAACACATATATTACTAATTTTATAGCTGGGTAAATAAACCAGGAGCATATTAAGGCCACATTTATAAAAGGAGAGTGTGCTGCAGCTTCCTTTTCTTTCATATGAACTTGTGTGCTGAGCATTTTCAAAATCGGGGTTACAGCATTAAGGATGGCAAACATGGCATGGACAGTTATTAACCCAAAATCACACATTTTTTTCAGGGCTGAAACCAGAACAAGGAGTCCACATACCAGAAAAGAGTATGAGACAGTCCTCCAAGTATATGTGATCTGAATGCATCACCACTTTGTCTAGTGAGCAGCAAGTGTAACGACCCACAAATGATTGCTGCTGGCCAAATAAATCCTGTCAGAGCAGGATCCTGGGAAGACGAGATGCACTTGAGGTTTAAAGCACCTCCCTCATCTCCTCAGGTCATATCATGTCATAAAGTGCCACGGGAAAGAGATAGAGCTGATAGTGGCTGGAAGTTATGTAAGGCCAACGCAGCTGACAGACGTGGCCCATCCTGATGTTCTGCACCCAGGTGCAGCTGGGGCGACGGAGGCCCATCTGCAGGCCAGCAGACTCCTCTGCATCTCTAACCCGCAGTTCACAACGGTGAAGCACAAGGTGGCGAGAGCTAACTCTTGTGAACCTACAGCTGTGCAGAGGTGTCACCAGCCATGCTTTACATCAGCTCAGAGACAGCAGCTAGTCTACGCTCTGCAGAAAGCAGGTCCTACAGTCCCAATCCCAGCATACACATAAATGCACAGTGTCTCACAGGGAAATCAATCTCCAAAGCGATTGCTGTGTGTTGGTGTTCTAAATAAATAGCTACAAGGTCAACCTTGGCACAAATACCAAGTGTTAGTTTGCCCCTCAGCCCATCTGAACACCTAATGCTTATCCTCTACAAGAACAGTGAAAACTAAGCTCTGCAGTGACACAGCAGTGTGCATGGGAGCAAAGTCAGTCTCAGCAGGTTTAAAAGGCAATATTTAGAATTCAGACGGTGCCTGAGGTATGTTACTACACACTACTACTGTACTCTACTATTACTATGCCATTCCTAGTACACTGCACCAGATAAAACAGATTAAGAGTAGATTACAATTGGTACAGGGTACAAGGACCAGATCAGAACACATGTACAAGATCAGTGCTGGCAAGTCTCCTTAATTTTTATCTCTATCAAGACTTACACCTACTGAGAGCAATGCTGTGCAGAAACCATTAGAAAGCTGACATTTGCAAAGCAATAGAATGGATACCCATTAAGTAGTGAAGTGTTGGTGGTAACTGTGGTAAACTCAGATGCCACAGGATGGCAAATGTTCGAAAACACCAGCATTTTGAAAGGAACATCAGAGTATATCCTTTTGGAAGCAACAGTTACAAGTTGTGGTCAGGGCTGTTGAGAGTTCATGATACCACAGCCAAGGGAACTGACGAACAAGCCAACTTAGTGTTAAGTATAATACTTTCAGAATCTGAGGAAGAAATGAACTTCTCAGGTAAAGGTTATTAATGGAATCCTTCAACAGAGAATTTAGAGAAGCTTTTTGCAAACTGTGGGTTATTCTGACTGCTGTTATCTTCAGTTCAAACACCAGCTACTTTGACTCATTAGTCCAAGATTAAAAGTAACACCAACAGGGCTTTCTGACATGGACTTTATAAAGTTGCAAAATATCCATGTAACAGGCAGTAAGAACTGTAAGTTACTCTTTAACCGTCAAACTGTTTTACTTCTTTTTTTTTTTTTTTTTTTTTTTTTTNTTTTTTTTTTTTTTTTTAGAATCAGTAGCAACTTTGTGACAACTAAAGTTTAAAAAATGCACTTGATTGCATAGTGACAGATTTGCAGAACATTTTTCATCACACACACATATGTGCTTTCAGTTATTAATAAAATGCTTCTGCCCTTAATCTGCCATTGCCTGAATATACAATTTCAGTGTCTTGGATAGACAAATACTGTTAAGGAATTCTGTTTTCCCTGTTTGAGATGCAATTCAATTACACCAAGTTAAACTCAATACTATGTCTTTAAAACTGGCTTCGGCATGCCACAGAAAGGAATACTGAATCACTTTTCTATTAAGTTTCTCTTGGAGTGGAATGATAACAAAACTTTCTTCTCTTCCTCAACCCCCCTTCCTTTTTCCCTCGTTTTAAACAAGGAAGAGCCAGCTGCCCTGGGTAACACCACAGGTAGATATTAAAATGGAGACAGCCATTATTTAGTGGCGACAGGAATATAAATACAGGCACTAACCTATAAACTAGTGTTTACTTCAGGAAAGTAAGTCATATTTTTTCCTCTGATTGCTGTGCTGTCAGTTTAATGCAGCGTAAATAAACAGTAGGTGCATGATAGCTTTAAGTAGAAAGTGTTCATTCCACAAGAGGAGCAGATTACTGAAGCCTGATGCCTATAACGGCAAAAACAGAACTTCCATTTTACCTGGCTAACAGACTTGTGGCTTTTCTATTAAATTAATTTGTCAGAATTCTATGAAAAATATTATATACTCAAAGAACTTTACCAAAAACATTCATTTTTGCAGCCCTCAACTTGAACCATTTGAAAAAACAAAAGCCAATCACTCCTCTGTAATTTCATCATCCCATCTCTCTAAATGAAAGCTTTATATAATCAACCCAATATAACAGAAAATAAAATGATATATAGAATTGCCTATACTTTGAGTTATTTTGTTCTTATAAATATATTCCCTGACTGAAAGTAAAAAAATTCCCCTTTGGAAAAAGCAATGATGTCTGAGAAGATTGTATATACACTCTACATCTATTAACATAAATTATAAGAAAGTAAAATGTTCCAGATGTGTTTAAACTGTTGTAGAAGGAAAGTTTGTGGCTTCACTGGATATATATTAAATATATCTAGAGAGAGCAATGGCAGTTATATACAAGAAGGCAATAAAATGCTTCACTAGAGTCTATGTTAAAATACCATATTTCCTAGAAATATGACTAAAACATTTCAGAAGTAATATTTCCTCCAGTTTTAATTCAGAAATCTACTTTAATGTATTTTTCTATATATTATGAACTATTTTATTAATAAAGTAATCTCCTTAATTTTTTTTTTCAAATACAGCTGGAAACCTAAGGAATTACTTCAAATTCCTGTGACAATACCTGGATTAAAGAAAATAGATGACATTAAAAAGGTGACAATACTTTGAAAAATCAAGTAGTTGATACACTTAAAAGATTTGGTGGGGGTTTTTGTTGTTTTTTTTTTCTTTTTTTAAGAAGAACACCAGGCTTCAGCTGATTATCTTCCAAATGGCAGTTGCATGCATGCAAACCCTTCTCTATCCCAAACCTGCAACGTCGGAGAAACCTCTCTAAAGACGTTTTAGTGCTTCAGGGGTGGATGTGCCCATGTCCCCAGCAGAGCTGAACGTGGTGGTTGCTGCTTGTGGGATGCTGGCACGGTTGCAGGCAGGGCTGGCGCTACCTGCCCTGCCTTGGGAAGCACAGCCACAGAGGGCAGGTGCTCATCTGCTGACCTGCTGGGCCTACGCTGCAAACCAAAGACGTGCCCTGCCCGCGTACAAGCTGGGGCTGGAGTGGCAGCCTCTCTCTGCTTCTGATACTGCCAAAGCAGTGTGTCCCATCAGTGAGTTACAGATCGACTCTGCTTCACACTGCTTTCTCGAGAGCAGAGCAGCAGGTTAGGATTCACAGGAGCCGCTAAAATAGCAGGAGAGGGGAAACTGTGAGAGTTACTTTGCTATTTAAAGTATCAAGAACGAAGAGTATAAAAAGGAAATGGCCAGTTTTTCAAAATTCATGCACAAAAAGCATTTCATTTAAATTTTTTTTCCAGTAAACTATTTTGCATACAAAGGACTTATTTATTACATATTTGAACTTGTGGGAAAAAGGGAAGGAATGCACTGATTCCTGAAATAACTCTACAGCCTTTTTGGAGGCTTCGCTCTTCTGTGCTCTTGTTCTACTCTGAACAGTTTTATTACAGGGACAGAGGAATTCCTTGGAGTCAGTTGTTTCTTTTCCACTAGCTGTACTGAAGAGTGGGCATACATAGCATACTAGCCGAGGATTTTAATTTCTCTTCTATTGCCTTATTATGTGTGTGCGCTATCTGTTCCGATGCATGCTTATATGTGAACACGTTGCATTTTATGCCTGCTCAATTTTTTACCTACTCTAGGTTACTTCACATTTCCTTGCAAAACCATTGCTTTAGCTTGAAAAGCAAGGTAATACCAATAACAATCACAAATAGAAAGTGTATTAGAAAATGAGTGTATGTATAAATACATTAAAGAGCATATAGGAGTACGGGACTGGAAAGAGCACTCTCAAATTCTACAAATAGTGCTGAAGAGTAATTAGAAGACAGAAATTGCAGAGAACATCCTATATTCATGTCTATACACTCTACGCTTACAGTTTCAAGTTGTTTTTGAATAGTGCGCCTGATTTGACACATTTCTATCTGGTGATTGTGTTAAATGCTTGAAGAGATAGTGAAATATCCAAGCATTCCTTGTGCTAACTACAGCTGAAATTTTACACTTATTGTAACCTTTCCTAACAATGTGAGAAAAACAGAGTAAATATATTAAATTTGTTTCACAACAGATGCTTAGGTTGTTAATATTTAAGATGCCTATTCATGCTATTCCTGTCTGCACATTTGTCAAAAATGTAAGCTTGAATGCTAATGTTTGCCAGCAGACTACAGCAGACAAATATATGAACGCACTGTACCAAAATAATATAAAGTAGAAATAAGGGGCCGCTGCTAACTCCCACCCAAGCAGCACGGACCAGAATGAAAGGGCACCTCCAGGTCACACGCCCTGGAGTCTCTGCATCTGAATTTGGGAATTATTTTCGCAGAAGCGCTGCGCTCATTTCCACGGACTAAAACCAGCGGAGAGCTTCCCTCCGTTTAAACTCATTTCAGCTCAGGAGCTGGTGCAAAGTGTTTCAGAAAACTTAGATTTTAGCTAAGTTTCTCCCGCAGTCAGAGAAAGCTGGACACTGGCAGGGGAAAACTCCGGGTCGGGCAGGTGCCTGTCAGGAGCGCTCCCCCCGGCAGCCGGCGGAGACGGCGACAAAGGGGCGAGGGTTTAGCAAAACCTCGGGTGGCGGGTTCGGAGACGGAGCGGAAAAATCAAAAATAAAATCCTGGAGCACAGAGACGAGTTCCTGGCACTGCTCCCCGTGACAGCGGCAGCGCCGGGTCGTGCCGCGGGCGGGCGGGGGGGACGTGCCACCCACCGCCACGGGCGCGCCCCCGGCTGGGCCAGCCGCCGCCGCTCGGCCGCCCGCGCAACC
>VZRR01009021.1:520807-643484 GCA_013398015.1 Oreocharis arfaki | reverse complement strand
CTGACTGACTGACTGACTAACCTACATCCGTCTATTGTCAAAGACCCATCTCCTTTACTTGTATCACATTTCTGACTGGCTGGTCAGTAAGCCCTAATAATAATCATGTTTCATGTCTCAGAAATCTAATAATCAAGTTACTCATTGCTACAAATTGCAGCTAAGCTATTTGGGTTAGTCACGTTATCCCCACTTTAAAGGCAGGGAAACTGAAACAGGAAAATTAACACATTTGCCTGAGGCTACACATGGATTTAAGACCAGATCCAGAACTGGAACTGAATTTAGACCAAGCTCCCTCTTAAAGATCCTCAAGTGCACTATGGAAAATCCTTCCTTAAAATAGAAATGTAACATAAACCTAATTTTTCATCAACTTTGTACATTAGTCAAAATACACATGCTTTTTTTTAAGGTCACATTTTGTTTTCAAAAGATAAGATTTAGCCAGCTTTAAAAAAAAAAAAAAAGTGTGGCAATACTTTTCAACTACATCAGGCAGTTTACTTTGGAAACAAATATTTAATATCAGACTGTGAGCAGTAATGGGAATAGAATTGCTTGATATTAGGCTACTGTAAACAATATTAGCTGAATGTTGCGGTATAGTTACAGACCAACAAAATATGATAGGAAGTCCGGCATTAGTATAGATAAGGTGCTCTTGCTTACCTAGCGTGCAATTGGTTTTCACAATAATGCTCCTTCAATGCTTTTAGCATCAAAATCCCTACTATGGGTCTAAACACTGAAAAACATATGGGACAACCATATACTGTGAGACTTATGATTTATATCATTAAGCAGTGAGTTTTACCAAGTTGTGATATTCACGTCACTGAAGCAAGACATATATTGCCTGCCCTTTAGCTGTGGCATGTCATCAAAGCTATATGGTATGACTGAGCACAGATGGCATGCCTAAAAAGCAGGTGTACAATATAACTTGCCTGTTACTGACACGTAGATATTTCCTCTTCCTCAATGTCCACCCCCTAGATGTTTGCTTGCCCAGCCTTCTACAGGAACTATAGAAAGGCCTGCTCATCCTGCTCATCCCTGATACCTGGAATTGTGCAGTTGAAACCTTACACAGAATAAGTGTTTGCATTCTCTTTATTTTTTTTTTTAATTATTTAAACTGACAGCTCCATTTTGAGCACTTTTAGAGTCCTGATTTGAGGGAAGTGGGTGCAGATCTCATTCAAATAGTCATTCTCTAATACCATTAGCATTACCTGCCAAAAATGAAAGTGGCATATGAATCACAATAAGCCACTCATGATTTTGTGGATTTAGAACCTGCCAAGGAACAACAGATACACACACGATTTCAAAGACCCATCAGTTTTAGGGACTTCCAACAGTGCATAAAAGTACATTTATCCAAAGACCATCTTATTGATGGCACATTCTGTAAGGCCTACAGACATAACTGATTCCAGGGTAGGATGATACTAACTGAAAACATTTCTGTTCCAGTCTTTCTTTTACAAGCGAGGTAGTGAAAGTGATGAATCTGCTAATCATAACTATGTCAGAAGCCCTTCCTGAGGTGCCCCTTATTGAAGTGCTACTGTGACATAATGATGTGTTGCTTTAGTGTGAGAAGAGCTTTAAAATCCTCTGGGAAATATCGCAGTTGCTTTCCAGATCCTTTCAGACATGTAAATACCTTTATGTTTAGACATGAGTGCAGAGGGGTGGAAAGTGAAGTTCAGCGAGGAGTAGAGTGGGGTTAAAAGCATCCACATGGATCCAGGAACCAAATACATACGTATGTGGGATTTTTTTGTGTATCTGATATTACCTGGGGCTTGAAATGAAATGTTCATTGTCGAGAAGAAATGCTATAGAAACGTGTGCCTACTTGAGAGTTGTGTTGACCCACGGTTGACAGAGAAGGCCATCTTCTGCCTGTCATTACAGATGAGCAACAGAAATCTCAGTAGCTCTCAGATACTTATGTCATTCTCAAGTAACATGTACATTATCAAGCATAGTTTATTACCAGCTTTTAGTGTATGGATAATGCCACATCAGTGAAAACCACTACATTCCTTATAGTTGCTTGCTTTCATAATGGTTTGCTTAAGCTGAGCACATAAAAAACTGAAAATAACATTTGGGTCTTTTTTCCTTCTTAACATACAAAAACTCCAGCCTACATTTTGAAAACTATTTATATGTTGTTGCTTGTGAAACATAGCAAAGAAACCTGCATACTGGCATGGTCTATACATGGATGTCTCAGCAGCTTGATGAAATGTTAAGACTTTGTTTGAGTAACTGTTTTTCCAACCAGTGATAAATGTTATCTGTCGTAGATGAAAATAGTAGTCAACAGATACAACCATGCTGAAGTAGCCTTCTGTGCATATTTTGAATGCAAGTGGCCATTATCATCTGTACCACAACCTTTTCTGATGTTTCATCTTGCCAGCGGCTCAGAGGAAGATAGATGACTTTTTCTGAATGTATCTGCAGTGCATTTCTGCAGTCTTTTGGTTATTCTAGTTTTTGTTGGTTAGATACCAATCTCTCGAGCTCAGGCCTATATCACCTTGCTGCTTGAATGTCTCTTCTGAAAATTTTTTTACTGAAGTGGACATCGTGTCAATAATAACATATTCATCTGTCTGTCTCCAGACTGGCTTAAGTTCTCTCCGATCGTTCAGTGAAGGCCCACGTTTCCAGGCCCTGATGCTACACAGTACCTCAGTCCATTCGGCTTCTCTCCAAGATGGTAACCACCTTCTGCTCCGCATCTCTGTTACAGGAGGTCTTTGGATAACTTTAAAAACGTAAAGTGCATTCTGTAGATTTCCTCTTAAAATTTTGCTTTTTGGAAAAGAAGATCAAATTTTTGCAGGTGCATCAGTGATGTCAGACTCACTTCTGTTTTGCTTGACTGCTGTCTGCATCTTCCATCAGTCTAAAAGTATAATTTTTTAAAGGATTGAAGGAATTATATTAATATTTGTGTGAACCACGCTTCCTGCACATTGTCTGTTCTTTTCTCCTTCCACTTGCTGTCTGGTTTGTCTTGGTTGCTTTTAAAAATTCTGTTGCCTCTAGTGAGGGACTGCCAGATTAAACTAGTGGAGAGAAACCAGGTGACTGTCTACTTTTATGAATATAGGTTGCGTATAATAAATTCCGGTTTTACATCTATGCAAATTAAATCATCATATGATTCTGACTACATGCATTTTTTATCAAATATGGCATATATTTCACAAATTATATTTAACTTGTACTCATGTTACAATTTTGAATACCTAACTAGGAGTTACAAGGTGTGCCACTAGATTTTAGTAAATAGGTTTACAAGCCCAGAAGAAATAGGAGAAATTTAGCTTTTTTTCTTGTATTCTTGGGAAGTCCCGTGAAAAAACTTTTCCTGCTATAGGTGACAATATAAACCCTCACCACTGTGCTGTTTAGAGACAAAAGTACACTTGTTTTCTAGAAACTTATAGATTTTGTAAGGGCCTAAACAGAACATGCCCAGAATAAGGAAGTTTCAGAGAAACATGTCTTTGGTCTGGAGTTTACAGCATGTAGTTAGTGAGGCCTTTTACTGCTGCTCCTCTAACAGAATAGAAGACATCAGTCACAATGTCAAAATGAGCATTTTACTTCTGCAAAATTATATTTTCACCTCGGGAATATTGTGAAGCAAAACCAGGATTTAGCATAATTCTTCCTGTGGACAGACACGGCAGTTTTAGTGTCAAGCCCTAAGCCTTGCAATATGATTCCCAACCATAGGTGCACCAGACTTTGAATAATCAGTCTGTCAGATGAGCTATGACAGGCATTATGCTGTGAAGGTAACCACTCCATGCTTTCAATGTTAACTGTCTTCAGTAACTGCTGCTGGTTTTCTCTTAAATAAAAAGATATTTTGGTGAGCACAATGATGTCTCTGTCCATACTTATTTTTTGGTCAATAAGAGGATCTGGATGGTGTGAAATGTGGGAATCAGGTGGAATTTAAACATGCGAACAAACAGCTGTGATTCACAAAACCTCTGCTAAGAAGTTGCCTAAACCTCAAAGCGCTCATTTTGCCTTAGAGTTAGCTCCTTTTCCGCCTGGGACTCCTAAGTAGTCATGCAGGACTGTTCATGCTCACCCAAGTCCTCTAGACCTCAGGACCACAATATTCTTCTGCTCCAGTGTCTTGGTCAGCTTGGTTACTCCTAGAGCGTGCCCAGACTCCCTGACATTCTTGACAAAATCCATCAGGGTCACTGTGGTAATAATGGGACTTATTCCCAGGACTATTTTTATTTTTACTCTTATTTTTGTGTTTGTTTTTAATTTTTTTTTTAGGGGGATGTTGTATGTATTCCACAACAATTTAACATAGTGAAGACAAAAATAATCCCGAGAAAACTCAGTGTGTGCCCCAGCCCTGGGAATAACCTAAACATAAGATTATGATCTAAGGAATCTTGAATTCGTTTGTGCTCAAGGGCACTGTTTCAGCAGAAGGGTCGAGACTGCCTCTTCTAAAATAACCATCAGCCTGGTGGTCAGAGTCCTCCCCGGGGTGAGAGGAGTTGTAAATTGGGGCCTTTCAGGGCAGCAGAGATGAATCCCATGATTGCATTAGTGCTCTAATCACAGAGTTGTTATATAGAGGGAGATGGGAAGCCAGCTTCTCCTCCAGCTATGTTTTAATAAAACATAAGTTTTGAAGGAAAGATCACAGGAACCTATTTTCATAAAAAGAACGAGGGTGTAGATATCGAGTGGATGGAGGCATCTCTCAGGAAGCCCTGGGTAGGGCCCTGTCTTTAGAGGTAACCCTCAGGTAGAGCCTTGGCTTTAGAAGGAGGCAGGATTGTAGATTTAGGACAAACCTCATTTTTCCCCTGGTTAACTCCAGTTGTCTTATGTTGAGGTCAAGACACGCTGTGCTGGCTGTTTTCCAGGCCACCCAGGTGTCTCTCCTTGTACGCCGCAGGAAAGTCATGCTTTCAAAACATGATGCTGGATACCTGGTAGGGAACCATGGGACAAAAAATTCAGTGTTGGAGCAGCAGAATCCTTTATAGGATTAGGCCCTAAACCATATAAATCAGTATCTAATTATTCGTAACAGTTGATTTCATATTAACAGCAATATTTGGTATCTGCTGGGAACTGTTCTCTTGGTACAGTTTCTGGCCCATTTTTATTTTGCATCACAAAGGACAGCACAGGAAACTGTTGGATTGCTTATTATTTATAATGAAAATTCTCACTATAAGTGTTTCCCATTAGAAGCTCTAATGGCTAACATGGCTAGACACTCATATTGGTTTTGAGTCCTGTGGGACGCAAGGTTAGAATTATATTTTTATGGAATTTATCTTAATTAAAATGGAAATACACACTAAAATTTTGGTCTTTTCTAGGAAAAGTGTAATGATATTTAAAGATGCTTATTTCTTCTTTAAAAATAATTTCATTTTGCCTACTTGAAAACTTCCAAAATCAGAGGATGATATATTCCTCCAAAAAAAGGTAACAACTTGACAGCAGTCGAGTGCACGGATTTCCTCTGCCGTGGCACAACTGACTGTTTTTGCCACATATAGGATGTATAGGCACAGTTCAGACAGTCTGTCCCATGTGCATTTCCTTCCCCAAACCTGCTTGATACAACTGAAGAGTAGGTTACAAAGCTTCCTTGGAACCCTTCCACTTGTGATCTACATCCTACAATATAGAATATTCTAAATATCTTGGGCTTTCCCTAGCTAACAAGCTGGTTATTCTGGCTATGCATGAAGATACAGATTTGGGTCTTAATTAACATCTGCAGTTTAATCAAACCATTTATGATCCTGAGAAATCTGAACTGCAGACTTTCTGGTTTTTCTGATGACAGACAAATACCATGAACTAAAATAATGGTTTGGTATATAAAGCACTTGCACCAGCTCTACGGCTGTGGTAACTTTTGTGGAAGCATGAGAAGTCTGAAGACCATATTTTTCAATGTCTGATGAAGAATTTAAAGATAATAAATATGATAATAAATACACTATGGACTTGACAAAATTTTTTTGTGTTTAAGTTTAACCAGCATTCTATGTCATTTTACAGGGGCTAACTCTCCCGCAGTGACAGTCCTGTAAACCTCCAGCTAGGCCCAGTTTTATTGCAAAAGAAGTTGGCCCAAAAGAGAAAATACGGAATAAATTGCTGTGAAAGTGGATTGGCCTGTTTAGTCTGGTGACCTAACGAAACAGTGGAGGACTTTATAATCTTCAGTGCAGACAGGTCTTCATTGTTGAAGGAAGCAGGAAGTGCTAAGAGGGCTGTAATTGCACATTCTTTAATAAGAAATATAATTGTTGCTCTTCCCAAACAGATCTCAGACATATTTTAATAGTGTGCACACATTGAGAAGCCTCTAGAACACACCTTTTTACCCTAATTTTGTCATATACATTGATATATTCTAATGTATTTACACCCTCTAAAAATGTAGTCCATGCAGAGCATTTCTGAATTGCAGGGTTCCTTACTCTTTTTCTTTTTCTTTTTAGACTGACTATGATGATTCAGTAAGGCAAAAGAATATCCAGTAGATGTGTTTCTTTTGATACTTTGAAGTTTCTGTCCTGGAAAAAAGGCTTATGTTTGCCATGATTAGAGTGGCCAGTCTTTGCTGCACTGTCAAGGCCTTGCCATCTTTCATTGCGCAGCATGTTTTAAAAAACCCACAAAAACCTCAGTATTGTATTTTTTTTTTTAACTTCAAATTAGGAAACTACATTTGTGATGTAGTATAATTTTCTTTGTTGAATCTGAAGGGATAAAATCTTGTGTTACACCAGTATCAATATAAGTCTTGGTCAATACGAGGGAAAACAGTGTTGTGCAAAGCCTATCCTAAGTACTGAATGAGACATCAGCAAAAGGAGACATGAGCTTCTAACACTGCTTCAGGTGGCTGAAATTCAGTTTTTCTTATTTCATGTTCTATAATCGTGTTCTAGTCACTGCTAAACAAATAGTTTTCTTAATTGGCATTAGGTGTAGGGCTTCCTGTGAACCATGGTAACTGAGGCTTGAGATTTATGAACGATTGTTTAGTTTTCATCAAACTCCCTCAATCTGTAGATGCAAGCAAAATCACACCATATGTTAAAAATGAGTTCAGTAGTGACTGTCTTTCAGCAGCTGTGCTAAATTTGTATTGTTCTGCAGTGTTATGGACAGCTTTCTTCAAAACAATTGAGATCACAGATATATATTAAATTATTTTTGTTTCCATAGAGTATCACATTTTAAAAGCCTTGAAATCTTCTTTCTGTGAAAGGTGAAGCTAGGAAAACATTTTCTTTTTGTCCCAGGATACTCATGCTTTCAGTTTATTTGCAAAAAAGGTAAACCATAGATAGATAGCTAGATAGATGCTCCACGATGACCAAATTCTAGAATAATCAGCTAAAATGTAAAAGGTGTCAAGCTCTGCACCACAAAGCACATGTATTTTTTGCTTTGCTAAAAAAAAACCCCAAAAAAGAAAAAAAAAAGTGCTACATTCTCTTGTAAATTGGACATTGACTTTAGAATATAAATGCTTAACTGATAGTAACTCATTTGAGTTCATCAATTCCTTTTATATTGTCTGCTAATCGGTCACTCCCTGTTAAAGGCTTCCCTCGCTCAGGTGGCCTATGTGTGAAGTACCCCACTTTAGTCCCAGACAAGTATTCAGTATCATTTATCAGATCAAGGAAAGAGTAGGACAGCCTAAAATATCTGCTGATGATATTCAAACAGCTGAGGTTTAGGAAGAGATTTTACTAAAAAGAACGCCTACAGAAAGAAGAAAAGGACCACTACGGTTTGTCATAGTTCATATGATTTGTCTCTTTTAAAACCACATGTCAAGGTAAGCTGTATCTGTGCAAGCAGGAAAATGAAATCGTGGTTTGCTACTGCTTGGCAATATTCATGCAGTGAGTCAAGTCAACAATACTGAGGTTGAGCAGAACACAAACCAAGGAGGCTGCCCATGCAAATGATACATCCTGGTTGCTTCCTCATGAACTCTTCCATGAAATCTTGCTGCACCCATCTTGATTGCATATGCTAATCCTGGCTTCTTAATTGACTCATAACAGATTTATCTGGATTTCCAACTTCCTCTTCTCTTTAGAATGTTAATTAAAAGAAAAAAGATTACATTTAAGATATTCATGACAGTAGCAGAGTTTTCTGCTAGAGGTGTTCAGAGCCAAATTTTGCTTTTATTTAGAAGGGACTATTTAAAATCAATGAGCTTAAGTCTGTTTTGCACTAGGGACCTTTTGATACACACATAGTAAAAAATGGCTGTAGCAGCAACAGAAGACTTTATAAAGTTCATAGAGTAAAATTGAGAAAAAGCCCCCAGCTTTCAGTATAAAATATATGTAACAGTCAAAAGCCTGTTTTCTTGGATGAAAGTGAGCTCAGAAGTGCTCATGTAGACTTTTGTATTCTCCCTTTCTTCCCCCAAATCATTCGCTGTCACTATTAGGCCTGCAGAAGTAGGAAAAAGAGGGCCTTGATATCCTCTGTATGGAATACGGAGATTTTGAGTCATATCCCTAGCCTAAACAGATGATTGTCCTTTGGTATTTTCTAACCCAAATGCGGAGCTTGTTTATTTTTAGTCAATATTTAGGAACACTTTAAATAGTAGTAATGTTTTTTGTCATATGGGCAAAATAAGACTTAATTAAAGAGAAGTAGAATGAAAATTCTCTGTTTCCTTTAAAAAAAAAAAAAAAGCAAATTTAATTTCCACTGTGGAGTTGTACAGGGCTTTTTCCCCCCATTTTTGTTGTTGTTGTTTTTGTTTCTCCTTAGTAAGGTATTTTGTAATCATACTCTTGCTTGGTAACCCACCATACTGTTGTTGGTAATTTGGGGTTTTTTATATTCAGTAGATTAAATCACACTATCCTATTTGGGATCTTCCCACCATTACAGCTTTTGCCACCCATAACCTTATTTTATGATCAAAGGGGAAATAAAGGGAAAGCAGTAATGTTAATAGGCTTTCCCATGCAGTCTCTCTGGGAATGGTCTTTTTATAAGTGTCTTGAACTTGACCTCTTCAGAAGGCCCAAAGGTCCAACACACATTTTTAAAGTTGCATTTAAATTTTAATATTTTTATTCTGTGAAGCCATTTAAAACCTGGCCCTCAAAACACAAAGCATAAATCTTTCAGGACAGTCATACAGTAAAATTGATGTGTGCGGAAGAGAAATTCCGGAAAACCCCTACAGCTCTGTTGCTTTGCTTTTCATGTTGTTTTATAGATACGTTCCCTACAACACCACCAAATAATCAAACAAAATCCAATGAATAATATTGTGATTTCATCACTCTGGCATTTGAACTTGCAAATACAATTTAGCAATGAATTAGGAGACGAAAAGTTTTGCATTGCCCCACCCTCATTATAAAAATGTTCTTCTGAGCCAAGCATTTGAGGCATTAGAAAGATTTACAGTAATAATATAAGTAGCAATAATGAACTTGGGAACAAGGGAGTCTTGTAAGAGATTCTCAGAATGAGAGAGAGGTTTTGTAAGCAATTCTATCAACACTAAATAAATATTTAGGAAGATTGTCCTCTCTTAGTGAGTCTGTATAATAATTGTAGTGCTAATAGGAAGTATATGATTTGGATATGAGAAGATATGTATCTCAGAGTCCATTCAACTTGTTTGGGTGGGTGAATCTAGTTCTCATTAATGGTACTGGTTTGACTGTCCTCATTGCTACAGTCTTCTTTCCATGAAAATGTCAGCCTTGTCACCTGCTGCGCAAGGTTTCCAGCCATCTCAGTTCATCTGAGGGCAATCTCTTCTGTCTGCGGTCTCTTTTATTTTGGGATGGTCAACAAGGCAGCCAGGTGTGACAGGGCAATTTGATAACATAGTTGGAAAGGAAAAAAGCATGTGTTAAATGACTGAACCTGACCTGTAGGTGGGCGTCCCACCATTGCCCACCACTATAATGTCAGTGTGCACTCCCCACAGAATTCATATTAAATTTTTCTTCTGCTTATGCAAGTGTCCTACCCTCCATTCCTAAATTCAAGTCTCTGACCATACCAATAAACAGAAAAAACTGGGGAGCAGGGGAAGACAAGGCATGAGGGAGGCAGGCAAGTGTGGCTGTCTTACCTCCCTGCTCAGTGTCCTGCTGCAAAGGGAGAAGAAGCCAGGATGGAGTGTGACCTCTTGTTCCCAACACTCACCCTGGCTTCCCGAGTGCGTGGCTGAGCTGAGGATGTGGGCACAGAAACAGGGAATCCCGTTGGAATTGCTGGAAAAAAACTCTCATTAACTTAATGAGATTTGGAACATTACAAGGGAACTCCAGCTGGAACCAGATCTGAACCTGAGTGCAAAACATTCCTGAATACACTACCACAAACTTGTTTCAAGGAGAATATGTGCTCAGACATACAAATGGCTAGATTCTGATCTCGGTAACGCCAGTGTGAGTCTCTTGACTCATACAAACTGCACTCAGAGGACTAGCCCTGAAGACTATAAAATGAAGATGTACACATGCCACAGGAGACTGCAAAAGGAGGGTGGAGCTACGAGGATTCAGCCACACACCTTGCTGGAACACCTTAAGACAGGTAGACCTGGCAGCAGTTGGCTGAGACGAGACTTTCATCCTGCATAATCACTACTTTCCATAATTAAGCACAGAGTCTGACTGGGTTCACACTTCGTTGTGCTGCAGTCTAGCTATGTTCAGATCCTCACTACCAGACTTCTTGCCCAGCTCTCTAACAAATGCTCTCCGCTTTAATTTCTTTAAGATTAGTAGCTGAACTGCCATGACTGTTGGGCTTCTGGGGGAAAGAGAACTGCCTTGTGAGTATCAGAAAGATAGATGGATGAGAGAAGAAACAGATTCTCCCTTCAGCATAGTGTGATATGGCAGCAGGCTGGGCTCAAAATAGACAGAGGAAGTGCTGAATGACCCAAGTGATGACAGGCTTGGTGGCATTCTCCTGCGTGTGCAGAAGACACTTGTTTTGTCCATATGTCTCCATACTGTAGCTGAGAAACTACTGTAGTGTTCTCCTGGAGTGATATTCAGACCACAAGTTTAGTCTGAAAGAGAAAGCCAGTGTGTTTCCATCTAGTTCATAAACGTTTGAAAAATGTCAGTAGAATAAAGATCTCTACGTTAACTAGTCTGTATTTTTTTCCATCTATAGAAGTACCAAAAGCTCTTGCTTCAACCAAAGTTAATGTGAGATTTCCTGGCATGTGAATTGGCCCTTTAGATAGAGCTTTGACTTGTCACTTGTTTAAGAGTGTTTTCATTATTTTCTGATTACTTACCCGGCATTGCCAAATTTTACTTTTCTTTTATTAAGTAATTTAATACTCAGAGCTCACAGAAAACTTAACATGTCATCCATCTCTTTCAGTTTAAGTGATTAAAAGCAAACTCTATTTCTTAAAGTAGACCCTTTTTTTTCACACATTGCACATCTGAACTTGCAGTGAGACTAATACCAAACAAATAAAAACTTTTTTTTGAAACTTTTGAACAAGTTAAAACACATCCAAAACTCCATTCTCAGTAATTGATACTAATTAAAATGCTGAAGCTGCATTAACAAGAAATGAAAAGGAGTATTTTGGGTCTTATCTTTTGCAACCTGAATGTTTTTCATGCTCAGCTTTTCATAAATGCGGAAATATTATACCTTGTATTATTTCCATGGAAAATGCTATTGCTGTTTGGTATTTTATGGGGTGTGGTTTATAATTTTATTAACACCATCTGTTGTTTAAAAGATAATATAGAATGTTTAAAAATTACCAAAAATGCTGGTGTACACAGAATCAGGAGCAACATTTGCAGTTTGCTCTTTGCCTGGCAATTCATCTGCACATAAAGCCAATTCATATTGAAGACAGTTGAATTTAACTCCTTATGGTTCATAGGAGGCTTTAAATATCTCCATTGGCCGTTTCCTTTAAACACTGTTGGTACACTGTTGGTATCATGAACACATCCTTTATCTGAAACAGCCCTTGCTGCCAGATCTTAATAATGCTAAAGTGTAAGTAGGGAAATGAAAGGCCATATTATGAAAGGACTAAGAACCCTGAAGATCACCTTCAACCGAAATTACAGAATTACATGGTTTTAAAGGGGAAAGGCGGGCCAGCAAGATGGATGAGGAATGGATTTGTTTGCATGTCTTATGCTTCTGCTAGAAGTGCTTAGGCACATCTAAAAAAAAGAGTTTTTAATTACTGAATAAACCTTTTTTCCTGAAGCTGAATGGAAACACATCATCACGGGCAGGTGGTTTTACACATTTCTCTCCACCCACAGCCTGAGAGCAGAGCCAGTTAAAATACAAAGGCAGGAGAGGTCATAAATACAGGAGGCAGGAAATGCCTGAGTGAACTTGGAGAAAGATGGGTACTACAAGACCAGGAGAGATGCCTGTGGTTGGCCAGTGCCCTGGCCAGCTGGAGAGCTATTTCAGCTTTGCTTAACAGGCAAAGCATCAAGGCCTTCTCAAATCTTTGTCTGTTACCTAAGTGCTTTAAATAAATAGCCAGTTGCATTTAGGGAGAAATGAGAGACAAAAGACTATTAGATAAGGGTTTGCCAGTCACAATATGATTCTTCTGGATTTGTGGGCCAGAGACAATCGTTCTTTTTGCTAGAGATATATAAAAAAGAAGATAATTTCCAGCACGATCCAACAAAATAAAATTTGTAACACTTTGGCTTCCAGCTACAGATTTCCTATCTAAAGAATATGCTGGGGAGGACAAGTCCTCCTGTTTACAAGGAATGGAAAATCCTTGTCAAGGAAAGGTGCTTCAGCCTGTTATTAGCTACCAACACAAATATTTTGCACTGAGAAAAACTGTATTTCAAACTAACAGGAATCCAGGTGACAGATCTTTTATTTAACTCGATATCATAACCTTATCTATAAGGGAAAGTGGACTAACGTAACTATTCTAGGGGAAAAAACAAAGTGTTCTAGCTACTCTTGTATAGAATTCATATCCTGGGGTAAAAAACCCAAACCCCAAACAAACAGACAAAACCTCCTGCGCGGGTGTATATACTTTATCTTGGAATTAGGCTGGTTTTCATTTTAGAATAATTATTCCACTACTCACAATGCATGGTAATTATTCCCAAATAAAGTATTTTTTTTTATTGCAATGAAGTGTCCACAGGGAGCTATCACAGAGTAGTTATCCTGGAATTGCTGTGCTGCTTAACTTTCCCTAAGTAGACAAGCCTTAAGAAATCATATCCAAAATAAGATCAAGCAGAAAAAAAAGTGTCTCTGCATGTGTTACAGCATCAAGTGAGTGAGTGTTAAAAGTTATACATTGTAATGTAGATGCTGTAAACCACACATTTATCCCAGGAAGGTACACTGTAATAGCAGCAGAAAAGGATTTTGTGGAAATGTGTAATAAGAATTTATGCCTTTCCTCTTTTCTTTAAAAATTACTTTCAAATATTTCAAATTGGGCTTTCATCTTTTTTCAAAGCAGATGCACTGTTTACTAAACAATTTTATGATATTCCCTCTCTGGATCTGCTGGGAAGCTGTGATTAACAGTGATGTTCAGTCTTTTGCAATACAGTAGCCATGGTACGGTGCTGGGTCATAACTCCTTAACACAGCTGATATGCTCAACCCGTGGCATGTGCCTCAACAGCAAATTAAACTCAAGGATGAGAATGAGGAATGTTTTATAAGCTAAGCTGGTACACCTCCCATTATATTAAGACTTTACTGAGGTGCACAGTACAGTCCAGCACAGTATTCTTGCTTCAGCTGGAGTGATGTGTACTTGTAACTGCACTGATTATATTTAGGTCATATTTTCATGCTCTTTGAACTTGTAAAAAAGTCCATAAAAACTATGTATAAGGCACAAGACTCCTGGAGTTTGTGGTTCTGGGCAGAAGTTTGACTATCCTGTCACTTTATGTCAATCTCAAGGTATCTTTAACTATTGGCGACCCAAGGAAGATCATCTCCTCTGACTCCTGTCACTTCCTCGTGAGAGAGGTACCCCTGCAGTATCCTGGATGGTATCAATCTCATCCCTGGGGCACACATTGTTTGACATGCCATTGGACTTGTCCCCACTCCCATAGTCACTGCGGTATTCCTGGTAAAGCCATCTTAACACTTGATCCCATATGTAGGTCCCACCAATATCCACACACACTGCAGTGTGTGGCCACTCACAGGGCTGGAGAAGGCAGAGAGGAAGAACACAGTGTTCAAGTCTAGAGTAGAAAGTGCTAGTTCTGTTGGGAGCATGAAAACCGGTTCATTAGGCACCATCTCTACCATCTGAGGCCCCTTGACAAGCACTGGTGTTAACTCCATGTGTGCACCAGGCTGGTGAGAGCTGCTGCCTCTGAGCCCAGATCCAATATTCTCAGCTGCTCTGGGTACCTATCACAAGTCAAATAATGCTGCAGTTGTCTCCTAGGTAAGGAATGACTGACCCTCCACCTGTAATTTTGGGACAGGTGGAGGAGCACCACTGTGGTTTGCTTTGATTTTTCTTTATTTTTCCTGGAGCAGGCAGTTTGCTCATGCCAGGGCAAAGGCTGGTAGGCACTGTCTTCTGGAAGGTCACCAGGTAGCTCTCCCCAGCTCGGGGGAGAGCAGCTTGTCGTTTGCAAACCCACTGGCCTTCCAAATCCAAGCAACTGTGGGGGGAGAGGGAGCTCTGCAAGGTCTCTGCCAAGCCTTGCCATGACCTTAGGTGCTGCCTCAGTAGACACAGCTCCGGAAAGAGGAGAGCCATGTGCAATGCCATCTGGACTCACGCTGGCGAGGTGACCCTCCCTGCGGCACTCTGGTTGCGGACACCTGTGCCTGAGTCTGCCTCCAGAGCCCCACTCCCTGCTCATCTCTGATCTCACCCCGGGAACTGCTCAGGCATCTCCCTCTGTCCCTCCTCTCTGCAGACAATGGTGACAAGATGCTGTCTCTCCAGGGCTCAGCAACGCACACATTTGGGATATGGGTCTCTGTGGTTCCTGTACGAGGATGGTGGAGATGTTTGTGCAACTTCTTGGGACCCTTGCTTGCCTCTGCAGCCACCCAGTGGATGTAGGCACCACCAGGGGCTGGCTTGTCCTCTACCATCACAGGCTCTCACAGCTCTCTACAGCTGTCCCAGAAAATGGGGTGAAGCAGGGGAATTTGCCTCAACGTCCCTTTGATTTCAGCCAGTTTGAGAGGACACCCTTGGCAAGTCCTAATAATATTCTAATAAATAATCAGTACTGAGAAGAATAGTTCAAATAATTTAGGGACATTATCCTCAATATACAAACACTTCTCCTAATTTCGTGTTTGGAGAAATGTGGAAAAAAAAAAAAAGACCCACCAAAAAAACTGTTGGGAGGGGTTGTTTGTTTTTGTGAGTCTTCTAGCTCTTCTTGTGTTTTCATCTTGCTCAGCAGGACTGCCAGACCTTTCTCTTCACGTTCTGATACTTCTTCTTTGTGATCTGGATGAAAACAGCAATTGCAGAAACATTTGAATTTTTTAAAAACATGTTACTGAACTTTTTTTAAAGAATTGTCAGTAATGTTTGGACTCAAATTTGAGAGCTGGCTCATGAATCCCATGCTGGAGTGATAATATTTGTATTTTTTTGGCACCAGACACTTGTTCTTATTGCTTTCAACTATTTTCAGGCAGAGAAATAAAATATTTGTGCTGTTTCTGATAATCAGCCTGTTCCTGCACATTTTCTTAACTGGGATAATGCTGAGGATAATCTTGTTACCCTTTCAAACACCATGAGAAATGTCCCAGTTAATGCCTTTGCAATAAATCGGGCAGTCTGCCCACAAACATGGAGGTATTCCCACATTGGCTTGCACTTAGTTTATGGTCTTCGCAGTTTTTCTTCCTGCAATCCTGATCATTAGCACTAGAAAAATGAGCTCTGCTAAAATACAGGCTAATTACTGTGTTTTAACACATTTTAAGTAAGAGTAGTGCTGTTTAAAACCATGCCAGCAGGTCACACACTGATGGAAATATAAATCTCTTTTTTACTTTGTAGAACTTGTATTGCTGTCCACCCAAACCCTTCTCCATCGTGTCCTACATGCCTCACCTTTTTACAAGCAGCCTGCCCTCAGTCCATCAGCCATTGTCACTGTAATAGTAAGAATGTAAATTGTTTAGCCATGAATTCCCTTGTCTTGTTTCCCCTCAACTTTAGGGTTTCTCTGTCACATCTTTCCAAATCTAAAGCATCGGGAAAAGAAATTGAATAAATGCTTTTCTTTGTTTTAAAAGTTGTTTTGTTCTGTTCTGCTATAGATCAGGAAGTATATCGTTCCAACACCTGTCCAGGTAGTACAGAGACCTCCAAGAGAATACCTGCTGTGGTTTTACTTTGCAGGCCTGAAAGAAAGGTCTTTTCCTTCCAGCACATTCCCTGCATTTCTGTAGGAGGCTCATTTTTCAATTGCAACTTCTGTTGGGATTCATGTCCCCAACATTCTTTTACAGAGGCATGCAAAGTGATCAGCCTGACATCTCTGGGTCTCCAGTTGCATCAGCAGGATTGTGGTTGGTGTAGATGGAACGATCTTGGCCTCATGAAGATCAATATGAGGATTGCAACTGAGACTATATAATTTTCTTTTTCCTTTAATTTCAGAGAACCTCTTTGGTCTGAATTCTGTTTTGATCCTGAGATGAAACTAAGAAAACTCAGCCTGGCTTTTCAAAGTCATGAATGACTGGACAGAAATGGTGGCTAGGAACACCTTGGTGAGGGACCTCACATGGTTCATATAATTCTTACGTTCTCCTTGGCACTTAATTTAAAAAAAAACCAAACCAACCAAACAACCTTAATTTAACTCTGATGTTTTTCCAAAACAGTGTGTTGCCATGTGAATCTACTGGTCCAATGAGAGTTACATGGGCTGCCTCTGTAGCATAGCTGCGTGTAGACACCACAGTCCCTATGGACAGTCAGCCACAGAGCTAAAAATGGGATTAACCCTGGCATGGCATCTCATGTACAAAAAGAGTATATTTGTTTTGGTGGAATGTCTGTGACCCCCTTTATTCCTTAGTACTCTTGATGTTTCACCTCCTGATTCTGAGGTGTATCAGAGTATAAAAACAAGTTTCTTCTGTGCACTGGATATAAACAGAATCAATTCAAATGTGCTGTTTCACTCTCACAGACCCAACAAAACATCCCTTATGGTTCAGCTTCGTCAGGTGTGTTAACTTTACCCAAGACCCTTGGTGCTGCAACTGTATGATTCATAAGGAAACATACCATCATGAACCTCAAGGAGTAGAATTTAGACGTGGCTTGAAATATAAGACAGAAATTTTATGTGATAATGAAAAAAATTTGATTTTCCCATAAAAGTGGCAGATACAAGGTCAGCAAGTGAAATATAAATACGGTTACTAATATCAGTGCTTCAGTCAGGGTTCCAATCCAAAGTTTTTGTTCAGACGCTTGTGACTCATTTATAAATATTTACCAAGGTGGCAAAACTGGCACTGGGGAGCTTGGGAGGTTTCTTTAAACAAACATTTTATCAGAAGAATAGGTGTTCCATCTTGAAGCTTTGTGAAATGATGTGGGAAATTTCTACTCTGATTTGGAGTATCCTAATGCAGAACGTTTGTAGGACTGCAAAACAACAAATGGAGAAATGGACAGTTTTGCATTTAATTTACCTTGGTTTTTCTTTAAACCAAGCTTGGATCAAAACAGATTTCAAAGAAGAAAATAACCAGTTTTCAAATACTTAAGAATAATTTAAGCACAGTTCTACTTAAAGCCATCTATCTTGAAAATGGTCCAGTCCAGAGCTAACAAGGAGTTGTCTGTACACACCCCTCTCGGCTTTCCAACTAGTCGAGCCCTGAATTTTCAGGAAAAAAATATATGTGTGATAATAAATCTTAGAAGCGCTATTTCACTTGGAAACACGTTTGAAAGAACTGCATGTCCTCAGAAGTGTAGTCACATTAGTAGTAGTTCATTAAATGGTTCTAACTTTTTGAAGCATGTTAAGTCTGCAGTATCTATTCATGTGAGGTAAAATTGCAGACTGAAAAACTTGTAGATGTCTGGTAGTATAGAAGCTACTGTTGTTATAAATCAGTCTTTTCTGTGGTTAAAAGATAGGGTGGAGGAGGGTGAGGGTGAAGCAAGTAACTATCTCTCCTCTCCATCTAATTTGAAGAAACATTAAAAGATGAATGAGAAAAAGGTTTTCTTAATTTTAATTTTACAGCAGCTCCACAGATCTCTGAGTTCAGCTATTTTTTTTTTTTTTAATTTTGTGGTAAAATGGGCCTCCACTGAAAGAATGGTATGTATGTAAGATACTGCCTTTCCAGAGGCAGCATGTTCCTAGACTGAAAAAGCAGGATTTCCAAGCAGCGTCAGATGCTGTTCGGGAGCAGAATCCTCACTCTCTCTGCTCTATCTCCCATATGTTGGCTGCTCACGTTGTAGGACACTAATGAACTGTAATAGACCTTAATGATAAGGAAGTTCTGCTGAAACCATAGGTGTACACCGGGCAGCACCACTTCTCTCCACAGCAGGACAACAATCAGAAGTGATGTGCAAATGGCTACTGGCAGATGCTTGTTAGAGATCGATGACTTACCCTTTGTTTTTTTCCCTTTTCTTATATTTTTTATTCCTTTTTATTTTTTTCCAGCAGCCTTTGGTGGCTTCCTAATTTAGACAACAAAATGTAAATAGAAAATGAAGCCTGCACATTGTAGGGCTGCACATCCACGATCCTCACTTTTAAATAACAGTGCATGGCAAGTGTCTCAGAATATTAAAAAGATTTTATTTATGTGTCTCTTTTTGGGAAGCTGTAAGAGTGTTGTCTGATTTACTATGATCAGTGAAATTGCACCCAGGAATTGCCTGAACTTTTTTTTTCCCTCCCTCCAGGACTGTATATTTATTATTTAACTGCTGTGGACCATTTGGTCAACTAGTAAGGTCATATTTACATTCCAGCAGTGATATGTGGCCTCAGTCAAGGATCAGGACTAGATCATGGGGTTTTTTACAAGTTGTTTTGGTTTTGTTCAATTAATAGGAAAAGAGATTATTCTGACCCAGCAAGTTTACAAAGTCAACATCAGGATACAACAAGGGGCTGAGACAGATGAATAAGCAGTAAATGTGTCAAGAGGAAAAGGAGGAGGAGGAGAAGAGCATATTTTTTCCATAAGAAATAGTAATTTCCACTCTTTACCTGTTTGGTCACTATTTCTTCTGGGATATAGATTCCAGGAAAGAATATTTGCAAGTGAATGAGTCCTCCATCCTGAAAGGACCTTTACAGGTGACTAAATACATATGCTTTAGAGGATTGAGGCTTCAGGGTTTTACACCTTTGTAACTTCAGCCTCATGTTTGATTCTGTCTTTTGATTACCTTCTTGTCTAATGTCATAATGACAAAATGGCAATCAAGCACTTATGCTTTTATATTTACAGTAACTTTGAGTGATCATATGGGGACTCACACAGGAAAGCATAACTTACTTTGAACCTCCTACCCTTTCCTCATGCATGGCTTAAAATAAGTAGGCACAGTTATCAGACTCTTGTCAGGACTTGTAACTTGTCTGCAATAACAAGGTTAACCAGCAATAGCTGTCTGTGCTCTGTGGTTGCATGCCAGTAAAACACTGACAAATTGAAAACTGTAATGAGAATAAACACATTATGAATATACTGAGCACATTGACACTTTTACATTAGAAACCATGATCATGGTAAGTTGCCTTGTCCTAACCAACCCCTGCTGTTTGAAATAGGGCCCCATTTTAAACTTATCATGTGCTCTAAAACAGTTTTAATAAACGTGTCCCGTGTGCCATAACCCTAGGTTTTCAAGACATGGTTTAAAATGATTTGCCTGTTTGGTGTATTCCTACTTCCCTCAGTAAACAAGACTGAAAGTTAATAACAAGAATGGTTTCATAAATGAAAACATAAATTGTCACAGAGCCGAATAGACTTATAATTTATAGGCAATCAGAATTTTCAAGCAGTAATTTTTCTATTATTTTTGTTTGGGCTTCTTTTAGAATTTCCTTTTTCCCCTGCAGATATGATTTGGCACGTGTAGATTAATAAAAGATTCACTGAAAATAATTTTTCAGCACCGAATTCTCTTAAAATGTGCTCAGTGACGTTCTGTAAATCACGCAGAGGATTCTACGCACAGAGAAGCACGAGTTCCTGGTTTGGCGTGTGGCAGATATACAGGTGGTAAGGATACAAAGGAGGTGTTACTTCATCAGGACCGAGAGCCGTAGGCCTGAATTTGGCCCTTCGCATTTAAAAGTGTCGTGAGCGGGGTGGCCCGGCTGCCCTCGGCCGCGCGCATTGCTCGGGAGCGCGGCGCGGGCAGCCGCGGGCAGCCGGTGCGGTGGGCAGCCCTGGCACGGGAAGCGCAGCTCCCAGCAAGCAGGTGTGCCGCAGTCAGCAGCGAGCTGCATTGGCAGCGCTGCGCGGGCAAGTTTGTGCCGTGACTGCCAGCACTGGCTGGAGCAGTCATTATCTTTCCACTTTATGTGAGCCTTCTCAATGACTGTTTAATTTCCCCCAGCTTCCTGCCTCTCTAACAGGTGAGGTTTGGCCAGTAGGGGATATGCGATGCAGCAGCGGCATGGCAGGGTAGGAAGGAAACTTTGGACCCTGGAGTAATTCAGGTAACCCAGAGTGGTGCTGCCAGTGGCTGGAAAAAGAAGGAAATGCTTCTGAGTCTCCAAAGCCGCCTGTGTTGTGGAGGATCTGCTCCCAGCTGAGCCTTGGCATCCACGCAGGACCTGACAGGCTGCCTCGTGGGTGTCCTAGGCAGCCCAAGAACTACGGTAGCCTTTGTTGTCACTCAGATTTGGGGAGCAGGATGTCAAAAAGGCAAAGGAAGGAGGTGGGGCTGTAGACCTATTATCCCTCTTTATCAGCCTGTGGAGCTGGGCCAGCACCTGAGGGAACAGCGTGGCGTGTGATTGCTCACCTCCCATGAAGAGAGGGTGCATGCCTTGAGACTGTAGCTGGGTGGTTTTACTATCCTGCCAAAAATTCAGAAATTTCCCTCTTTTTATCACGATGAAACAAGTGCTATAAAGCAACTCCGGAGAAGTCAGTAACATAGACGATATTAGGACACTCACATGGAAGATAAAGACCCATGCTTCAAGCCCTGATTTTGCTTCATTCTAACATTTGAACCTGCCAGAGGCCATGTACAGAACATGCCCACTTTTCACCATCTTAGCATTTTTTCAAGGGTGGGATTTTCCCCACCTCTCTGCAAAAACATCCTCTGTGAATTGCTCAGAGAGTCAGACAGAGGCCAAGCAGAAGAGGCAAAATACAGCAGCTTGGATTAGGACAGTCTGAAGATGCAGGCTTCAGCATCAGGCAGAGTTTTGCCATTGCCTCACTTCAACAAAGTTCCCTCCTGGAGAAGGAAGGGAGATAGCAGAGGGAAAAGGACTCCAGCATTCCACAACAGTAGACTCAATCCCATCTTAGTCTTGGTGGCAGGAGTAAAAGGTCACTAACACTGAGGAGAGGATGTGTATTTGCAAGGGTGAATGGGCAAGGCCACCTGCCTATGTAAATATTTTCTGAGGTCTGTGATCGCGTTCTCTAACATCAGCACCCTGAATTAACTAATGCAGGTGCCTACATCTTCCTGGGGGTTACACAGAGAAATTAGGCTCTTGGATCAGTTTCCGGAGGGCAGGAGATACCCCACTGTCACCTGCCTGGCCTGCAGCTGCTGCAGCAGAAGAGCACAGCTCTCCTGTATTGCCTGTGTTACACCTGTCAATCTTGGGCTGATATCTTGGCTACCCTAACTTATTCCAAGAACTTGATACTTAATTTGGAAGAAAGCAATTGTATCCTGGGCTCCTACATTTAATTACCTTGAATTGCAACTGGTCTAGGTGTCTGAAGTAAAGCATGCCTTTATATGACAATCTCCTCCCTCACTGATGAGCTGGGAGCCCTAATCTTGCAGTCCTGGCACCCTTGAAAAGAGCGCAAACTTGATTGGGAAAACTCACACAGGAGCCCCTATCAACATTGGGCTCTGCTGGCAGAGGTCAGATGGCAGGGCTTTTACCATGCTTCCATTCAATCTCTTCTTACTCTCCTGTTTATTTTCTCATCTCTCCCTGGTGACTGATGGCTAGACTCATCTGTGATTCTAGGCAAAAGCTTACATTAATGCAATTTCTCAGATCGCCTTCATATTTAGCTTCTTCAATAGAAATATTCTATTTGCTTTTATCCCCAATCAACAGACTTAAATGCCTTTAATTTCTGTAATTTACAGATTCAGATGGCATTGAACTGGCTCTTGGAAAATACTAAATGAAGTAGATAAAAGTGTTGAAGTAACAGTGCTCATTTACTCATTTTTCCTTCCTAAGGTGTTAACTACAGAAACGATGCTCTAGAATAATTTTCTTTTGAGTGAGCTGAGGTTTGAGCTTTTACCCCAGGAACAACATCCCTAAGAAGACTAAATTATTTTAACTACCAGTTCTGTCAGGTCATCTGCCATATTGACGTGTTTGGCACACATGTAATCTTTGTTGCAGCTAAAGAAATTCCAGTGATTACAGAAATTCCAGTTCCAGTGATTCTCTGCGTTTCTACAGCGCTGCCTTTGGCTACTCTTAGTAGCCAAGCTAAGGGCAAACCTGTGCTGCAGACACCAGCATCACATGGAGCTGTGCAATAATGCAGAGCTTCATGGAGATTAATATACTCTGCCAAATAGACTTTGGCTGAACTAGCCAATAGCCACCTTCTCCTATTCAATTTTAGATGATTTAGTCCAAAACCAACTGTCAGTCACAGTAGGGACTGTGTTACTAAACTATCAGTGCACTGTCAAGGAAAAAATGCTTCAGGTGCATGGCAAAGTGGTACCCACTCAGTGCTTTGCTATAATTACATGGATGTAACTAACGAGGGAAAAGGTGTAAATCTTTTTCATCAAGTCTTTCACTGTTCTCTTGTCTTTCTCCAAACAATGGTCACAAAAGGCCTGGAACCCAGATAAAAATAACAACTGTTAAAATTCAACATTTAGAAGAAATAAACACCAGTAAACTGAAAAGAAAATTGACCCTTTTAAATTGCCCCTTTAATTGATGTTTTCATCCCAACATTCAGGATTATATTAGCATTTTGAAAAGATTTTTGATAAATATGGATGTGGGAAAGAAATACTGCAAAGGTATCTACTACACATAGCTTAGTAAAACCATGTGTGTATTCATGTCAGAAGGAGAAATATATTACCTGGCACCAAGGCAAAGAGCTTGCAGAAGATGTGAGTGCTCTAATCTGAGTTCAAAATTTTTTTGATTTAAATTTTGTTTTGTTCATGTTAGATGAGGTCTTAGAAGTTATGGCTGAGAACAAGACCCTAATGAATATGCAAAGAATAAAATTACCCTCTAAAGAAAAAATTCTTATTAGAGCTTGAAACGGCACTAACATTCAAAAGTTATATTTCTGTTCCAGAAAAGGCTCAACTGTCATAATCTGAAACAGTAAAGCATCTTATTACTATATCGCATCACAGATAAGCCCTTCTCTGTTCCTCCTTTACTCAAAGCTGCAGCAAGCTTATGAAATTTCATGCAATCTAGAAGGATTCAGTAAATCTGGGTTTATTTTCTGTTTTGAAAAATACAGAGAATCTTTCACTCTTCTCCTAAAATTTCTCTAGAAAATAATGGAGGTTTTCCCACCACTATCTTTTTGTAGCCAAACAAGTCCCAGCTACCTACAGTGTGGGAGGAGAGAATCTAAAATGTAAACAGGTTAATACTACACCACGCCATCTGGTATTGATGAAGTTGAAAGAAAGAGATGGTTGGAACGATGCTGATGAAAGGTTGCTTCAACTCAAGCAGAGGAGAGAAAGTTGTTCAAGTAAGTGAGCGAAATGGAGAAGCAGATGAGAAAATTATGCTGAAGCCTCCTAAGCTGCAAGAATCAAAATGAAATTTCCTTGAATAAGTGTTTTGTAACTATGCTCTCTAGTCCAGGAAACTAAGCAGACTGAAAACAGAAAGTTGCAGTATTCAGGTAAAGGGCTAAAACCCCCTTTTGAGACTAGGAGCACTTTTAATGATTTTTTTCTGCTAACATCTGATCACTTTGTCTTTCACAGACAATTCTTTAAGTATTCTAGCATGTTCACAGCATAATATTTATTTTGTGAAAGTAACAGAATTACAATACAGTGCAAGTTATGCAAATAATTTAGGAACCAAAATGCCACTGCCATATTACTGAAGGACCTGTGCCATTACCTACCATCTCTTCTCTTCTTCATGACTTTGAGCACTGGTTTTAAAAGTTATCCCTGCCAACCATTTGGACAGACATTGATTATTAGGCAATCTGCTTATTCTCTTGTTCCCTGCTTCACTTGTATGAAATGCTCACTTTTCCATTTCTATTATTTAGCATTTTTTCATCAATCTTTTTTAACTAGGCAAAGACAGCTTTAGCAAGCAGCAGTAATATGTAAGTGGGATAAATTTATCTTTCGAAAGCTTACACTTTGTCTTGCATGTTTTCTTGTTATTAAGGTTAGATCTCACTCTCTTTCTCTTTCTAAAAGTATTGCATTTTTAGATAGCCTGCCAATCTAGTTTTAACTTTAGGGTGTCAATTTTTACTTTTCACTCAAAATTCAATTCATTTATTCTCCATGAACTTGAAATCATCTTCATAATGCTTAGTCCCTTCTGGCTGTAAAAAAAAAAAAAAACCAAAACAACTATGAATTGAAAAAAGCATGATGCACTGCTTTATAATGCTTAACAATAGTGTTCTTCTGATAACACAATTAATAATTTCTGTCATATATTTTAAATAACATAAGCATTAAAATTGGTCTCCAAGAGCTCTGCTAGAGTTATACTTCGATCACAGACTTCTGAAGGATTATTTTTACTTGGATAATTTCAGGGATCTGGTTTATTTCACAGCCCAACATCTAGTTGTGTCAGCACGACCAGGGGGAGGCAAACTGTGAAGTGGGGAGTGGGAAGGAGGAAACAGAAAGATTCTTCCCTGCTAACTCTTCTGTATCATTTAATGAAAACTTGCATCACTCTCTAATTTCTTCTGCACCTGAACCCTTTTACTCCAAAACAAGGATAAAATGACCAGCTGAATTAACTAGGCTGGGCAGGTTAGAGACTGGACTCCACTTTCATTAACCTTTCTGTAGTGAGGATGCAGTCTCTACCACAAGCAATATGTGTTTCTTCACAACCCTCCCCACACATCCACAAGGTTAGATAAAGTTTTCCTGTGGTTACTGGCAACAAATCACAAGACAGGCAGCTCGTCACCCTTTAACTAATATTTTCTATTTATCTTTTACCCATAAGAACAAGGAAGAAAGAAAAGCCTTTGGTTTTGTGTTGTTTTGCAATGTGGTTCTCAGAAAAGCATAGTTTAATCTGAGTCGTCAGGTATTGGTCATCAAGACTAATTTTGATGTGGCCTCAGAGTTTCCATCTCTGAAAGATACTGATTTAATCACTATTTTCCCTTCACAAACACTTGGAGGAGAAATTTTACAGTAAAACCGCTAAGAGTGGCCTAACAAATGACATGTACAGCCACAGTGATGAGCATCACAGAAGTCACCTCTGACATAGATGAAAATGTCTGCTTGTGGCTCATACTTTTTGCACATAGTGGACACAAAGAGATGGCTGTCACACTGCCTTTTTTTTCCAGGGTGCTTTTTAAAAATAGCATACATGACTTTGTATATGTAAAGTATTTTTGCTACAACTGTTTATGGGAAGCACAGGAGAAAAAAAACTCTTCAGAAAGAAACAGCACCAAATTTATTCCCTGTGGAAGAGACTACAAACTTGTTGGTATTTAAAGAACCTGTACAATAGCTTTAATGAAGCTGCAAAACTTGGAGAAACTGATTTAATCAAGCGCTGATGACACTTGAAACTTCTGGCAGCAACTAGGGAATCACATAAAAATGATGCTGCCTTTGTATTTCTCAGTGAAAAGAACATGTAAATATGGACATAGTTCATTACTTTTAAAAGGAAGACTATCAATTGCTTTTAACAACCAAGTAGTTCCACACAAATACAGTTCAGGTGTTTTTCTTATTTGCTGCAAGTATTTCTGAGCCTATAGTTTTTCAGCTTTTTTAAATCAATGGAGAAGCTAACAAACTTTTTTTTTAAAAAAAGAAGGATTTTCTTGTGTTGTATCAGTACCACAATTTTCATTTAAAACCAAATAGTTGTGAATATTTCTTTATTATTACCTCCTTTTTGTTTGATTTCTTCCTTATGTAAATGTTAGTAATTAAATGTTACAATGGTATTACTGGCCACTGCAATGCTGAGAAATGCTGGTCTACATGACCTAATCATTTTCCAAACCTAGTGGTTGTGATTCACCTCAAAACTTATGCAAAAGTTTTCCCATAACCCCTTTCACAAGCCAGCAGCATTATCTTGATAGCAGCAAAACCAGCTAGATCTGTTCTGGTTCCTATTGTTATAGCAAACACGTATGATATATATAGATACAGTGTCTGATATTTCCAGCATAGTGTGATATAAGTGGGTCAACTGGATTCACGTTCTGGCAGGTGAAGTACATTGTGCTAAATGATCTGCATTGACTAACAACTGACAACATAGGGATGTAGGCATGGGGCATATGATGGAAAGAATATTATCCACTTCCTACATGCCCAAAAGACAGTGGAAAAGATGTTAGGAACCTTAGTTCCCCAGAGCAGGTTTTTTGGGAATGTGAGTTTAACACCACCAAACACGTGTCCAGCCCAGGTAACACAGCAGACAGGTAGACATGAGGATAGAGATGCAGCCTGATCACCTTAAGACCAGGCTGTGGCTGTGCTGTTACCAACAGTGCATCACTTCTCTTCCTCATAAAACTGACAAGCTCTTCTCTGATGCATGCTGTTGCAAGCAGCTTTTTGATTCCTCGCAGACTAAAATTATGCTGTGTGTCTTTTCCAGTGATTACAGTTCTTCAGCAACAATAACTGAAATTTGATCCTGACCATATATGTGTAAAATGTGGTTTGTAATGATTTCACACCATGCTTCTATAAAACTTTAATATGCTATATTAAGGTTGCAGTACTGATGACATTCCTGTTTTTCATTGACTCTTTTCATTCTTGGATGCCTGAAACTGCAGCTTGATCCCTAGACTTCCGAGGCCAGTGAGGGTCTTTTCTTGGCACCAGAAATCTTTGGACCAGTTGTGTCAGTTCATCAAGTGAAAGACTATCCTTTGAATTTATCAGTGCTCAGTAAACAAGGTGAGTTTGCTGGTTCAGAGACAGACAGCTCATGAGAGTTCATAACTGTTCCCAGCTACACAGTGAAGACCTTTTTCAAATGGTGGTTCTATGAATATGATGAACAGTAAGTGGAATTCAGACCCTGAAACGATGCAATTAATTTCTGTTCTGGAGAACTAAGAGACTCCAAAAAGAATGAGTTCTCAAGTACTAAGGTGACCAACATTTCTAAAACACACCAGCACGCAAGCTTTTGCTGAGTAAACTATAAACTCCCACACTATTGCAGAATGACTGTCAGTTCCTGCCTCATAGCATCTGAAAACCATTTTTTTCAAAGAGTTAATCAAAGTACACCACCAAGAATAAGTAATTCCAAGAAGCACCATCAACGAACTCATTTGAACCCGGCCGAGCTGCTGCCCTACAGCTTCAAACAAATGCACCACTTATGCCAGGCACTCTCCCGTTCCTCTTTGTCCATCACACCTCTCTGGAGCAACTGTCACAGGTATAGGAAAGTCTAGAGAAAGGCTGACACCAAAAATATAACAATGTGCTAATCATGTTTTTGCTTTTACTAACAGCAGCTGGGACACAATTTGGCAGTCTTGTGTTTCTGGCTTGATTTTAGATCACCTATGGCTAAGGGCCATGGATATTACAATGAAATAGTAGTTTTGGTTTGCTTATTTATAACATCTCTTTTTTTTTCTAGACTTTTTTTATTAAATGAAAATCTCTCTGCCCACAGACAAGCTGTAGTAACTTTCAATGGGAAAGTAACTTTCTGTCAGTACTTTTCTGCATTTCTTCTCTTAAAAAACCCCATGTTACGAAAAGAGCTGCAAAATCCACAGTTGCTTGCAAGGAAAGGAAATTGTAATTGATTCCTACAACAGAGAAACAATTCATTGATATTTGCACTATTCACAAGCAGTTCATTAGTGGAACAACAGCACATCTTGTGAGGCACACCCTAACATTGTCAAAGCTTTTTATAGTAAAATGGACTAAGGGTGAAGGATACATGTAAGGAGACAAGAATATAACTCATACATTAATCAATGATTGTGAATCAAAATTATTCTGGGTAATTAAGTAACTCTGAATGTGTTTAAGTACACTAAAATAAAAAAAGCTAAGACAGTATAAATACCTTTGGCCTCAAGAAATCATAGATCACACGAATTTACCCTTGAATTCAGCCCAGCCACTGCTTAAGGCACAGTACTGTGTAAACCTACAAAGCCAGCTCCTACAGGCTCTCAGTTTGTTGAATGTTTTAATTAAGGGGATTCTGTCAAAGTATTTCTCACTATTAGGAGAATATTGTATACAAAACAACTAAAGATGGGTGAACTCATTTTACCTCATTATAAGCCCATTCAAAGACCACTTCTAATCACGAAATATTATTATCTTCTTGTTCTTTTCAGAAGATGATGACATAGAATAATACCTAATGATAAAATAAGGGAAGTAAAGAGAAGAAAGCAGCATGGGAAAAGAAATATCAACACTGTGTGAAGAATGAATTTGATAATATGGGCAGAGAAAAGGAAAAAAGTAGTAAATACTAGTAAAGGAATACTAGTAATATCTTTTATCATGGTCCAAAGACATATCTGGTGGATTAGGTAGCTGTGTGAGGGTTTTTTACCATAACCTACCTGCTGAGTTATGGCACAGTTCCAATTCCTATGTGGGGAAAAAAAAGGGGTTAAGTTACATCAAAGAAATGTCTGCAAAGTCAAGCTAGCTCTTCAAAACCTGTGGTCTACAAGAATAATGTAAGATGTTCACAGACACTGAGTTTGCTCAAGACTAATGATAATCCCTTGTGAAATGCAAGCTGAAATTTGTTTGCCTACCAAAACAAGGCCTTTTTCCTATCCCCCTTTCCATTCACAGATGCTGGCATGTGTTGGCTTGTTATTGTAGTTTATGAATGTTGGCCTTTATTTCTGTGAAATTAGTGTTATCAACTTCATTTGACAAAATGTAAAATTATATGTAAAGCTGACAGACTTGGAAAAAGTAATAGAAATTAAAAGGAGATAAACATAGCTTTAGGAATATGAGTCCTCTTAAACAGTTCTTTTACTCTGAAGGGCTACATAATTATACCAAGCCATATGTGTGTCTTTTTTTCTCTTTAATAAATATTCCTGAAACTGGACAAGTGCTAATAGCACCACTCAGAAGAATGACATCTATCATCCAGCAAGTTCTCATTATGGCTTACTTTATCAGTTCAATGATGAAAAAAAAATTAGCTATAAATCAGTATCTCTAACTAATGTTTTAGCTAAACTTAAAATAATATTCTAAAGTCTGACCATAAAAATGTGGGATTAGGCTACACAGCCACACAAGATGTCACTTCTCCTTTACCTGGAGATCTACATGATGAAGTATACTGTTCCCACACAGCACAGGACAGGTGGAATTTGAATGATACATCCCATAGCACATAAATCATATAATATAAAGTAAACACTCCATAGGTTATAGGATTTAGTATTCTGGAATCAAGATTCCTTATGCCAATTGGTAGCTCTTTACGATCTTCATTGGTCTTTTAATAACAAGCTATTTGATCTTTCTGTCTAATTGCTCTCATGTTAATAATTATGCAGGATTAGGAAAGCTCTAATTCTTAACTGTGCATATGGGAGGACGTATAGCTATGACATCCCTGTAAAATCTTTGTGAGAAAGACATGACCCAGGGCAGTGAGGGAACTCTCCCGGCAGAGCTGACAAGCTGGGCACAGTGCCACGCTGACGTAGCTGCCCTGTGCCAGCTTGCTGGGCCGGCAGGGGTGGTCGCCACCCCTCAGAGCCAGAAATCTGCCCCAGAACCCCTTGTCTGAGGGTGGCAGGGACTTTCTCGCTCCAGTGCTTTTATGGGTTCCATTTTAACTATATCAGAGTATGATACAATATTTTGCTTATTTGCTGTCTCAGGCAGGAAAGCTGATTTTGCAGGTGTCAGGCTAAGGCTCCATGGGGCTTTGCAGGACTCCCTGAGAGTCACCAAGCAGGGACCTGAAGTGCATGTCTTTGTATCACACACAGAAATTACAGGAATATTTTTCCTATTTACTGTGACTCTGATGGTTCAACAATGGCGGAAACCAGTGCACATTTCCTCTTGGAAAAGCTGGCTGAAGAATGCTGCCTTTCTACTTATTCCAACAGCTCCACGAGGCAATACAATGGATACAAATCTTTTGAGGACAATCACCCTATTTTCATTTTCAAAGCATTTCTTCGGGCTGGGCTGCTTCAGCTACTGCTTTACTAAGCAGCTCCACAAAACCTTGCACAAACATGATGGAGGGGCAGAGACTGATACAGAGGGAGGAACATATCAGACCCACTTTGTTTCTAGAGTAATATGTTGGAATAACAAGATCCTGTTGCTCTTGTTTAGCCACATTGGCTATTGCATAAGGCAAGCTGGAAACGGAGGAGGAAGGAGGAACTTAATTTCTTTGCCTTCTCCCCGACTGCATAGGAAGCTGAAGTTCCTGGTAGGAAGCTTCTGCTGCCCCCCCCCGATTCTCACGGCCAGTGGCATGGCTGTACAAGAGGCATGGCTTTTAGACATAAAATCTTGTCCCCTGTGTGGAAGAATATGTCCGTTTTAGCTGATTATGGAAGGAAGGATCTAAGGACAAAGAAAAGACCAAGGTGGACATAAGTTTGGGCAATCAGCCCAAAATAGTTTGGGCAATCAGCTTCTTCAGTCTTGTTCCTGTTTGAAGATAAGAGGTCTGGGGGACTCCTGTGTTAGCCTTACGTGTGTGTAGGAAGCCATTTTTACAGCCCTGTGCTTGAAAAACAGGTCTGACAGGGTACTGGCCTGCAATGCTCTGGAAGAGCATGAGGCATGATTTCCCTGTTTCCCATTTCCTTATGCTTTTTGATTCACTAGTTAAAAAACAGGGCTGCAGCACCCTGGTGTACTTGGGAGTGAGCTGGTTTCTGTTTCCTTCCTGCAGGCTGCTCAGGTGTTCATGTGCTGGCCCCACTGCGAGCAGAGACACACAGCAAGAGTGGAGGGAGCTCCAGGTGCTGCTCTTCCGGTCCCATTCCTCGCAGCCCCTCCACGTGCCCACTGCTTGCAACTGGTTAGAAAAAAAACCTCAAGCAACCACACACACACACAAACCCCTGCCCCAAACCCAGTCAACTCTTTTCACCAGATTAAACCCTTTTTGAACTGAGCCATTCTTGAGGTGTTTGTACTGCACTCAGTTTTGGGCCCCTCACTTTTAAAAGGACATTGAGGTGCTGGAGTGTGCCCAGAGAAGGGCAATAAGGCTCATGAAAGGACTGGAAAACATGTCTTATGAGGAAGGACTGAGAGAGCTAGGGTTGTTTAGTCTGGAAGAGGCTCAGGGGAACCTCATCGCTCTCTAAAATCCCCTGAAAGGAGGCTGTAGCAAGGTGAGTGTCCATCTCTTCTATTGTGCCTGCAGTGAGAGGACCAGAGGAAATGCCCCTCAGCTGACCCAGGGGAGACTCAGATATTAGAAAAAAAATCTCACTGTTAAGATGGTCAGGCACTGGAATAGGTTGCCCCGCAGAGGTTGTGCAGTCACCATTTCTGGACAGGTTTAAGAGGCGCTGGGTGTGGTTTAGGGGTTAGCCCTGGTTTAGTGGCTTAGGGGTTACAGTGTTAGTGCTGGACTGATGGTTGGACTGGATGATCTTAAAGGTGTCTTCCAGCCCTGATGATTCTATGATTCTGTGATTTGTCGGTGTAGTCGCTACTAACTCTACATGCTAGACACTAAATTTTCATACCTTTGTACTATTCAGCATAAGACATATTCCACATAACAAACAATTTTCTTTTCCCTAGAATGGTCTTTTCTAAGCTGATCCTTTCTTCCCTCCCTCCACAGCGGTAGAAAGGGATGGTGCAAGGATGGGACTTGTGAGAGCCCTCTCCTGCCTCTTGTCTCAAGCAGGCTCTTGACTGCTCCCTAATACGAGCCAAACACTTCACCGGAAGACAGCCATTACCTTTTCCCACCCCAGCAGAAGCTCCTTCTGCCACTGTGCTCTGCCTGCCGTGTTCCACCTACAACAGCCAACGTGGACTCACACCAGCACCACTCTTGCCAGAGCCACGGTGAACCAGAACCACAGAAGCGCTTGGGCAATGCTCTCAGGCACAGGGTGTGATTCTGCGGGATGTCCTGCGCCGAGCTGGGAGTTGTACTCGATGATCCGAGTGGGTCCCTTGCAGCTCAGGCTATTCTGTGACTGTGCGCTCCTCCGCAGGGCGACCGCGGCGGCGGCGGGCCCCCAGCGGCACACGGGTGGGCGCGGGGCGGGGAAGGCGGAGCGGGCACGGATCGTGGATCACCACGTCTCCTCGGAGGGAGGAGCGCGGGCACGGGAGGGCCGCTGGCTGCCGTTCCCAGGGCAGGCCACGAGGTGGCTCCGCGCGGGTGACCCGGCGCCCGCAGAGCCCCCGGGGCCGCGCCGGCTGGGAAAGCGAAGTCCGCCTTTCTCGTTCTGTCACATTTTACAGGCGCTTGCTCATCGCCGGGTCTGCCGGAGGACAGGCACACCCCTCCGGCGGAGCTGAGAGCTGTGCTTGGGAAAGAAGGAGGCAGCCTGAGCTGTCCGGGAAGGATTCAGGGCTGGGGTGAGGCTGGCAAGCGCCTGGCCCCGGGAGGTCACTCGCGGCTGCCGTCCTCCCCTGCCCCGTGAGAGCGGCGAAGGGGGCAGCTGGTTTCCGCGATATGCGTGCTTGCAGCTTATTTGGAAAATAAAAAACTGTGGGTAGGAGATGGGCGGGCTGACTCAGTAGGTAAAGGTGAAAGAGACATTGCGAAGACTTCCAGCTTTAAAAGTTGTAACAGAAGTTTTTTTGGTTTTTTTTTTCTTTCTCCAGTCGTTTGAGGTGGGCTATTTCGATGAAGAAAATTCTGCTCACATTACAAAAGGGGGATGTCAGGGGGTTTGACTGTCATTGAGGTTGAAATGAACTTTGTCACCCTGTTTAAATATTTAAGTCTCCTGATACAGGCAAATACATCACAAAGTGCTAAAAATTATATTTAAAAATACAGCTGCCTTTGAGATGAAGCATTCCTATTCCCACTGTATCAGTTCACTTTGCTCAAGCCGCCGTGAGGTATAGAGGGTGGCAAGAAGCTGTGGACTGGAGAGGAAGCTCCATTATCAGAACCTCTGCATTTGAAGGGGTAACATTTTGTTTTATGCTGTTTTAGCCACTCTGTTGATTTAACTGTTGATTTCCAAGAGCTTAAACATCTTATCAATGTGCGCGTGTATCAGTTTTCTTTCTGCATCCAGTCATACTAATGTCCTATTCCCTTAAGTAGCTGTGGTTTTATTAAAGTTTCATACCATTTTGCATACTGGTAATATTTAGGGGATTTTTTTGGCTTTCTCTTAACAGTCTTACCTTCCCTGCACACATACAAGGTTTTCACTTTTACATCACTACTTTGGTTATATTAAAAGTGGTAATTTAACTTAGCAGTCAGAAAATGGTCTTCAAACCTAGCTCTGTAACACATCCTTGCTTTGGATACAACATTGGGGAAGGTAGTGGATGTACTTTAAAATAAAAGGGTTTCTTTTTAGATTAGCTTTGATAAAATCATTGTTTAGAGAAACTGTAATGTGGTTCAAGTCAGAAATCAGTTTTATGTTGGTGCATTTTGTCTGAGATGATCTCAAAGGGCAATAGCTTCTGGGGCAACTGTGAGTGCAAGGCTAAAGCTGGAGGCACTTGTGTGAGTGGGAGCCCTCAGTCATAATTTAAAGTCTTATCTCAAGGACAAACCATATGCACCATGTTGATAGCAAAGACAGTCTCTTTAGTTTCATCCCTTCACGTGGAGGTGGAGGGGCTCATGATCAACACTGTTTTCATCTCCTGTGGCCACAAAAGGAACTCTCTGAGAAGCTGGAACTGGGGATTGCCGTGAAAAAGACTTGAGGGACCTGAAGGAGACCATTTCATGGTGGAAATGATACTATAAAGGCAAAAGAGCCCAGCATGACCAACTAACCTCCATTTTGTTGATGGTTTCCCAATTATGACCCCATGCCAGTTTGGTTTTGGGGGGCTTAGCTGATAACACAAACATCTTCCAACCTCCAAGTGTGTGAAGGATGCTACCAAATCTTACAGCTGATGAGAAGTGAGGCATTTATGCATCCTTATAGATTGTTTTGTACACTTCTTGAAAGCAGAAAAATATTCAAAATAGGTTGTTCACAAATATTTTGAGTAAATCCTTCGATATCTGAAGAAGACCACTCAGGTTATGTCCCTATCCTTACAATTTTTCGGTTGTTTTCAGAACAACTGAAAAGTGCAGAGCATGTGCAGCACCTGCTGGGATAAATGGGGGCTGGAGATTCTCCTAGATATTGAAAAAATAATCATTCCATTTTCCCTACTACATTTCTTTTTTGAGTCTGAAACTATGTAAACTATATATCACATATTGACATTTATGTCCTTCAGCAGTGTGACATCACTTGTCACTAAATGTAAATTTGTCCAAGTTATACAAAAGTCAAGTGTCTGAAATCTGAGCTCCTAGTTACAAAGAAATATACTCTTACTGACTGACTCATAATTTCTTTGCTCTTATGTTCAAGCTTGTGGAAAATGAATATGCAACCAGGAATTAAGACAGAAGTTAAAACCTACGTGAGAGGTTTTAAGCAAACTGTGCAAACTCTATACATCTATGTCCGTATCCCATCTGCTCTCACAAAAATATTCGGAGTATGAATAAGCCCTTCCAATGAGTGCAGTGGGATGGGCATTCCTTCAATGTGACACCGATGTGTTTGACCTGTGGTTGGCCTACAGGTGTGTGCCCATGTGTGAGCAGTGTGGACACTATCAGCATGACAAGGTATATGCAGGATAAACACATTGGTCTGCTGTTTTAAGCAATTTAAAGAAAAGTTTTGGATATATTTTTTAAAGCTTTAACTTTTGTGAAGAAAGCAACCAATGTTTTTAGTCTGTCACACTTGTTAAGACATCTCTTTGTCCGTCCATCTGGCTTGCTTTTGTTTCAGGCTGTTTTGTTGTGAAAGTTGCTTTAGGGATACCCAGTGAGATATATATTGTGGGCTGTGTGGTGGGATATACATTGTGTTTGAGGTGATGACTCTGTGGTCCTCCTGTGCATACCAGAAGTGAATTCCTTTCTAATTATGAACACCAGCTGCTGGCCAAGTCCTGTCTCCTGCACTAACATGTTTCTGCACTGGGAGAAACACTTTGTTCACATCTGGAGAGTAGCTGATGCAATGTGTCATGATTGCAGAGGACAAATCCTAAGCATAATTCAGACTAGTTATATATATGTGGATTTGAAAGTGCAGGCTTAAATTTAAATATTACCTTGTCTCCAACAGGGTGCCAGCAGAGGAAATGAAGTAATGGTGTGATGTCCTCTCAGCAAAGAGGCTGTTCTCATGTAAATCGTGATTCTTGAGATTAGCTGTTGTAAACTTGGATACTTGGATTATACTTGTGGATTTTGGTCACCAAATATACATGGATTACTCTAAATCTAACCACAGAGGGAAGAGAGCATTTTTGAAAACAAGGATGAGTTGTGCAAAACGAGAAGTGTTCAAAGGAAGCCTGAGCCTAGGCCCATCTGTAGTGGTCTCAGAGGAGATGTGGGAAAGGGAGATATTGTTATGTGGGTGATGGTGATGTCTACAAACTCCTCTGATAAGGAATGTGATCACTTCTGTGTCTCTACATGGATGATCAGGATTAAAACATAGGGAACATTTGGGAGAGGGCAGATGGGAGTAGCTCGGTTAAGAGGATAGTGGAAAAAGAACTAGGAAAATATGATGAGAGGTCTTCAAATAGGAAAGGGGTAAAGATAAAGAAAAAGTGTTAGGTCAAATTATTTTGAGTCATGCATGGTTTGTTTGTTTTGTTGTATTTATTGGAACAAAAAGAAAGTAGAAAAGTAGAAATTCTGTGCTGAGCTCATGAATCTTCACATATAAAAGAGCTGCAAGCTGAGAAAGTGTTCTCAAGCCTTAGATTTGCAACTGTGATATAGGTGCAGACAACATGACAATCGGTTTTTATTTTCAGCTTTGGTCACTGATGTAGATAAGAGTGTGTATATGTGAACATCTGTGTGTTTTGGTGAGTATGTAAGTAAAATAACATACAGTGAATTTACCTCAGGTTTTCATGAAAGTGTCACCTAGCTTTGCACAGGAAATGTAGGTGTGAACAGAGTTGAAAGGGAACACAAACCCCTTAAGTTGTTTTACTTCATTGTTATCTAAATGTTTGCACTCAAACAGCATAGAACATTATTTATTGAACATTGGATATGTGGGGGGGTTTATGACATATCTTGTTGTAGGTTAGTTGCAGAAATCACAGCTGTGGATCTTCCAAATTCTGTCCAATTTCAATTCAAACAATTCACACTATCATAACATTTTATATTTCTTATTTTAAAAAGGTAAAGATGAAAAGATTTGACAACACAATTTAAAGAATGTATTTGGACTGAGTTACAGACCTAGAGTATTTGAACCATTGTTTGCACACCACTGAGAACACAGTGCCTCCTTTTAGATAATAGTGATTTCATCCTCAAAAAAGAAATTATGATGGTGGGACCTGCATACTGTCCACTATGATGATATGGAAAAGGGTATCAGATAAGCTATTCCTCATTTGATTTGATCCTAAGACAGGGGAAATTCAGTCAGTTTGTTCAGTCAGTGACGTGTGGATGTGGTGAGACTTTTGGGGATGAACAGGGTGAGAAGGTGTTATAACAACTATATCTGTTTCAGAGTGCCTGAGCAAGTACAAAAAGTCCAAGATACCATTCTTAGAGGAAAAAAAGTAAAAAGCCCATTCTTAAGAAAACCCAGCAGCAATGCAATCTGTTTAGACACAGGAAAACTAGGTAAAGAGCATGGGACTGGCTTCATCCAAAATCTGAGTCAAGGTTTTTTCAGTGGAATTGTCTAATGGGGGGGAATGCATTTCACATCACGGACATGGGAGGTCCTGCATGCCTCCATGACACTGGCAACCTGGTGGCTTCACTTGGTCCTGAGATCTCTGTCTTGGTAGGAATTTTGCCTTCCACCAGTATGAGCCCATTTCCTAAGGAAAACTGATTGTGTTCTTTATGTAGCTTTGTAATAAGTACTGACAGCCAGAAACCACTTTTTGCAGGAAAAGTGCATGAAAGTGAGGAAAATAATCCTATTGACTTTGGCTTCCTATTGATCCTTTGTCACAAACAAGAAGTTTCACCAGCAAAATCACAAAGGAAAAAGATACTGGCCTTTCACAAAATGAAGCATGTATTTGGGTAAGAAAAGGCAGAAAAATTTCAGTTGTTTGACTTGATACAGTCATGGTTACTACCAGCATAGATGAGGTGTGAGGTTCAGCACTCACTACAGTCAGTGCAAGCAAATCTCACACCACAGGGGCTAAGATGAAAGGTAAGCCCAAAGAAACTCATGTCCTAGTTCAGCTTGTTCAAGCCTTGACAGCTTCAGGGGCAGCATCCCACTTCAGGATTCGCACCTTGAAAGTTAGTATTTCTGCTGGATTTCTGGGTGCTGGATAAGCAGATGGCCAATTTTCTTCTATTCCATCTTCCTTCCTGTCCTGTCCCACATAAAGCAGACTGTGGTGAGGTTAGTCTCCCTTTTTTATTTGCTGAAACTTGGAAGCAGCTCCACCTCTGCCATGTCCTTCCACCCATTCTGACTCTGAGCTGTTAGAGGTGTTGCTGCCTGACTTCCTCCCTCCCTCAAATATGACAGCAGGGTGTAGGGGTTGTGTATGGGCAGGGGTGTGTATCCGTCTTTCCTCCTTGTTCTCCCCCCCCTTTCGTTGCAATAATACAGTGACCTGATGGTCTGAGTCAGCCATGCCTTTCTGCCTCCCAAACTACTATTCTCTCTGAGGAAAAGTCAGGCTGACAAATGAGAGTTGGGTACCTCCTGTAGACCAACTCTTGGGTCACTCTAACCGTGTGAACATGGTACTTATTAAACTTATATAAGGGACAGGAATTTGCTAAGAGCCTAAAGTGATGTATTTAGAGACATGTTCAGCTCTCAGAATGAGAGTATTTCCTGGACTTTACAAGATACTCCCTTTTCTCAGAGCTAAGCACATGCTTCTGAGCAGGGTCCTGTCTTTAAGTGGTCAAATGTGAGAGGTGTGTCATCTCTAGCAGTAAGAGGGGAAGATGGTTTTGGTGAAAATATCATTACTCTTTAATATTGACTTATATTTATGGAATCCACGTTTGGAGTAATCAGTTTGACATTCTATGCTGTCTGCCTCTTTTGGCCAGACTTTTTGCTTTGTTCACAAAGATTGAAGGATAAGTGATATTAATGAAATTATAAATTCACTTTCCAAGGAAGTAAGATACAGTCTTATTTTACATTTTAGAAGTTTTACCTAAATAAAAGAACATCAAAGGACATATGCCTTTTTTTAATTGGGTTTTTTAATATGTTTTATAGCTTTATCTGATATTCAAAGACCTAACCAACTTTACTGGGATCAATAAGAAACACTGATCCATCCTGCGACCTTGCTAAGACTTCTCCCTTGTGGAAGCTCCAGAGCATTAACACTCCAGGTGGATTGTGTCTGGCTCCAGGTAAAGTTTGTCAATATTTTTCATCTGACACAGTATATGTATTTTTCATATACATGAAAAAGGCAGGTTCAGCAGTATCAAACAAGTCTGAGAATTTGATTTCATTTTATCAAGTTACTTGTCCAAACCAACCAAACAAAAAGTAATTTCCCTTAAACTCCTGAAAATAAATTGGAAGTAATATTTTTATTTTTCATTGCAATACTTTAAAATAAATAGTATCACTTTCTGGTTTGAAAATACGATACATGTTCCATTTTCCTTGAAGTATATTTTGAAAAAGTAAATAAACTCAAAACTGCAATGAGATGTCCACTTCAGATTAAGTTGAATATTTCATGTAGTTAAAAATGTTGATTAAAAAGCTTTTATTTGCTCAGTGTTCTTCATTTTTTCTGATTTTGCTGTGAATGGAAGCATCAACAACCACAAAAATTTAGTTACTCACTCTTTGATTTAACTGTATTCCTGCAAAAAAAGGCTGGTTTTCTGTCACATGTAAGTAAGGTCCTACAGCCAGTATTAGTACTTGTTTTCCAGGAATTTAAGCTGCCAGGTACATGTTTTTAAAGGACACATGGCAGATTAAGGATACAGAAGGCAGAGTGCAGATGGCACGTAAACCAGGCTTCCTTCAGTTTAGATAAGTCAAAAGACTTATTTTGACTTATCGTATGAGTCATTCAAAATAGAGAAATACCTACTGCTGTTTCCTCTCTTGCTTGCTTCTACACTTGTGAGTGTTCTTTGGGATCCAGTCAGCCTTTTTTGTGAACATCTGTTTATTCTGATCCTCCTTCAATTTCCCAGACCAAGCTACTTTTGACTCTCCTGATCAAGACTAGATCAAGGCAGCATTGTGTAGAACTGAAAAAGAAACTTCTTTTTTGGCAATTCAGATGTCCATAATGATCTTACAAGTAAGGCACAGATACTCAGGATCATTCTTTTTCAAATTAGCTGAAGAAGCAGACACACATTACACCACAAAGCCACCTGTACATCATACTGTCTGAAAAAAACAATCTAGAACTTGCAAATGGTGTGATGGGTTAATCTTGGCTAGCAGCCAAATGCCCACCCAGCTGTACTCCCCCTCCTCAGCTGGACAGGGGAAGAGAATAAGTGAAAAGAGTGAGAAAGCTTGCGGGTTAAGGTAAGGACAGGGAGATCCCAGTTACGTCATTGGCAAAACCAGCTCATCTTGGGAAAATGAACTTTATTTATTGCCAGTTTAAATAGATTTGGGTAGTGGGAAACAAGAAGACAAACGTTAAAACAACTCCTTTGCTTCCCCGTTTCCCAGGCTTAACTTCTTCCCTTCAGTCCTGACTCCTCTCATGGTGCCACTGAGCATTACAGGGAGGATGAGGAATGCAGGTTACAGTAAATACATAACAGCTTCCCTCTGCTGCTACTTCCTCCTCACGCTTTTCCCCTGCTCCAGTGTGGGTCCTCTCCATGGGCTGCAATCCTTCAGGAAGAAACCTGTTCCGGTTTGGGCTCTTCCTGGGTTGCTGTTCCTTCAAGAATGTGTCTGCTCTGGTATGGTCCTCTCCTTGGGCTGCTGAAGAACTTCCACCTCTGACATTGGTGTTTCCTCCGTTGTTTCTCACTCTTCCCCCCCACCCCCCACCCCCTCCTCTGCCTGCCCACTGTTTTCTACCCTTTCCTAAGTATGTTTTCAGAGACAGCCCAGATTCCGTGATGGGCTCGGCTGTGTCCTGTGGTGTGCTGACTGGAGCTACTGGGGAGCTCACTGGAGCTGGATGTGTCCAGCATGGGACAGCCCCCAACCTTTTCTTACAGAAGTCACCCCTACAATGTTCCTACCACCAAACCCTTGCCGAACACAACTTATACAGTGGTTCATACGTGGATTTGCCAAAAAATCCTTTCCTCTTCCTTTCGTTTTCCCAGGAAGCTGTAGAGACACTGCAATGAATAGTGGCAGTGCATGTGATGGCTCCAGCAACATACAGAGGGAGGAGAAGCAATGAGAGAGGCATTTTGTGTGTGTGTCTGAGACTTAAAAGGCAGCTCCCCAGATCTGGGAAAGTTATAAGTTACTAAAATTAGCTCATGCTGAAAAATGCTTGTTCACTAATGGCAATAACTGTGTCACGTGTTCACTACAGAGATGCCCAAGGACACTCACCTGTAGTGTACTAAAAAGGAAGAGACCAGAAATGTATTAGTGCTGTATAGATAAAATATTTAAATGGTTATAGCTAGATGGACTATAGAGATAGTAATCTGGTATGTATGCATGCGCTGTACATTTTTATACTAGTGTTGCAGCATAAATGACCCCATTAAATCCTGTTACTTTCCTAATCCAATAAGCGCTTAATCTCATTGCAAGTGTTGGAAATAATTATTCATTTATACACTTGTTTTTGCCACACATTTTATGTCAACAAGGAGTGTGCCTTTGACTAATCAGTTAAAACAGCTGGCGGATAAAGGAGTGAATGAGAATTAAGAATGTGCTATTCCTGGGAAGAAGACTATTGGTAGCTTTTCTTTGGTCTGAGATGTTATTGATTCTACAAGAAATGTTGTATTATACACAAAGGAAAGGCTCTACTCAGTGTTAACAATCACCAGGACGAGGGTGAAAAGTAAAAAGCTTTGTACTTCTCAAGCTGCCTCACCCTGCTGCCTTACTTGACCCTAACTCATTGAATTTTACAGCTGTGAAGAGGTGGAAGGACTCCACCCTTTTTCAACATTCTGCACTTCTCTTACCTCTAAAATGTCTGCCATTCTGAGTTAAGTGAAGAACGTTATATAAAACACAGATGTATGGGTTTTGCTGGTTGACAATTCTTTCTCAAAAGGGGAAACGTTCTTGAAAACAATTGCAAAGATTATCTTGTTCTTTTGTACTCCTGCAGGAACTGTGGTAGATAGTGATTCTATTCTGGTTACCAAGGACCAGTTTCATGATGAGATATTTTTAAATTTGTTCAGCTCAGTTCTGTCCCGCTCTTCCTCACTCATCTTGGGAAACACTTCACTCCCCCCATTAGAAGCAATTCATGTGCATGCCAGGACTTAGGCTGGGCTTACTCTTCCACCCCAGCAGTGTTGCAGGACACTGGGGTGGAAGTGCATGTCATATCTCCTGCTGGCTGAGGGCCTTTCTCCAACCAGCATGGTGCCACTTGTGGGAGAGGGTTGTGGCAGTCACAAGTTATGTGACTGCTGTTTGCAAGGAAGCAAACGGCAAATGAATAGATGTTGCACTGTGGATTTTTTTGTTCCAACTCACCACACTACTGTGCTTATTACAGCTGTAGATGCAATTATTTGTCAGTGAAGAGAAGTACTAGCCTTTGTCAGAAGAATGGGAGAAAAAAAGATGATGCTTTTGCTGTTACAGTTGTTGTCTGGAACATAATGCAAGTATTAAAGCATCAGGTAAGAAAGGAAACATTTTAAAGCTTAAGGAATACTTTGGAGTAGACAAGCTCGAAGTTATTTTTAACACAGGTGTTTCTGTAATGGTGCTATACTGTATGAGGAAACTTCACAGTTCTCCATGACACTCACAATAGGTGTAACACCTCTGCAGAATGATTGCTTAGTAACTTTGTCTGGAATGTAATGAAATTAGGAAGACGTGTAGAATCTACTCCTGCTAAAGATATTTCCCTTTTCACAGTCTGTGTTTTTCACATAAGTGTTTATTTCAGTATTTGTACTAACATCCTTCTTATAAAAAGAGTTAATCAGATTTGAAATTTTAGGTTACTTGCTACTTCTCAAGTAGCTCCACTGCAAATCTTAAGAATAGGAAATGAAGAGGATATACCCTCTGAAGAGGATATACATTGAAACGAGTGTGTCCCAAGGTGTATTCATTAAGACAAAATAGCTGCAAGGAATCCTACAACTTGCACATCCGTTCCATCATTTATAACCAAGAAATGTAAGTAGAGATCCAAACCTTGCCTATCTCGAAATACTGTAGGAATGGCTATGTTAGATATGCTATTGATGAAGGACACTATTTTAGCTTTCAAGCTCAATAATGATGATAGAAGAGGGGCAATACTGAGAAACATTGATGAAAATTGCAGGAAATCTTAGCGTTGTTCTTATACCTTTGAGTAGAAAAGTTGTTCTTTTTGAGAGAATCTTTATATTGTCCCATCACCTTCAGATAATGTTTTCAGAGTGAATGTTGGGTATAATTGCAGGTTGTCATCCTTATCTTTCTGCCTTCTGTCTGTTGTAGCAAGGCATCTGGAAAGGGAAAAATCACATGTGCTCCTTCCTGGAATCCATCACATGTTACAGACATGCTTCCTGAGGATCAGTATCTCCAGCAAAGTCTGATTGCACTGAAATCTGAGGTCATGCTCTGCCGAATCACTTATTCTCCATGTGCACAAGTATCCACTGCCAGAACACAGTGGTGTGACACTTGAAATGACACTGAAAACTGTTGAAAGATGCTGATCAGCCCTTAATATTGTGAAATGCTGAAAAAATCTTTTTTCTATTTTTTGTAGATGTCACTGACTGGTTTTCAGCCAGAATAAGCAAATAGAGGACCAGATTTGGGTCTTGGGTCAATGAGATAATTCCTCCAACCTCCTGGCAAATTAAGCTAAATTATTTTATTCATAATGTGGTCTGTGAATTTTTGTTCCTATTTTAGGGTATTAAATGGCAATTTAAAATAATATGGCATTTTGGGGACTTACGGGCAACTATCATGTATCATCTGGCATTGTTGTAGGTCATATTTCTGAAGGGTTGTTCTGTGTATACGTATTTAGATCTGGAAAGGTGGAATGCTTGGGTTTGCATCTTAAATTCTGTTTTTGGGCACAAATCTACAGAGTGCTTCAATCAGGACTTGTCAGTGCAAGTTACACAATTAAAAAAGTCAGTTATTGAGTATGTCTATCTTTGTGCAAATATAAAAGTCAGGAAGCAAATTATGAAAACCTAAATTGCATGTGAGGAAGGAAAACCCTTGACATTAGCCTATAAAAAGTGATTCCTCTCAGTGGCTTAACCAAGGCTATTAGAGGGACTGGGTGTCAGAGCCCATATTAAAATGGAAAATGGAAAAAGTATGTGATTGATTGGTTAATCTGCTGAACAACACTGACTCATGTTAATAAGGTTAGAATCCTGTGTGTGGCCTTATGAAACCAAGTCTGTGTTTGCAGCTCTGACCTTCCCCTACTGGGTGACCTTGAGCACATAGCATTGCCCAATGCTTGAGTTTTCCCCTTAAAATGGTAGTAATATTTCCTCAGCTTTGTGAAACTCTATAAAAGCAGTTAATAAAAAGCTTTTCACATGCTTTGGGTAGTTTTCTTACTACTGATGTATTGCTGTGGCAATTCTTGTAGGTTGTGAGAGACGAAAATTCCTCTGCCAACATGCAGCCAGGAGAGAACTTGTAGCTGCTGAATGAAGTCGGATCAGCAATAACTGCAGATTTTCGGAACTCTTAAAAGTTGCTGCTGGTAGCAGGAAGGACAATGAATATTCCGAGGGAAAAAAAATGGTGACAAACTTTCCTTGTAATTACCTTCCATCAGTCAGAATATCTATGAAACACAAAGGTCAAGCAACTTATTTAAAAAAAAAACCCTATGTGAATCTAGGATTAGTCTTGACATTTTCAAAACCTCAGAAAATTAGGGGAAGGGCTGCAACCCTGAGGATTGTGGTCCCTTAGGCTGACTGGAGGAAAGATTATACTAAACATTTTGAGACCTGAATGATCCATTTTGTATTAGAGAAGATTTACAAGATCCTCAGAGAACACTTGAAACATCTGACTGAGTAAGAGTCTGTGGACTTTCTGCTTTCTTCGTAGGGATTCTCAAGGGCACCATTAAGGAATCAACTATTGTGATTAATGGAAAAATAAAGAAATCGAAGAAGAAATGAAGACAAACTACAATGTGGACTTTTTCCTGCAGTCCCATGATAACTTCAGCATTAAGTGATTTTGGCAGATAATTTCTGCTATGAAGCATGTGGATAGCCAGAAGGCTATTAAGAGAGAATGATGCTATAATATAAGCATGGAGGATTCTTATAAAGTGTATCTTTCTCTCATTCAAAGTACATGATGAAAAATGATGTGTCCAGAGTGCTAACAAATTATAACAAAGTATAAATTTTCCACGTATATATATTTTTAGATGTGTATATATATATAATACTAAACCACCTTTACTATCATAAGCTGGCATTCTACCCCCACCCAATGCTATTTATTTCACATTTATAAAAATAATTCTTACTGTATCTTTTAGCTAATCCTAGCTAGCTCCATATGCAGGCTGACAATATGCCTGAGGTGATAATATGTCTGGTCAGTTAGACCAGTGTGTGGTAGATGTAAAATGCTTAAATGGGAATGCAGGATTCTGATGAATAAGACCCCATGTTCTCTTTGCACAGATGAAAATGATCTCATCGTGTGCAAGATGATAGGGGATAAGGCTCCTCCTTTCTTCCTGGTACAAATTAAATTTGAGTGATATAATGAATATATGCAGCTAGATGGATTCGCTCTCTCTCCCACCCATCTTTATCATTTACAGACTCATCTTACTAGTTTGTCTTTTCCTGTACTATGAATTATTTGTGAACAGATTGATTAATTTAATTACTTTTGTTAATTCATAAATGTGTTCATCAAACCTTCCTGAAGAATGGCTGAGAGCCTTTGGATTACTACAGGGCTGTGCTCACTGTAGTGTTACTGGTCACCTCAGCAGCATGAGAGGGCTACCAGTCTCTGCCTGAACAGTTCCAAACATCATGTAAATATAAAGCTTCTCTTTCTATCTTAAGAGAGGTTTATGTGCCCGAAACATCTGGGATTTTTTCCATGCTACCATAGGCTTCCTTCTGCCTGTTAGCTGTGTCGAGTTTCTGTGCTTTGACTATGATCATTATGAGAATATATCACACCCCAAAGCGTGTTCATTTTCCATGTTTTCGTTTTGCCAAGGGAAAGAACACAGGAGCAGTTTGCAGAGCTAGATGATACAGACTGCCATTCAAAATGCCATTTAGTTGGTGCTTATTTTAAACCTTGTTCTTCCTGGGCCAAATCGGACTAACTTCAGTCTGTAATTAGTTCCTTTCAAGGTGTATCTACTTGCATCTGTGCCAGTACTCTGGGCAGGAGGATTATGTGGTACTAGCTGCAGTAATGTCAATAGTGGTGCCAGTAATTTTATCTGTGTTAAAGCCAATGCTGTGGCCTCGTATTTAAAAAGCAAAAACCAAACACAATTCTTCCTCATGGCAGAGATGATGTCAGGCACAGTACTGAAGTATTTAGAGTGCCGTTTTATGAGTTTATTGGTACACTTTTTTTCCCTATCACTATTACAGAACATGTACTGAAGAAATACATGGATCAACATTCATGAAAAAATGCCTAATGCTTATTTGGATGTCCTAAATAGGAATAGTTCTGGATACTAGATAAAGGCATGTCTAAGCCCCTGTATTTGCAGGTGAAGAGGGAATCTGGCTGAAGCCAAGCAAGTATTTTTGTGCTGCCTTTGTTTAGATCAACCTTGTGTGCTCTACTCTGTGAATCTCGGTTTCCAGTCAACTTCACGCACGATGAACAGAGATACAAATCTCGGGGAGAAATGGAAAAGATTTATTCTATTTGCTTTCACAGAAGGAAGATGTTAGTGTATGCAGAGTTGGGATAGGTTCCTATCGTGACAGAACAAAACTGGCTTTTCTGCTAGTGCCTTACCATGGCAATCTGCTTCAAAGGAACAACTGTCATTTTTGATAAGGATAGTGAGAATTACTGTCATCTGGAGAGATCACTATGCCTCTGGGTTGTATAGTATATTACAACAGAAGGATTTATTCTTTAAGAGATGAATAATTATTCCACTACAAAATTTTATTGCTGGTTTAGAAAAGACGCAGTTTGTACCCTGCGTGATTATAATGTAGCTCCTTAGCTAGCTCTCTTCAAATATAAACTTGTGATAAGCTTTTTTAAAATGTATGTGTATATATATATATATATGGCAGGGAGTCAGGCAGAAAAAACAGCTAGTTAGTGGAAACCTTCACAGGGCAAGTAGATTTGGGGAGCGTGCATGCACACCACATGCCTCCCCGCAGCCAGGAGCCAAAGAAGAAGCTCGCAGTCTCACAGAAGCTGCACAACTGAGCGAGTTATTATGGAGAGTTTCTCTGTGGCTGAGCCAGCAAGAGCTGGGTGCTAAACTTGTTTCCGCTTGAAGTTGCTCTTTGCATACTTGTTAAGGCAGAATGTTCTACCTTTTCACCTCTGCAATACTGGGTGTGAAACATGAGCCTCTAGGTGTTTCCTGGCTGGCAAGAATTCAATGGTAATAAAATTACTAGTAGAATAAATGTTTCAGAGGCAGTTATCCTCTCTCACCTGTTTGTAATTTTTTATTAATTATTACAAATGTGTTTAAGTACTCTACCTGATTTTAATCTGCTGTATTCCCAGGATTTACATATAAAGGTCTTTTTCCCACAGAATAATGAATAATCGCATATGTCAGGGTGTGGTGTTAAAATACTGAAGGTTGGTGATACACCTACTAGCAATCGCTCATTTTGTAAAAGGCTGGGCTCTATAAGTAGTTTGCTTTTTATGGCTTTGATCCAAAATTCTGTTGAAATCAGACTCTTATTGAGTTAAAAAGCTACGAATCTGGTCCCAAATGTTCTTTTATGGGAAGTGTTTGTAGTGCCATTGTTAACAATATATGCAGCACTGGGCATGTGAACTGTATAAGTAGAAATTTTACTTTTCCCAAAGCTCTTGCTTACTTTTATGCATTCTTTGCTCAAGCAAACAGCAGGTGGCTTACATGAATAGTGGGGTTAATGAGACTACTTAAGTGAGCAAGAGTGGAAAAAAAAAATCACAAACTGGTCCTCTATTTCAGAGAATTTCGGACTTGCCAGATAGAGCTGAGAACTGTAAAGGATTAATATTATTATATATTGAAAGAAAAGCTGACCGGGATAGAGGTGGCAGGGGGGAGGAGGGTTTGTTGTTCCAAGAACAGCAGAGCTAATGAGATCTAATGCTTTTGTTTCTTAATCCCTGAACTGAATTAATATCCCTCCCTTCCCGTGTGACATCATCCCTTAGGTGCAGGGAAGCCTCAGGGCAAAATGCAATGCTGCCTGGTCGGCCAAACACAGGGTGAGGGAGCCAAACTTGGAAGTGCCTCCCCTTAGAAGAGATGCTAACCTCGTCCCTGCTCTCCTTCCACTTACAATTCTCATGAGTTTTATAGAAATATAGTTATGTTTGACATTTCAGGTTGGATTGAAATAGGACGAGTTCAGAAGTTATCTGGGGAAGAGAAGGTAATACAACTGTGTAGTCCATTTTCTTACCAACAAAAGATTGTACCCTGAACTCCACTTGAACAGGGTTGAACTTAACTCGTAGTTCTCCATTCAGATCCCATAACAACATGGCCTTTATGACTTTTTCTACACTTTACTTTCAGAATAATTTACCTCAAAAATAGCGAGCCCTAATGAGATGATAGGTTATTTATATTAGGAGCTGGATCATATGGATAATATTTGTGATTTCTCATTATGCCATCTTTATGCCAATCAGCACATGACCTTTGACTGCTACAAAACTGGGAGGATGAAAATGAAATATTTTATACAGTTTTAAGTTTTGTTCTCTTTTCCAATCTTCTCTTCTATTTCTATATTACTGATTTGACAAGACGCAAGCAACAGAAATACCAACATATTGCAAAAAGTAAATTTTACACTGGCCCAATAGTATTTGTAAAGGAACCAGTTTGTAAGTAACTGAAGTCTAGATGAAATTTGAAAAGACTGGATTTTGAATGTTGATGGATCACAAACTGCAGCTACACAGCTGGCTGCCAGTGTTATCTGAGCAAGTGTCAAGTAGGATTTCACAGCATTATGGCTACTCAAAAAAATCCTAACACTCTTGCCTACCGACAAGATTTATAAATATGAGCAGTTAGTGTTTGAAAGTTAAGGAAGTCACGAAGACCCAGCAACAAAGCAATCCAACAGAGGAATCTTCTTCCTACTTTTAAACTCAGACAGTGATTTCTCTCAAGCAAAAGTGACATCAAATGCTTTTTTAGATAAAAGACAGTACAAATAAGAAAGATCCTCCAGGAGAGGCTTTAAAGTTTCTTTCAAAATTAGCAAGCACAAAAAGCCCATAGGTCAAGAATCAAGTCCTCTCCTGCAATCCGTATTCACTCAGATAGCATTTCAAACTCAAGCTCCTGGAACTGACCTTCAAAAAGTCATTTCTTCATGAGATGTGTGTTATGCTATTGTCACTATTCATCCACCTCTAAACACCTGACATCAGGCAGAGTTCAAAGGAATCAAACAATGAACTGACCCCTTGAGGGAAAAAAAAGTAACAGCAGCACCAGGGCTGGTCAGAATGCTGGAAAATGGACAGTGATTTGTGGAGCAGTGAGTATTGTGTGGTCAGTGATCTTGACAATTACTAAGTTTGGAATAAATTGTGCTATAAAAGTTAATATACTCATTGTACGTATATTATGTGTAAACACAAGCATTTTCTTGCTGATGAGCCTTGCATGTTGCTTGGAATTATCTAATATAAGGATTAGTAGAAATTGTATCCCTAACGGTGCCTCCTTCAATTTTGTGCTTGAAAACAATTTCAATGATTTATGAAGTGGAAATATACAATAAAGGTAACTTGTAAAAATTACTGACTCATAAAAGTGAGCAGAGACAAAGAATGAATTCTGAATTTTATATTTTGCATCCTTGCCATGTGAATTGCTATTTCTTCTTACTGGAGACTTCCCTGATGCACAGCATTACCAGCCTCAAGTGACTTGAGTCTGGGGAAGTCCTGACACAAGTTTTCTGAAAATCTCTTTCTGCTTTCCGTTAACGATGATGGCAGTTCTTATCTTCTCCACAAGATCACATTTAAGTATTCTGTGGCTATTAATAAACACTTGATTGGGTTCTAGTCACAATAGTTGTCATATATGCAAGGTTTGAAAGCTTTGGGTTAATATGGATTAAGATGTCAAAGGTCAGGAGACAAATTGAAAACAAAGAAAATTCATCACAGATGTATTTTTTTTTTCTGCAACTAAAAACTATTGTACAGTTATTGAGAAATCAGATTCATGAATATGTAAAGAATCCCAAATGACCTGGAGGGCAGAAATCAGGCTTTAATTGCTAAGAATCTAAGGATGGGATAATTTCAAGCTCCTGGCTGGGAAGGTTCTGGAGCATTTAGCCTTAGGAAGACTGATCAGACAAAAACAGAGGAATGTATGGTATGTGCAGCTCATGAAATGGGCACAAAGATTGCAATTTGTCTCACTGACTTTTAAGCTACAGTAACTTGGAAGGGCTCAGAAATGTCACTTTAGTACCATTGCAGCATAAATTATGTTGGATTTAGAAGATGTATGTGACACTTGTAGACCCATGGACTTACAAACCTATAGAAAAGGTCCTGTTTATGCCCCACTGCCATACAAAAACTGACTTGTGTGCTGAAGATTTATTTGCTAGCACAAAGCTGGTGGACGTCTCCTGTGCTTGCTGCCTTCCATTTTCCAACAGAAAGATTTCACTGCGGATAATAGAGCTGTGTTAGGATGGTAGGACATGATCTGCTTACCGAGATAATATTGCAGAGTAGAGCTTTGCTGGCAGAGGCCTCATCTGTTCAAGGAGACAAATTAAAACAGCTGGTTGTCTCCTCTCGGTCTTGACCATTTTGGGTGAAGACTGAGAAGGGTCTGGCCAATAGCTCCAGAGACTGGAGACTCAAATGTTCTCACAGTCTCATTCTCAGCAAGAAAATCTTGAGCTACAGAAGAGAATGTAACTTGGAATATTAATATAGGTTGCTGGTTGCCACATCTATCTTCCTCTAATGATACAGAAACATCTAGAAAATCCTGGAGCTAAGTCCTTTAAAATCATCAGGCATTAACATTTTCCTTTTTCCTGTCTCTGAAAAGTTGTTCATACCTTGGGGGAATTTGATGGGATTTGTGGTCATGACCCTGGTTTGTTAATAAGATGGGCACTTTTAGTTTTTCGTGAAAAACTGGTGCTTAGTTATATTCCTCAAGAGGGATTTAAAGGAGAAGTTTTTTTCAGTGATACAAACAGTCTTTTGATGCTTATGTTCCCCACCCAGTAATATGTCTGGATTCCCTATCAATTAATGAGAAATTAATGGCTCCAAAGAATCTGAGCAGTAAATGTCAAAATAGATAAAGCTAAATGGAGACTAATATTTTTTATGGACATCAGGTATATTCAGATACAGTATGTGCATTAATGCAATCCCACGATGTGTGGATTAGGTGATTAGGACAAACTGTGAAAAATAAAAAGGAACGTCTATAGAAAAATAGCCAGAACTGGATTTTTCTATAAAGGTTTAAGTGCAGAGTAAAACTTCTGTGTCCAACAAAGTTGCTGAAGACTCATTTGGGTGTAAGTTGAATTGGAGTCTGTCTCTAAGAGTGACTTAACAGTGACTCAACATGCTGAATTGTTGCTCCAAATAGTAGTTATCAAAGGCATCTTGCCTTTGCGTAAATGACTAATATAATTAGCTTATAACATCACCATAGGCATTGGCAAAAGTAATCATCATTACTATCCATTGTGTTCACAACATCTGAACCATTCATTTCGAAGCCTGTGGAACTGAAACTTCTCTCCATCTCAGGAGAACTTTGTTTTCATCCTCCACACATTTTCTGCAGGGGTCTGCTTTCCATGCCTCCCCATCCTCCTGCTCATTCTTACTGCATACAAAATGTAATTAGCATTGTTCCTGCTTGCTTCATCTTTATTTTAATTTTTTAAAGGAGTGAGGCGGAGATGGGGAAAAAAGTTTTTTTACAATAAAATCGAATACAAAAGTCCTTTTTACACAAAACCTTGTCCTTCTTGGTTAGCTCAATTAAACATATGTAGAAAGGCTCACAAAGTTGAGCCTATTTTGTTGTTAGTTTCATCCATACAATTCTGAAGTTATATGGGTGTAACCAAAGTGAGAATTTAGTCCATTGTATGCTGAAAAAGAAAAAGCAAGTGCTGTGAGATTTTGATGTTTCACTTTTCTAGCAAAATGATGTGCTTCTGTAGGCATGAAATAAGGACATGATATGAATGAGTTACCATCTCTGTGATACTGAGATAACTAATCTGAGATTGAATGCTGCTCTTTTTCGGGAAAAATGAACATAATGATTAATAGTATCATGGCAGCACTATTATTTGGTATGTAATACTCTCTTTATAATATTAAATGTTTGTGAAATTGCAATTAAAAGCTTGCCTTGTTTGCTAATATGCTCTCTTCTTTAATTAAAGAACTCTTGCTGTGAACTTTGCCTTTTGTGAACATGCTTAGCAGTGGTGTTAAGGAAGGGTTTAATCCTTTCAGACAAAGAGACACCTGTTCACAGGCCCCTAAAATGTTTAAGTCACATCTCATTTAAGACTAGATTGCTCAGCACCTTGTAGGATTAAGTACAGGCTTAACCTACCTGTTTCTGGTTTTAGTAACATGTAGCGGAATAACTCGAGTAATAGCTGAGACAGTGCTTCTTCAAATATCCAGGTAGGAATTCAGGTCTGTCAACTCTGTCAGTGTTCACTGGTGCTCTAGTCCTCTTACCAGCTTCATGGCCCTCCTCTGGACTTGTTCCAACAGTTACATGTATTTTTCTGATGGGGCAGCAGACTTCTACGCAGCATTCCAGATGGGGTCTCTGTGAGAGCAGGGCAGAGGGACAGAACACCTTCCCTCGACCTACTGCCCACACTCCTTTTGATGCACCCCAGGCTTCCATTGGCTTTCTGGGCTGCAAGCACACACTGCCTGCTCATGTTGAGTTTTTCACCAACTCCCAAGTACTTCTCTGCAGGGCTGCTCTCAATCACTTCTCTGCTCAACCTGTAGGTGCGCCTGGGATTGCTCCGATCTGGGTATACGGCTTGAACTTGGCTGTGTTGATCAGCTTTAGACTTCAGGTAAGCTTCATGTGTGAAGTAGGTCCAGGTTGTCTCCTCTTGGACCTGCTTTTACAGCCATGCAAGCTCCTATGTACTTTGTGCTCTTTCCAGTGTCAGCTTTGGCTCCCTTCCCTTTTCTTTTACTGTCTCTTCGAGCCTTTCAGGAAAGGAAGATGTGGTGGATTTCTATGGAACAACAAGCCCACTTGGACTAGTCTCTTTCCCTGATACTGATTAATCACCCACAGTAAACTCTTGAGAGTAAAATCTGCATGTATCTTCCTGTCTTTCAGTAATCTCCCTAAGTTAGAAAGCAAACTTTATTTGTTTGAGGGCAGGAGATGTCCTTCTTTCCATTATTTATAGTACACGCGTAGTGATTAGAGAAACTGCCGCTGAGGTGAGGCGTCTTTTGTTAATAATGCAAACCCTCTACTTATTGGTTTTTTCATAGACTGCTAAGGTTTTTTTTTTTTTTCCTAAAGGTCAAATAAAAAAGGCAAAAAAAGTTTTGAAAAGTTTTTGGAAGTTCAGAGAAATTACCAACAGATTGGTGCCCAATGAAAAATTAATTTCTACATCGCTCTCAAGAAACCTCCAATCCTTTTTCTACCTGCCTATTCTTAAACACCTACACTTTCAAGACTGGGTACTTTAAGTTGTGTTCCTGGGTAATAGACACCTAAAATAAAGACCTTATATCCATACTTGCGAAATATTCAAAATCCACAATCTGAATAATTCTGAAAAGAGCTCAAGAGTCCTTTAAGCCTCCCACAAAAACATGAGGATTTTTAAAACTGCATTTTTCTCGATTAACAAAATTGCAGCTTTAGGATGCACAACTTCCTATTTTCTTAGGTTTGGCTTTGCATCCTTATTTCCTTTAAATAATAAAATAGTAAATAAAATATTTGTCATGCAGCCCAGTCCATGGCTGTGGTCTGATGTTAGTAAGCCAGCCAAGGCAGGACTGAGGGATCCCACCAGTTCAAGTCCTGTTTGGTGCTGAGGATTGCTGCATCTCTGCTCATGGCCAGCAGCACATCCCTCCATCCCAAGACACCCAGCTGCCTGTGTGGGCTGATGACAAGCAACAGGGCTCAGAGAAACCTGAGCTAACGTCACTGGGAGATTGGTTTAGCTCTCAGTTTAAGAGCTGGGAAGTGGCAGTTGAGATCGATATGCATAGAACAGGCGTATTTTTTTATCTCTTTTTTTTCTTGAGCTGAATATTTGAATACAAAATATGATCTTACATATGAGCTCAACTGTGGAAGTGTCATGCAATAGCATTTAAAAATAGTGACTGCCAAGAAGCAAATTAGCACACAGGAAAACCGTTTGGAGGTGTTTGGTGATGGTTTTCACCAGGCAGGCTATGCACAGTTTTTATATACAGTAGGTTAGCATTTCCAAAGGGCAAAGAGAGATGAAGGATAAAGGATAATCTTTTGTAGCTTCCAGGCATGTGATCTTTATGGATGCTCATTTGCAGTTGGAGAGGCCAAGCAGTGCTATCTTTCAGTCAGGTCTTGATATACTCAGAGTTTTTCTTGAAGTGTCATGACAGAAAATTGACATTAAGAACTTACCTATTTATGTGCTTTTTTCAAAAGAAGTAAATTAAAACCCCATTCCATATCAAGCTTTTATTTTGACTTTCATATCAAGCTGTTTATAGCTCTGACAAACAATGCAGATAACTTGAAAACTGCCCAGATCGTGTTTAAGAGCTGTACTGCTGTAGATTAATAGATTTGTAACATATTTTACTCAGATTTAGCTCTGCTCGTGTGGAATGATGTATTCTTCCCAAAGAACAATACAGATAAAAGCTGAAGATTACAGTTGGTGTTAGAGTGGGTATGCACAGATAAGGGTATTTCTCTTTGTGGAAGATGAAACAAGTAGAAGAAGGGCCTAAGAACAACAAAGAGGATCTTTCACAGCAGGGAATACGTTTGATGACCTACAGTAAATATTATAAATGCCTGAAAGTGCTTTTATATACAAGTATTTCTTTGTAGTAGGCACTTTGTAGTATGCATTTGCTATTCTCTTCCAATACAAATAAATATCAGGGTAGAGGAGAGTTAGAGAACCGTAAGATTAGGGGGATGATGAAAGCGTGGCATTGTCATTAGTTACTGTCAAAGACCCCAGTGGTCTAGCAAAGGGACACAGACTCCTCATTGATTTTGTAGCTACACTTATGTTTAGGACTAACGTGAGCAAGTAACAGGTAGGTTAATTTGGGCAGCAAGTGTTAATTACTGAGTATATGTTATAGTGGAATAGAATGTCATGGGGCGAGTCAGTATAGCAGTTAGAAACACAAATGGGAATTCAGATGTAAAGTGAAAGTCTGTTCTGCAGAAGGAGTTCCTACCTCTGGGGTCATATAGGAAGTTCAGACTGCAAGACTCTACCAATAATTCAGAAATCTGTTACCGGTCTTGAAATATCTTTTTTGGGACCAGTTTGAAGACATTTCAAACTTTGTCTTGAACAAGGGGCAGTAAAAGATAGCTTTATCATTTGGGAGCTCTTGGAGAGCAAATTCCCAAAGCAAATTCCTCAGTGGTGTAGGGTAGGCATCTAGATGCTTTTCTTTGCGTTGTGGGAGATTGTAAATCAATGGAAAGGAGACAGAAATGAGCCTCTTAGTGCCTCCAGCTGTAGGACATCACATGTCTCAGCTCTGTGACAAAGCAACCTTACTTCTGAATTCACTGAATAGATACTGTTCTCTGGCAAAATGCTTCCAGCAATCTAGAAAGAGAGGGCAACATTTGAAGACTCGTGAGGAGGTAAAGGACTGGATGAATCAGAGTCTTAATTTAAAAAAATCATCATGAGTGCTTAAGGATTTGAAGCACTGTATTTTTAGGATTCCCAGCTCTCATAACCAGAAAGTCATTATCAGGGCTCAGACCCAGTAGCTCCAGATACATGTTGAAATCCCAGCAAATGAGCCCACTGGGGAATTTCTTCCTTTCTGTTTGCACATGCATTTTAAAATGAAAGCACCTATGACCTTTTTTCCTGCATTTCAGAGTTTGCTGCTGTGCTCATCGTATCCAGACCTGCTGCAGTGATAAGGGACCTTGTGTTCAGTGTTTCAATACCCTCTCCACCTGGCTCCTGGGAAGAAGCTGAGGCTTGGCTTTCTTTGAGGTTGGTAGGGGACAACAGGGTAACAGACGGGTTACAAACAGTGAGGACAGGGTGAAACTGAGAGGAATTAGGCATAAATGCCCATATCTTTGGGCCATTGGTTCCTTTCAATAGCCCACTCTGCTGCTCCACCTTCTGAAGCAGCAGCAATATTGCAGTGGGCTGACCCTGGCTGGATGCCAGGCCCACACCAAAGCCTCTCTGTCACTCCTGTCCTCAGCTAGACAGGGAAGAGAAGACAGAGAAAGGTTCATGGGTTGAGATGAGGACTGGGAGAGATCACTCACCAAATACCATCATGGGCAACTTGGGGGTATTCATTGGATCTGTCACTAACAGAATCAGAGCAGGAGAATAAGAAGTAAAATAAATCTTAAAAACACCTTGCCCCCACCCTTCTCTCCTCCCCAGCTCTACCTTCTGCCCCTCAGCAGTGCAGAGAGACAAGGAATGGGGGTTATGGTTGGTTCATCACATATTGTTCCTGCTGCTGCTCAGGAAGACGAGTCTCTCCCCTGCTTCAGCGTGGGGTCCCTCGCACAGGGAGGAGGAAGTTAATCTTCCACAAACTTCTCCCACATGAGTTCATCCCACAGGCAACAGTTCTCCATGAACTGCTGCAACGAGTAATTTTTCCATGGGGCACAGTCCTTCAGGCACAGCCTGCTCCAGCATGGGTCACCCATAGGGTCACAAGTCTTGCCAAGAAACCTGCTCCAGTGTGGGCCCCTCTCTCCATGGGTCCTCAGGTCCCTGCCAGGAGCCTGCTCCAGCATAGGTCTCTCAAGGGTTTTCAGCTTCCCTTCAGGCATCCACCTGGTCTGGCATGGAGCTGCAGGTGGATCTCTGCATCCCTGTGGTCCTCTGTGGTATTGTCTTAACCATGGGCTGTAAAGGAACCTCAGCTCCAGTCCCTGGAGCATCTCCTCTGCCTCCTTCACTGCCTTTGGTGTCTGCAGTGTTGTTCCTCTCACATATTCTCACTCTTGCAGCTATTCTCTGGCTGCAATTACATCTGCGCAATAGCTTTCTTTCCTTTTCTTAAATCTGTTATCACAGAAGTGTTCCCACCATTTCTGGTTGGCCCACTCTTGGCCAATGGCATGTCCATCCTGGAGCCAGCTGGCATGGGCTCTATTGGATGTCGAGGAAGCTTCTGGCAGCTTCTCACAGAGGCCACCCTGTAGCCCTCTGCTACTAAAACCTTGTCGTGCAAACCTTTTTGCTTTACTCTTTCCCCGAAATAGGAGATGAAACAGCCCCCAAGCAGCCTTTACTGATTATAGTCCTAAAAGTCACCAGCCTACTGCGATGAATACATCTGTAGAGAAATGGGGAAGTGCCTGGAGGACTTTTCCAGTGACAGGAACAGAACCATGGTCTCGGTGGAATTTCGGATGTCTCTGTGGAACGTGTCGCTCTGGTAAGCCAGACCCTCTGGGGAGGCACCTCCACAGAAGCCTGAAAGTAACGCACTGTGTGGTTTTATAATGTAGGGGTGATCGTATGTTGGCCGTGAACATAACAAAGATGTCACAAATTAATCCATTCTTAGTTTTTTTCTTCTTAAGTTGGCATTGTATGAGAGAACAGAATACAATATTAGACCTGTAAGAAACATTAAATTCTACTTTATCTGTTCGGGTTTTTTTAAATGAATGGCTTTATTCACAGTATAATAATAACCATGGCTTTTACCGATAGTCTGAAGAAAGCTTGCAATTTATTTTCTAAATTTTAATGAAAGCTAAATGTTCACCAGCCAAAAAATCTTCATATTAATAATATTTAGTTTCTGGTTTAAAAGATGTATTTCTTTTTGAACCAGATCTGATCAATGCACACAGTGTCTTCTGCCAAAGATTTTTTAAAATGCTTCTCTTAAAATTGTCCAGATTTTTTATCAAATAATTTGGAAAAATGTATCTGGTTTGTTCTCACATCGGGGAAGGCTTTTCTCCGTTTTCTCACTTCTCTGTTTTTCCTGTCCTTTTGACGAATCCTGACTCGAGCGCTCCATTTAAAGGCTTTGAGCATCCCAGAGCGTGGGAAGCCTTCTGGGGCTGCCGATACGCAGCAGAGTGCACGACCCTGCGACTGCTCCCTTCTCTTCTCGCCCACTGTGCAGCACAGGCTCCCAGACTTCTTCTGAGAAGTGTTGAGGCCCTGCCAGTTCTAGTCTGGGAGCTGGGTCTGTTTAGTACCTCTGAATACTAACTAGGTTGTTTTTACCCAACAGTAATATGTGACAAATTAAACAATATAAATTTTATCTTGATCTTAATTAAGGCAACAGCAATATTCCCATTAACTTCAGTGGGACCAGGACTATATCAAATATTATTTAAACATTTATAATAGCATTAGATAATGGGGTTAGAATAATTAAGAGTCTATTGAAGAAATTTAGCTTGATGGTGGAAAGGCAAATTATGTCAAATGAACGGGAACTGTCGTTTATGGAGGCCTATTGAGATAGTGTTGCTTATTGAGGGAAGAGAACGAAGCTCATAGAAATCTTTCAGGGGCAGAATCTGAAGGTCTTTTTGGGACTGAGAAAGAAGAGTGGGAATATTAAACAGATGTGTGAGGTGGGAACAGTGTTTTTCACCATCACACAGACTCAGCAGTCAAGAGTATCTGAAAATTAATTTTCGATTGGCAAAATGAGATCCTAGAATCAGTGTAGGCTGTTTCAATTAGGTCTGTGCAGATAGACAAAATTAATGGGTCAAATAAGTAATTAATGGTGTTAATATATCAATCACTTTTCTAATAAAAGTGTCTGAAATGAGTCAGGGGAAAAAAATCTAATAATTAATTTGAAAACTGCTATGATGCTCCAATTGATTTGGGGCTGGGAAAAAAAGGAGAATAATTAGTAAGGATCAAAAAACAATATCACATTTAGTCCCCCAAATGGAGAGGAAAATTAAACAGAGGTGGGATTGAAACATCATTTTTTATCCTCTTAAGAAGATTGGGATTGTCAACTATAGTAGAATCCTATTCTTTATTTTAAATGACCTATGTATGCCCTGTCCTTCCTCAGTTCTACTCATGTGCAAGGTCGTGTCAACTCAATGAGGAAACAAGTGACTCTGTGTGTGTGTGTTCTAGACTTTCTCCTTAACCCAGGACTTTAAATGTTAAGAAGCTCTTTTCTCAATTTGCTGCTACAATAAAATGATGAACTAGCATAAAAGCCATAAACATAATTTTTTCTTTTTCCCCAAAAAGCATGCTCATTTCAACATAAAATGAAGGTATTAGTCTAAGTGATATCTGCTAGACTTCTCACTGGATAAGAAGTGAAAGAGAGGGGGCATTGTGTGAAAGTGTCTATTGCTCATAAAAATAGGTTGTGTGTGAGTTTTTTAATTTTTGGAGGAAATTGTTGAAACTTGTGAGTGTGCTCATTTTTTGAGTAGAATACACTTACTGAATACACTGGTGGAGGTGCAAAAAGCGTGAATTCATAAGCGTTAAAAAAATATAAGCCTGGGATTTCCACTGAGAAATATTTTGGCTGGCCACACAAAAAATAGTTCTCTACCATCATTCAACCTTGTTTTGCCCTTCCGCTCTCACTGCCCATATGAAAATCAACTATCAAATGAGTAAGAAACAACCACGATTCCTTTCAACAAAAAATCAAGATTGAACCACCTCTTCCTTGCAAGAAGTTGTCTACCAGAACAATTCACGGAATTAGACTTGCTCTAGCTGGTACCTTAAAGCTGTGAATGAAAGGCAGTAGTTAAAAGTACTTGAAATAAAAGGAAAATCAAAACTAGTGCAAGCTAAATCAATGCTTTTGAAAATGGGACTCTTAAGTAGAATGTGGACCAGTCAGTTATCTGCCATTACTTTAAAACTGTAGCATGAAAGCTGCCTCTTGGGAAGCTGAGATGTAAGTATTGGCATACAAATGCTAAATACCTAGGAAGCATTAGGGGAGTGGAGCTGATTAGATGACTGAGGTCAACAACATGCTGTGGTTGTTCAACATGTTTCAGGACATAAAAGTAACCCTAAAAAGCATTTCAGCTAAGAAGTTTTCTTTCCTTGCAGTAAGAATAGCTATTCTCTCTTTATTTTACCATGAGTTAAACTTACTCACCATACACCTTTCTTCTTCTTCTTGGTAATATCTATTTTAATGACACATGCACCAGTGCTGGTGGTTGTGTTCTTTACTACATCAAAATTTTTCTTATATTTATTCCAGGCCACTGCTGCTGGGCATGATGTGACAAGCATGCTGGTTTGAAAGGCTGTGGTGTACGTAGAAGAGTGAGTTCATTCAAACAAGAAGTTGTTGCTAGGTAGGCATTTTATTAGCACTCATGCAGAGTAACAACTTGCTGTAGTCTGCAATTTTTTCATCTTTAAAGTACGCTTAAAACTAGATCCCTGAACAATGGACCAATAAGTTGGAAAACACATTTGGACTTCTGAAGAAATGCACTAAGCAAGAAAAAAAAAAAAACCAAAACCAAAAATACAAAGGACAGTATTTTAAATAGCACATGGGTAGCATGGTGTTTAATAATTTGTCCCTTTTTTACCATATATTTCTCATATATAGATTCCTTACTCTCTTTGTTCTTTGTAAGTTTACTGGTACACGCTCTATCACTTTGGTTGCTCTTCTCTGAGGGTTGTTTTTTTTTGTTTTTTTTGTTTTAATTCTAGTCTGTCTCCTGCTCTATTCTCTCTTAAGATGCACAGACGAGAACTGCAAACACATTTAAAACATGGGTGGAGCAAGGTATCCCCAGTGGCAAAATGATTGTTTTGTTGTGACTGTCCTTCCTTATGACACCCAGCATTTTATGACTGGTGTTGCAAACTTAACTCAGAATTGCAAAGAGCTGTTATTGATGACTCCATTAGCATTTCCATTAATGGAAACTGTTCTGAATACATCATCAGGTAAGCAAAGTTTAGTTTATTCTTCTTTTGATACAGGACTTCGCAGTGATCCACATGGAAGCTCACTTGTCCCTGAGCATTGTGCACACTCACTCGATTGGCTTTTGGAGTATCTTATGGTCAATGTGGCACTTGATTATCTGAAAAAAGCCTTGGTGTTATCCCTACACTGCATTGTCTAGATCACTGACAAAGATGTTGACCAGCTCTGGTTCTGACAGTGATCTGTAGGGGTTCCTGAGATTTATACTGATGCGCCTTGCACATGCTTAGCTATGCAGTTTATCATGAAGCACTTCTTAATTTTATTTGCTATTTATTATGTTTTATTCAATTTTAAGTGTATTTGAGGTGCAAATCCATGGCTCTTTCAGACTTCAAATGCTTTTTCTGTCATTTGCTTTTAAAATATTTACAAATAGTTTGATTAATTGGTTAATCTTATGAAAGCATTGTCTCCTGTGAAAGGCTGTCCACTTCTCTAGGTCCCAGTGCTAACAAACAGACTATATACAGACTTAAAACTTGTAAACAAAATTTGACTTTTGTGCAAATTGAAAATGCCAAGCATCTATCTTTCTCTGTCTCAGCCTGGGCATTGTATGACATGCCCCTATCCTGGCAACAGAAGTAATACCAGAGAGAGACTCATTTGATAGTGTCCCTTTTGCCCGGAGTTAGGAAAGCATCTTTCCAATTTGTTACTTTTTGACTGTCATTTATTCCGCAATTATATAAAATATGTTCTTGGACCTGTTATTTGGAAAGTCAGTCTGTGAACGACATTTCCAGAGCATACCTCAATCCAGTGATTTATTGAGGCAATATATCATCTGAGTAAGGTCCTTTAACCATGTTTTGTTCACCAGATGATACCATCCAAAGAGAAGAAAATCTGAGTCACTGTTTAGTTGTGTAATAAAGGTATGTGAGGAAGCAAGACGCTCTTGAAACACTAAGCGTGTTTGCCTCCAGGTATACTGGCATCCTTGCACCTTCTTTCACAAGCATGTTAGTGAGCTGAATAGGCCTCCGTACCTGGTCACTAAGGTCTTGGTCTCCTTGACAACTAAACTTTTCAAAGATTACATGAAAAATGTTTTCTTTACCCCTCAAGCTCTTTTAATGCTTTAAAATGTCAGGGAAAAGATCCTTTTGTCCCCAGAGTAAGGAAGAGGTGGTAATGGAGAAGGAACAGAATATTCGAAAAACATGTTTACAGAATAATATAGCGCCAGAGGACAGCCCAGACAGAATGCCCTCAAAAGGGACAATCTGAATTTAAACTTATTAATGAAAATACATTACTTCAGAATAGATTGGGCTTTTGGTTGAAAAATGAAACCTTTCCCCTTTAATTTTCCTCACTAAATTCAGCTAAGGTTGGTAACAGCAGTGTATTCAAGGGAAGCTAGTGGTAGTCTCTTTTTTGTAAGTGGGTGCCAGTGCCTCAAATGGCCTTCATTTGAACCTGTATTTATGGAAGTGATTAAGAAAGAGGTGGTGAGGAAAACAGCTGAAGGGAAATTTTTGCCTGGGGTTCAATATTTGCAAACTTGGGGGAAGCCTCTGTTGTCTATAACCCACAGGTCCGTCTGTGGGAGCAGTAGCCTCATCTCACTATTCATTTTCCATACTGACTTGCCTGTTGGTTTATCTCAGATTATAATTACAACTTTGTGTCTTCATTTTTGCTAATCTTCAAATGCTGAGAGTTCCGAAATAAATTGAGGGGTTTTTTAGGTTTTTCAGATTAAGGTCTAAGACTAAGAGATCTAGGAATGGGAAGGCAGGTGAAGGGCATGAAGTGCATGAGTGATAGTGAATTCACTCTTCTTCATCATGCTGTCTTTTTTGTTTGGTTGGTTGTTGTTTGTTTTTTCATTTAAAGTTTGTCTTGTTCTGTGTATGTGGTGAAAGCTGGTGTAATTTCATTGGCAGTTGCAGTCAATCGTCTGAAAGACAACTGCTGTAATTTTTTGATTGGTACATTGACTCCCTCACTTGCCCAAATACCCTAATTCAGGTTAGTGGAGTGCCACCCACTGGGTGAACAGTGAACCCTTGTAGATCCTATTGCACAAGATGTGTGATAGACTGATGGCAACTAGTTTTGCTGTACAAAACTGATTTTCAGTCAAGGTAAAATTTGTTGATGATGCTTTCTTTTGCAAACCTTACTCTGATCAGGCACCCTGACTTGGTTGATGGCAGAATTCAATGCAGAATCATAGAATCATTAAGGTTGGAAAAGACATTTAGCCATTAACCTAGCACTGCCAAGTCCACCACCAACGTCCCTCACTTGCAGAGGATGCACTCATTCCCCTTATCCAGATCATTGATAAAGATATGAAACAGGTGTGTCCCCAACACTGAGCCTGAGGAATGCCTCTTGTGATCCTCTGCCAGCTGGATGTAACTCTATTCACCATCACTCTCTGGGCATGGCCACACAGGAAGTTTTTTACCCAGCAAAGTGCCTGTCCAAGCCATGAGAAGCCAGTTCTCCAGGAGAATGATATGGGAAATGGTATCAAAGGCTTTGCTAGTCCAGGTAAACATCCACAGCCTTTCCCTCATCCACTGTGGGTCACCCTGTAATAGAAGGAGATCAGGTTAGTCAAGCAGGACCTGTCTTTCACAAACCCATGCTGTCTGGGCCTAATCCCCTGGTTGTCCTATGCGTGCTCTGTGATGGCACTCAAGATCTGCTACAGAACCTCCCTGGCACTATCTCATGCTGGCAGGGGGTAGCTCCCTGGATCCTCCTTCCTACACTTCTTGTAGATAGGTGTTGATTTGTTAACTCTAGTCAACTGGGACCTCCTCAGTGAGCCAGGACTGCTGATCAATGATGGAAAGTGCTTGGTGAAGATTTTGGCCAGCTGACTCATTACCCTTGTGAGATCCATCCATCTCCAAAAATGTGTGAGTGTCTAAATGGTGTAGCAGGTCACTGACTGTTTTCCTGGGGATAATGAGTGCTTCATTCTGCTCCTGTCCCTGTCTTCCAGCTCGGAGGGCTGGGTACCCAGAGAACAATAGGTTTTACGGTTAAAGACTGAGGCAAAGAAAGCATTAAGTACTTCAGCCTTTTCCTCATCCTTTGTCACTCTGTTCCCCCTGCACTCAATGAAGCATATCCAGGAACTTTTTGAATACAGATTGAATTCTGGATTTCTAAACAATCTACACTGTGCTTTTTTCAGTCCAAGTGTGATACTAGAGTCAACTGATAGCTCTCAGTTCTGCTCATGCCTGTTAATGTTGAGACCTGTATTTCATGATTCACTATTCAAAACCAAAGTAAATCCCTTCTGTTTAAATTGATACAATCTGCATATTGCCCCATCATGCCCAGCAATTCTGGGTTCATCCGCTGCTCTTTCCACAGATTCTGGTTCAGTTCAGAGTATTGCTCTTGGATTTCTTCTGATTGGCATATTTGAGAGAGGCTTGGATTCCCTCATAACAGGATGCAACTAACTGGAAGTTTTATGTAGTTGCCGGTGCCCCACACTGGAGCCACAAGGTGACAAGACTAACTGCCAGTGAGATACTAAAGTCTTTGTGGTATGAATAATATGAGAGTGCAGATACCATGCTCCACCTGTTAACCTCTGGTCTGAAGTGGTGATTTTTTGGCTCTAGAAGATATTTGCTCTCTGGGTCAGAAGCTGGGGATACATGGGACTACCTCATTTAAAGGATTGCCAGAGAATTCCCATTTTGATGCCTAAAGTGAATAACCATGACTTCTTTATCAAGTAAGGTTCTGACCTCCTGAAATTTTGTTGTAGATGACTGAGCCCTGCTTTTACCACAGTTGAGAGTTAATAGACTCTGCATCTTATTAATTAACTATTTAAAGCTCTTGAACAAACATGCCTTTTCAGGGAGCATAAACTCATCTGACAGGCCGCTGAGAGCAGATCTCTTTCTGCAGTTGGTACAGGTAAATCCTGTCCTATTCCTTGCCATTCTAATTCTCTAGCAACATTCCAGCATTTTATTTACAACTTTGAGAGGAAGATGTTAGACTAGGATGTAGCAGCATGTCTGGATGACACCCACATTTATTTTGGGAACCTAGAAACAACACAGTTGGCATGTTCAACTTGTCCTCAAATGCCTCCACCATAATAACCTGTTTGCCAAGCTGGAAAAATGTAAATGTGATCAGACGGTTGTGGAATTTGTGGGCTATGAAATTGCCCTTGGGGATGAGCTGGGAAGGTTCTTCGTGAGATTGCTGCTGTGGTTGGCCGGGCTTCCCTGGGGGATATGTGGAGGATATTGTGTCTGTGGCTCAGAGTCCTTTCCCAAATTTCACACACATTTACCTAAAATGCAGAGATCTCAATGGGATGAGTCAGAGCCTGGATAGCAGTCTCATTACCCTGTCTGTTTAAGACAGAACACACTTTTTATTTAGATAAACTCAACCAAACCCATAAAGAACCAAACAATGTTTTCTGTTGTTCATGGAATCTCTTGCTTTTTCAGTGTTTTCCGTGTCTTCCTCAGTGCTGTAGAAGGTCATGACAAAATTTGGGGTGGGGTTTTCAGAGGGACAATAAAAATTAATGTGTAGTAGCAGAGAGGCTGTTATCTAATATGCTCTCCTTGATACGGAGTTACAGTCTCAACTTCGGTGTTTTGGAGCATTGGAGAAAAACATCTATAATAATTGAGTGTTAGTGAGATTCTGGATCAAGCAAGGGGTAGAGGGCAAAGTGAGAATTATCTTTCCTTGTGTTTTCCGCATTTCCACTCCTACTGCACTATTCACTCTGGTGAATATTTCCTCCACTTCATATTTTGTTTGAAGCCTGTGTGGCTTCAGGAGAGATAAGCACATATACATGATGCCAGTATCTTGTCTCCTTTGCAGGCCTTTATTGAAAAACTTTGCCATTCACTATTTTCTAGGACATTGCATTTCTCATAAGCCCTCAGCTTCTTCTCACTCCTCTGACAGGAGCCATCAGACTGTACAGCTGGGAGCATGGGAAGATGAGCCTTTCTTTTTTTTTTTTTTCCCTTTTCTGTTTTGGTAGCTTTGATATTCTGAGTGGAAGAAGTTTGAGAACCCCTGAAGGAGGGGAAGTGTCACTGAATATGGCTGTATTGGGAGTTGCTCATGCTTCACATCAATTTACATCTGGTTTAAAGTCCTCTGAAAGGGTTATGGGGTTTATCTGATGGAGACAGAGGGTAAAAATCTTCTACGTCTGAATTGCTGATTGATTGCATACAGTAGTACAACAAATAATTCTTATTATGACTCATAATTCACCTATGGGGTTTCCCGTGAGGCTTGAGAATAGATTTATGTGGGTTGCTTGGTGTTCCTTTTTACCTCTGCTTAGGAAGGGGAAAAAATTCCCATCTATATCATTGTTTTCAGAGAGATATTTCTTGTATAGAACTACTATTAAAGCCATGTTTCCGGTTTACAAAAACTGTCTGGTTTATATTTCTGTGACATGGAAAGCTATTACCTCTGTTCTGTGTATCCATCTTTCTCAATATATGCTCTGCAGCAAGGGACCCTGCCCCAGCTACAGAAAACCTGTAAAACAAGGCATATTACTGCTTATCTACAAGCACTTCATGTCACAAGGAAATTCTCTGTCTGATTAACACCCAGGTATTAACTCCTTCACTGCTACTGGCACTGGCAACTGATCTGGCTGTGGCAATTAAGTCCTTTTGTGACTCTGCCATTATGCACCTCAATAAACACATTGTTCTCCTCGGAATTCTCTTTTATATTAATTTGCTTGATACACCTTAAGCTTTTCATTAATTTAAGCATCTTTGTTGCCTTTTGGTGAAGTGATAATAAAATTACAGGTGAAGTGGTAGCAAAATCGTTTGGCTAAAAAGTGATTATTGTTTCTTCTCTACCTTTAATCAATAACATTCATCTCTAAAATATAATAATATAATGGACTTTATCAGTAACTACTGGATGGGCATGGCTCTTTTTATGGTTAATGAGCGATCTAAGAGATATCAAAGGGAGAATAATACCCACCAAAGACAGCATCTAAAGCCTGGGAATATAGTTGTGTTCATCTCTTTTAGTCTGTCTTTTCCTCTAATTACCTCACTGGTCGTTCACTGTAGATTAGATTGTATCTTGTTGCGTTGTTGGAGGTACATTGGAGCTGCAACACTAAAAAAACCTCCAAGAGACATTTTCTCTGAGTCCCCACTTTCACTGTGAAAATGGACAGTGTAGTGTATCCCTCTTCTGCTGCTGGACAGTACAGCTTAATAGCCTGTAGGAATAGCCAGCCTACTTTATGCCTTATTTTTAAATTTTCTTGTAAGGGCCAAAGCTGAAGGAAAGTTTAACTTCTCTTTACACGACTGGTGCACTAGGAGGAAGAAGAAATGGAGAAGTCTCTTCCTCAGCTCCCCTTATAACCCCTTATAATCTCTTCCTTATAAAGAAAATTTCATGGTGAATTTTCAGAGTCAGCGACAGGTTTACTCTAAATAAGGGCTGGCTTACAGTTTCAGTCTCTGTTTCAGAATGGGAAGGATGCATCAACAGCACAGGTATAACAAAAAGTCTACCTTACTTAAAAAGTAGACTTTTCTCTATTTCTCCTTATGTCTTCTGAACAGGAAATCCAGGGAATCAATACTCAGCGTGGTTGTGCTCCACAGCTCATTCTTCCACTATCTTTGTGGCCAGCTGGAACATTAAAAAGTTTTGTTCCACTCAGTTCTACTGAGGACTTAAAGTGTTGACATGTTTGCCTGGGATTAAACGTTTGATTAAAATACAAGTATTCCTTAACTGAAGTCCACAGGATCACAAGATTTTAGGTGCCTATGGATCTGTTTTACTATTTTGGTTTTGGGTTAAAGTGCTTGTAAGGGATTCAGCCATTGTGAGGTTTGCCTCTTTTGTTCAGCTGTCTCAACAGTCTCTGAGAAGGCATTCACTGCTGGAAAAGATCCGTATCTTGTGTCAGAATTCTCCATAAAATACAGCCCACAAAATTTCCTAAGGCTTTTTCATGTTAATAAACCCTGCAAGTTTTCAAAAGGAAGGTGAAATGGAAAAGGCAATTGCTGCTGAAATTCAACAGCTACAGACAGAGATCTGTAGTTCCACTCCTGTTAGGTACCTGCTCTGTCCACATGAAATTACCAGCTTCTGCCTTCAGAGGTCTGCTGAGTCAAAAGGCTGTTTCTGAACCTAATTGCAAAAAATACTCAAACCTGCCTGTGGAGTCATTGCACCTACACATAGTAAACAGAAAGACAATTAACTTTTCACAGTTTAAGCATATTTCCCTCCTTGATCTGAGAGCACCCCACCAAATGCTTCCGGTTCTCATTAAACAGCAAGAGGCACAGAGGTACCACAAGGTAATGCTGGGGAAGTCAGGGGAGTTGGCCCTCTTCCTGGTTTTCTTGTTCCAGGTCACGTAGTGAGCCAGTAGCTCAAACTTGGGAGTTGAACTCTAGTCCCTTGACCCTTACCTACTTGCACTAAACAGTAGACAGTGGAAAAATGTCTCCAAATGAATGTAAAGGGAAACAAAACCAGGCAGTTTATTGTCTCTTCTCACAAATGCCTGTGCAATACACAAGCTTCATAACTGGAGGGTGGCCAGTATAGAGAATTTTACCATAAAGTGGCTATTAAGATAACAAGGTATTACTGTTTTCTCCTGAAATCATGGCTTCGCTTTGTCTTGTGACTCAGCTACACTGTGAGTTTGTGTGGATAGCATGAAAGATTCACACAAGCATCCCTCCTCCCACTCGAGCTCCCCTGCCTCTGATCCTGTCCCCCTCTTGCTTCCTGCCTGCTGTTCACCCCTACCCTGTGCCTTCTAATAGCTGTTCTCTCTCTGACCCCCATCATGCCTCTGACTCCCTATTTCTTCTGCCTCATTTTTTTCAAGCCGTCAAATATAACATGTTTTCAGCCCTAATCATACCATAAAACAAGTCCTCAGGTAAATGACTCTTTCTCTAGGATATAGGTAATTTCAGCGCTTTGTGATTTCATGAAAATGTTGTATATACTTTCATAGTGTATGCGTCTATCAGAGAGAGGTTTCGTGCAGAGGAAATGAGCATTTTCTCCGTCTTAAAAACATTCTTGTGCAATGCCAAATCTCTATTAGCTTCAATGGACAAGATATAAATCAATGGAAACAGATAAAAAAGTCATGCTTTAGCTTTGGCCTTACAAAGATAACTGTGATCGCCTGCCTTGCTTGTGCCGCAGTCATAGCAAAAGAAGTATCCCAAAGAGTTATGCAGGGGATAGAGAGGATAGATGAACCCCGTGATGCCTCCTGACTGCTGATGCATCCTTTTACACTAAGTCACACCTCTCTAGGTCAGGGCAAGCAGCCCCACGGGCGGAGGTGCAGGTTATGTCCACAGGGTAATGAAGAGGTTAAAGTGGTTCTTCAAGCTCAGGGAGTGTCCCATGAGGTGTCATATTAACACATCTGATACCTGTACATTAGTATGAGCAGAACAAGTAAAAACCTGCCTAAGAGAAATTAAATTAAGCAGTTGAAGGAAACAATCATTTTAATAAAGAGCTTCTATACACAAAAAACCCCATCCTGATACTTCATTATCTATTTATTCCATTCAGTCACTCAATTCTATTTTATCCTTCATAATTGAAAAGGAGACAAAATCAAGTCTTTAAAAATAATCTGGTGCCATGGTTTTGTGTAAACAGCACTGGTGGAATGTAGGACTGGATGTTTAAATTCTTGGTCTCTAATAATATTTTAGTTTTCTCTTTATTCGACTCAAAAGTATTTTAACAATCATGGGGTGATACAGCAGTGGCTTTTCTAAGGTAAGTAACAAGCTTTTGTGCAGGTCTGTAGATGTTTCAGAACTTAACATATTGAAATAATGTAAAAGGCCACTATTTCATCAAAACTCTTCCTGTGGTCATATGTTAATAGACATGTAGTCCTATCGATGTGAGGGGTGCAAGATAATAGACCCAGAAGTTAAATAGAGCCCTCTTGAGAGACGATCTCATTTCCCACTGCCTTTACTGTCTGTGGGCATCCCCACTACTGCATGGGTAGTGTGCACAGCTCAGGGCTGGATGCTGCCTGTATGTCATCATTTCCCAGAGGATTAATGCTTAGCAGACTCGAAAAGCAGGGGAAAGTTAGGCCATAAACACTCTGGAAGGTCTCACATTGTTTTCTCCAAACCTGCCCTGTGCTTGTTTCAGAGGCTCGATGGTGAGCTGGGCTCTGAAGAGGCACACGGGGAGGCCCAGCATCAGGGGAGGATGACTGAGGAGAGACTTTGTGAAGTTTCACCTTCTCTGAACTGGGATAATTATGAAGTTACATCAATTTGCCATGGCTGAAAGTCTGACCCAGCTGAGCAGAAATGCAAATTGTACATGAGAAACCAAACTTAGCATACTTGTCTTCATGCATGAAGGAGCACCTGGCAATGGGCTGGAGGGAAAAGTCCTTGAAGCTGGTGAGAATCCTCCTGTCGCTCTGCTGCCTCCTCAGTGGTGCTGCAGCAGAGGCACAGGGTACTTGGCCTTATGTTGCTCCAGCAGATTTGTTCAGGAAAAAGATTGTTCTATTTTGCAAAGTTAATATTCATCAAATGTTAATGAAAATACATAACAAATAATTATGACAAACATACCGTCTGATTAAGATGAAAGAGGATGACAATTCTTGTGAATTTTTAATCTAAAAAAATAAAGAACATTACATTAATAAGACTTAATTATATCATTAAATATTTAAATTTACTTTCCATAGTAGATTTTATTTTTATTTAACATATTTTGTTTTTAAATATTACTAACATTTTTATGAGATTTGTTCATAAAACACATAAACAGATATGGTTTTGTGAGGCAAGAGGAATTTTAATGTCATTTATTCATTATATTGATCACAATTTCAATTTTATTTATTTTTAAAAAAAGCTAATAGAATCCTTTCGCAGTTTATTATAATTCACAATATCTCCAGCTATAGATAAATATTTAATAGCGTTACTAATGCATCATGCACAGAGTATTTATTAATTAGAAAATACGAATTACTAGTTGTACATTTCAATAATTTGCATTTAAAATTAATGCTACATTTTTCCAGGAAACTGTGATTAACTTTGGGAATCCGACTTCAGCTGTCCGAAGATAGGCAACCAAAAGTGCCCACTGCAAACCTAGCTGTCACCCCACAAGGCTGTGACCAACGAGTGAAGAGGACAGTAAATATGAGAGGATGCCACCTGAGACACTAACACGTGCCCTGCAACGCTGGCTTCAGAGAAAAGGAGACACAAAGTTTCAGCACTCCCTGATTTTCCTTGATAAAGGCAAAGAGCAGATTTGACAATGTGGTTCTGCCATGTAGTTCTAGGTGTAAAACTCACTCAGGTATCTTTGTCTATCCAGCAACTTTTTGGAGCAGACTGCTCAGCTTTCCTAGGCAAGAGAGGTGGCCGAGGAAGGAAGGGCTGGTGGGCAGAGGTTGGACAGGAGTGGGGGCAGAGCTGGCTAATTGAAAGTAGTTTTGCTGGTGCTTCAGGAAGCCAACGATGAAGATTAAAGTTGGGTTTCTCCACATGTGTCAAAATTATGCAAGACATCCTGAGACTTGTTCCTCCAAGACACTTGTTTAATATATAAGCAAGGTATTTAGGTCAGGTGCTAGACTGTAACTTTACCTTCACTTCAAAGGGCAATATCTGCCAAATCTCCCTTTTCTGTGAAACCGGACTTTTTTTGCCAACTAAACTACTGTTTTTCTTTTGGTGGATTTATTATTTTCTGCTGAAGTTTCCGGAAAGTCAGCAACTTCCTGATTTGTTAATTTTAGAAAAAAAAAAATCTGTTTTTTCTAAAAGAAGAAAATTTTACTTACACTGCAGTGTATGTATGCATTTTACTGTGTTGTTAAGTAATAACAGATATGAACTTATCATTTAAGGCATGGATTGAGTATTTTTGAACCCCAGTGGTGGATCAGTAAATAAAGAGGTTAGAAGTGGTACCAATGCTTCGCATCTTTTACGAAAAGATTTTAAAAGGCTTTATAAAATTTGCATTTTTACAGTATTTACAGCCTTTACCTATCAAACATTGGACTTCATTTTCTGATAAAGCCACTAACAGACCCGTATAGGTAAAGATGTCTGTTTTGCTTTGCTTTTGCCATGTGTTTATGGAATGATGTTTAATACAACCTATGTCAGATAGCTGTACAACTGCATCGAGCTGTTTGCAGCTACCGCAGCTGTACCACAATGTATTTATGAGTGTGTGTGCATATTGCTCTGTGTATGTGTGTGCATACAGATACGGCACAGCACTGTAATCTGCATGTGCGTGTGTACCCTGAGCATTTACAGTCATATGCGCTCATGTACGTGAAAAACCACTAATAAAATTTTGCAGTAAAAATTCTTCATGTGATGGTCAATGTACTACTCCCTCCCATAATTTTATAATTACAGTAATAAAAGAGAGAAAAAAAAAAAGGGTTACACAGCCAGGAAGCAAAAGAGAAAAACCTCAGGTTGGTTACCACTTCACTTCTGTAGTGACTCTTTGTTCACACGTACAAGCACACACATGCAGTTTCTGATAAAACGAGTTGTTTCTCAAAAGACAGAGAAAAAAAGAGAGGGCTGATGAAACCCTCAAGTTGTTCTTGAAATTACACCTATACCTGTTGTCATTTTCAGGAAATCTACTTTATTTAGTTGATAAACTTGTTTTGACTTTTCAGTGGAAACACTTCGCTGGCACTACTTCCTTATCTGTAGGCCAAATTCTGACCTCGGTTTCATGTGACTCCCACTGCAGTTGATACAGGTTGTCTGTGTAAGGCATGGTAGGGCCTTTATGTCCACAATTATAAGAGCACTGAAAGGTATTTTGTTTTTATTACCACTTGCATTGCTAGAACTGCATCTGAAGATGTCTGTTTTAGGCAATATTCAGCCCACAGATACCGTTAGCCTACAATTCTCAGAAATACTGGAGTACATACACAGAAAAACTGAAGAGGAGGAGTCAACAAAAGGGATTTTATTTTAGCTGAATACACTGTATGGCATCTTGATTTTATACTGGTGTGTAGAAGCATTGACTTGCAATGATTTTGGTGTAAATCACATGCTTTGATGTGCAGAAAGGTTATGGAGCATTTTATATGAAGCAATAATATTTAGTAATTCTATTGAACTAATTACCAGTTAATCTGACATTTAATGAAATAAGTAACACTAAACATGATGTGAGGGCAGCTTTTACGGACTTAAACTTTATTCAATTGAATGGGAGTCAAAGGTGCCATTTTTGCTGATGGTGGTGAGCAGTGGATGATGGCGTTTGCTAAAGAGTTTCCTGTCATCATTATTCTAGATTGAGTAAGTGCTCCTGGGCAAACTGTGAAGAGCTGTTCATGTTCTTAGTGACAAGAGGAAGCTGCGAGATTATAAAAAACACCCAAATCCTCATTATTTTTTGTTTGTGGCTACTTGTTATTGCTAAGTATATGCCTGTTTAACAGGGTTCTGATTTGGAGTGCTTCTGCAGGTAGGACTGCAGTTTGTCTTTACATTAACCTGAAGTTGAGAATCATACTTGATGCTGAATTCTTCTTCCCAGCATCTGCTTTTGCCTGCTAATCTGATTTGAGTCAGGAGAGAGGCAGAAGCTCGCCAGGCAGTTCAGGTACAGATTTAGGGCTGGTTTGCCTTAAAGGCAGTATGGATTCATCTGACTCAAGATGCTCGGCTCTTCAAATGCAAATCCAAAGACAGCATTGATCTATGACTAATATAAGGTCTCCTTGTTTTTGCTTCTGAAGTAAATAGTTGCCTCAAGGGCTGGCTGATCCATGTAGGATTTTCCTTCTCTCCTCTCCTCTTGACAGTAGTTGGTACTTTTGTGCAGCATGCTATTTCTACAAGGTGGTTCCAATGTACCGTGCTGCACAAAAGTACCATTGGGTTTTTTTTCACAAATTTAAGTAATGAGATTCTGATTTTACACTCAGGATACATGAACATAGACTAGGGAATTTCTGACAAGAGCCAAAGGTAGAGCATGACCTAAATTTGGAAAAAAAAAAAAATGCTCATAGTGTAGTATGAAAACAAAAATACACTGCATTGAAGAGTAAGTAGTTGTGTCAGAGTCAGTCATGCTATTCTCTTATCATGTTCCTTATTCACAAACTGGTGGAATTCAACCTGCTTACTAACATTTGATCCAGCATTGCTGTGTAATTGATGATGGGAAAAAGATATTGGAAAAAATATTTCAACATGAAAAAGGGGATAGATTTCTTTTTTTTATTGTGGAAGGAGATTAATTTTCACTTACTTGGTTTTATGTTACAGATCACTGGCACAGCAGTATGAAGAAGCTTGTATGAAAACTGTCTGCACAAGCCCAGCCCAACTCACTGCTAAAAGTTATTAATTCTTTTAGAAATTGTTAGAAAGAAAATGAATAACCTGCTCAGACATATCCTTTCTGATGTTTTTGGAACATTCTGTACCACAGATGTGGCCAGGAACAAACTATGAGTTACATCATTTAGGGCTATTCCCAAATCAGGTTGGATTGGGCTTTAAATTGCATTAATTCCTTCAGCAAAAATTCTAAGGCCTGGCCAGACCAGAAGGACATACATTAATAATAGTGATAAGCTCCTTTCTGCAGCCAGTTTGTAAATCTGGGTCCAATGTTACCAGGCCAATAGTAATGTTGTGAATGAAGTTACTGTGCTGAATTTGTCCATGGAACACGCTGTTCTTGTGCCATGCCATTCCTCCAGTAGACTCCATCTGCTGCCAGGCAAGAGGAGTTCATGTCTGCAGAGAGTGAGATGCCAACCCTCCCTGACACTGGTTTAGAGATTGTGATAAAAGAGAAGGGAACAAATACCAAATGAGCACATGGGTTAATGGCTGCTATTTTAGTCTCTTGGGGCCACTGCCAGCTGCCATTAAGTCAAAGTAGCCCTCAGGCTCTACTTGGTTTCATGATGAATAATTTAGGCTTTCCTGGTGCAGAGCCAGGCTGCATTGGCTTTGTATGATAGATTCTAGAGATCTCCACTGTGAGCACAGGAGTGTAAATACGTGGTGGCACATACGGGTGTGATGGATCAACCTCCTGTGTCCTGTCCAACAGCAACAGCAATAATCCTTATGAACTAGAGATTCTACATAGCCTTAGAGATGTCCTCCTTCAGATCTGGATACTTTGGTTTTGTAGAACTTATTGCCAGTCAAAACATTCTTTGGTATCCATTTATTTTAAAGAGTTAACAATGGGACTGGACATTTTCTACCCACTGAAAAAAGTAGTTAATATCTGAATAAATAACTGAAAATGGGTTCTTACTGTTCAGGAAGTATAATCAATTTGAAATTAGGATTATGGAAACATCTGTGGAAATTCGAGTGTCATCTCAATTTGGGCTCATTCAGATCTTGTATTTTTTCTACTTCCCAAGCAGTGCATTTAAAATCTAATCCTAATTAACACACATAGTTTAATTATAGCCAACAAAATATTCTCCTAAAATTGTGTGTGGTAGCTGGGGGGTCGGGTATGGAGGGAGGAGGCAAGGAGGAAACCAAACAAATGTTCACTGATTGTAAAAATCCTTGTTTTGTTAGTAATATGTATCTTTAAAGACTTTAAAAATACAATGAAATTTTCCTTGCATGAATCAAAGTGCCATAAAAAGTGTGAAGCAAGCACAGCACTTGTACTCCCTTCTTCTCCTTGCTCATTTCTTGGTCATTTGAACCAAAGAAACTGCACTGGAATTTAAAACTTTCCTTTTTGAATGGATTTCCTCGTAACTTATCACATAAACTATACAATGCTTCTGCAGGTAGAAACAAATAAATCATGGATGTCATGGACAGACCTTGGGAAGATTTTGAAATTTGAGTGGAGCACTGGAAAAGTGGGGGTGGTCGGCTACTACAAGCTTTGTTGTACATCAGCAGAACTCTTTGTCACTACTGGATGGTTTGGAAGACCTATGAGATTTTCAATACTTCTGACTTGTTTTAGCACAACAGATCTGAAAATGGAAACATCATTTTCATAATGCTGACATTCCTGGACCTGACCTCAGAGGGCAGAGTATCGCAGCCTAGGGACACTGTAGCCCTTTATAGGCAGCTCTCAGGACCTTTTTCCACAGGGTCTGGATTGGGGAGAGCAGATTCATAGTCTGTGGCTCTGTTACTTTACCCTGCAATCAAACTTCCTGCCTGTGCCCTTGAGTGCACTTGGAGTTGAGAGTCCAGCTCCTCTGGTTCCCCAGAGCAGTGTTTCATGTCCACCAGCACCACCACAATATCTGCATAGTCCCTTGGAGTTCTGCTCTGGCCACTGGTAAGATGTATTTTCCTAATGATATTGGGAAGAAATTTTTGGAATTATATAATGGGAATATCATTATATCATTAATTATATTATGTTATAATTAATGATATAATGATATTATCATTTTATCATTCCAAAAATAATGATTTTTGGAAGGATATAATTCCAAGAATCAAGAAATCTTGGCCTAATACTTTGTTGAAAACAAAACTGTACCTGATTATTAACTTTCTCTGAGTCACACCATTCCTGCTTTGTTCTGCCTTTGTTTGAGGCTCTGTTAATATATTTCAGGTCACAGAGTTTTCTCCATGTCAGGTGAGTTCTATGATGGCAAATGCCCTCAAACTGTGATCAGCACTACTTGTGCATTTCCATCCTCTTGCTGTTTTGTCATTTACATACATCTTTCTGCTGCATGTTCTGTGTGAAAAAGTTTTCTTTCACAAGGTTGCCCTAGTGGTCATGTAGCAATAAAAGTTGATGGATCTAGACTTTTTATTGATGTCTTTCCAAGAGGTGTCAAGATCAGCATTTTTCCTGTCCTAGCAGTAAACTAAAAGAGACTCCAGCAGCCTTGGCTTGACAAGGTCAGGTATTTTTTCACTCCATAAAAAGAAAAAGGAGATTAAAATAAGAAATGGACTTGGTAACATTTTTTGTTGTGTCCCTTTATGTCAAACATGACAATGGAAACAATGAATGACAAAGATTTTTCTCCATTTTTGATCAGAGTTGTTTCTGCTTTCAGCAGGAAAAGGTTAATTTTGGGGTCAGCAGTAGCTGGTCTGAATTTGCCTTTTTTTTTTTTTTTTTGGGTAAGAATGACTTAGGAGATTAGGAGACATAATTTCTCTAAGAATGAGTGCAATTCAGCTCTAAATCCCACCAGTAAGGCTAACAAGTAATATAGACGAAATTTGGAGCAACAAATTAAACTAAAATAGGAAAGTCTTATTACCAGAACTGGTCCTTTTCCTCAGTTGGTTCCCGTATGCTCCTTTGCACTATATCCACTTGGCTCAAAGTAAATACGGTGAGCTCTGTGACAGTTGTAGAAGACTGAGCTGAGATCTCTTTCACCTCACGTTCCACATCTCATTGTTGGAGTAGTTCTAATAGCAGATGCTTTATTACCAGTTCTGATGGAAGAGGCAACAAGAATACTCAGATTTTCAGATCCCAAATGGATTTTAAAGTATAGGCAGTGACTAACACCACGTTTTGATTTCAGCTGAGCAAGTTTATTCCTGAAAAAATATGGTGATTCACTTTTCTTAGATAGGCTTTGATTTTAAAGACTTCTTTGACTATGTCTGTATGGATAGCATTTTCTTAATTCGGGAGTCAAACAGCGTAAGTTTTTGTCCTAAGTGCATTTTATCATGACTCCAAAGAGTAGGTATTGCAGTAGCAGCAACAGTTTGCTTTCCTTATCCTTCTGTCCTTGCAGTGAATTGTAACAGATTCTTCTGGCAGTTTGTTAACAACAAGACAACTTGGGACAGAGCTTACAATACTGTTTTCTGAATTCTCCTCTGTTACTTGAAAAAACATTTCCCCTGATCATTTTTGCAGGTGCTGTGTTGAAAGAGAAGTAGGAAGAATGCCTGAAAGGGATCAACCATTGCTTTTGTGAACAAATACCAGCAGCTAAGCTAGACATTATCACACGAAGAGGGAATAAAACTTGTCAATTGTAGTACTTCTGCTTCATTCCTCTGCCTCAAGATTCTGGGGATGGACTGGTATTGAAGGTGACTTAAACTGCACTTAAATAAGCAAAGAGAGATCAATCATTTGCTGTTTTGTCTGAATTAAGAATACTCCAAGGTGGAAATCATTACCATGTCTTCTAGAATATCGGTGCTATGTGGCTGCTTCACATCTATCCAGAATAAGCTATGGGGGGAAATGTCACTTGCGATTCTGAAATATCTAGTCTTAGAAGCTTCTGCCAACTCGGAGGAGAGCAGCTGGTTTATTTTGTTGGACAGGTGAAAGTACATGATTCCTACCTTGTCTCTGTACAGAAATGTCAGAAACATCAGGAGTTTGGTCTTAGTTTTTAAAATCTTTACGTATGTGATTTAACCAATTTTATGACAGGAACGATTCCATCCTCCCTAATCAGAGCTGGTCAGCAGAAGAAAGGGAGACATCCAGCAGCACCTGAGAATTGAGTCAATGCTGTCACTTTCAGACATCGTGGGGATAGACTCAGGGATGGAACACGGATACAAAATTATATTTACTTGCCCATAACAAGGGAACGTGACTAAAGGACTTGGGACTGTGAACACAGCCTCAGCCTTGCTACTCTAAGATCAGAACCGATAAGGGGGCTGTGCAGCAGCTGTGTCTTTCTCAAAGCTATCTTAAGAACAGTCTTTCCTTCCCTACACTCATAATGAGGTGATTCCCTTAGGTGCTTCATCAGCTTGTGGGCTCTTAAACCGACCCTTAGCTTTTTGCCCTGGATAGTTCTCAGCTTTTCTCAGTAAGTAACTATTCGGAAAAAGAATAAAGCTGTAATTATTCTTAACTGTAAATCATAGATGTGGTATTACATGCCCCAAGAATGACATGGGATAAAAACTGAGCTTGAAATATACTCTGCAGCAAAATTGTGGAAAGCTAACAAAAAATAATAAAATAAATTGCACAGCTACACACATGAGCAGTTAAAATCATGTGAGACTTATGTATTCAGAACTGCAAATGCTTTTTCAACATACTAAAACACAAGTGGGTTAAATTTATCACCTTCCATTTTAATTTAAAAGATGTAGGAGAACATGTAGCTGAGGATTTTCTAAAAGAAGTAGCGATTTGAGCATGTTGGGGGTGGTGGTGGAATTGCTTGTAGTTTTATTCATTTAGGCATATCTTATCACTCCTCCTTTTCTTCCTTCTTGGAGGGCAATGAGAGAACCCAGATGCCAAGCTGTGGAACATGTTCTTCTGACACTAGCATCTGGCTCCTTGGCAGAATCCTCCAACTGTCATGCTGACAGCTTTCCTGTTGTGTCCTCGTATATTTTTATGTAAGAAAATTGCAGATGGGTTCTCTTCTCAAACTAATACGCTATTCTGTTGACCCTTATCATGCAGAAATGTGTTGGTTTTATCTGTTTGTGAATGAGACCTTGGCCAAATATACTTCAAAAAGGATACTTCTCTGTTCATCTCTGAATTTGTCTGCAAGCTGTCTGGGAAGATGCCAGAATCCTATTACACACCCTTTTTGTGCCTTTAAGCAGTAAGTCCTTCATTCTCTCTGCTGTACAAATAGATTGCACTTTTTGCAGCAAGCACACTGGTAAAATACAAGCATATTTATTTAATAGTTTCGGTGGGAAAAAAAAAAAAAGTCTTGCTTGAAATGGGGAAAAATGTGGTTTTGTTTGCTATGGGGTTTTTTGTTGTTGTTCTAGTTTGTTTGGGGTTTTTTTGCTACTGGAGGTTTTTGTTTGTTTATTTTTAATTTGACATTACCTAGTATGCTGTTGCCTTGAAGGAATTTTTTCCCCCAGAGTTTTGTCAGAGACCACCAATCCAGAAGGCTTTATATAATGTTACAGCAGAAGCACAGTGACATCATTAAAAAAAAAAAAAAAAAGAAAAATTAAAAAAGCACGAGGATTTCACTTATTAACATACTCCAGGACCTCCTGGTATTTTCTAAATGGAATTTTCGTAGTCCCACATCACATTTAGATGCATGCCTAATTTATGTGGATCATCATGAGCAGTCCCAGTGACTTTACAGTAAGGCACAATTGTACTTCGTTTTAAGGCTGTGCTCAGATGGAGCCTGATGGATTCCTGACTTTAGGCTTGTCAAGATGACAACAGGAAATTCTAAAAGTTCCCATGTAGCTTCCTCTTTCTCTCCACCCCCTTACAGGACTCTTCCTATGTATGTTACATACATATGTATATTTGTCTTTTAAAAAAAATTCGAAGAAATGCCCTCTTCCCCCAAATCTCAGGTCTCCTTTAGATGCATAACTTTGGTAGTGAGAATAAGATAAAATACAGCTAAGAAAATATTGCAAATACATAAACCACAATTGATCTGGGACCCTGCTCAATAGAGACTGCAGCTCCAAGGGTGCTGTCCACAAAGGCTCTTCAGGGCCCTTAAGCTGGCACCCATTGAGACTATGTAGCCATGATTCCTGAGCCCACTCCAGCTCTGACCTTCCACCTCATCTCAGCTCAAGTAGCAGAAACTTGAATCCAAATGACTCCCTGATGGTGATATGGAAGATTGCCAGCTCTGATGAAGCCAGGTGGATTCCACTGAGCGTGTTCTCTCTGTCCACACTAGGGGAACATCTTCAGAGTTTGACTGCTCTAAGCTTCTCTTAATTTATTCTCCTAGCAACGGATATTAAGACTTGATTGACACTGTTTTTTTGTTTGGTGCTTTTGCAATAAGTAAAGCCACAATGAGTAGTTTTATTGCTCTCCCACCTCAGTTGTTCAGTTTGCATAGCTGTTCCAAGAAAAAACCCCAAACCCTCAAGTCAGCATTAAAGGAAGAAGAGGTAAGTTTCTACAGGTTTCTTATTCCTATTATCACAAAGAAGAATCTTTCTAAATTTCCAACAAATGCAAGTACACAGAAGCAAACAGGTTTGTGCATGACTCTTACGTTAACTGATACATTGTCCCATATCATTTTCTCATCTCAAAATTTGTCATAAATGACATTAGAACTATTCAAGAAAGATCATAAATATCAAGAATGATTTCTGCATGAACCATTAACTTGGATGAGACTGGGATTTCACTCCTGTTACCCAGTGCAAGTTATTTCCTGCTGTTTTCTTGTTTCTGTTTCAAACATTCTGATTCACTATTGGGTTAATCATCTACTAAATGCTGTCTCCAGGTGGTTTGGGTTTGCTGTTGTTATCTCCATGGCCCCAAGGGACTGTACCTTCTGAAGAAGTGAGGGGAGCCCAAGCACTGATATTATGCAAGAAATAGAGACAGAAGTACAGCAGCAACTGTATCAGCATGCTTTCATTTGTACACATTCTGATCTGAATATACGTGCTGTTTGAAGCACTTGGCATGCACCCTGAAGTCTCAAGTTGCTTGAGATTACGTAAACAGGTAAAAATTATATTTGTTAAAGAGGCACCGAGGATCAGGAAAAAAATGTGCCTTGTATTAATGGGTGGAGTACAATGAAGAGAAACTTAGTGGGTTAGGGTTTATATTGCATATTCAGGTGACTGCTGTTGTGCCCAGTGCATTAGTTCGTCCCATGTTCAGATCAAATTTGAATGAGAATTGTCACGTATATGATGCTTGCAGGAATGGGGATTGCGTCTTACTTCAGCCATGGATTCTGTAGGCAAAGTACTAATTCTACCTTACTGTCTTTCTGTAAAATGGAAACTATTTTATCCTTACAGAGAGGAAAGAGAAATTTAAACGGTAGCTTTACCTGTTGTTGTGAGATTCTCAACTACTACAGTAATAAAGGCTGCAATTTAAGTTTGGGGTTTTAGAAAGGCAAATTTGGGATTCATGGAGAAGTTAGTTAATAGATTGAGAAATAGGATTCAGGACTTGAGAATTTGAATCATTATCAGAAATGGAATTATTTAAATTTAAAGAGGCTATGATGTTGTTAAGTAGAAAAACTATAAAGAAGAGTATAGAATTATTGGGATTAACCAAGAGTTTAGTGTTTGTAAACTCTTTACTCTCTAAGATGTTTATTCATTTTCAAACAGCCTCTATAGAAATCAAGTCAAATTATTCTCAACTCTTTCTGAATTAGCACTGAAAATAAATGTCTGAAGCTTGTTAATCATATAAGTAATCATATAAACAAAATCATATGAACCACGTGAGTGGAGCTAGTTCTTCTACATGCTGATGGTGGAGTGTCAAGGAAGGAGGTGAGGCTTACCAAGGACTGGGTCAAGTATCCAATAAATATTTTGCAACAGTTTTCAATGAAGGTGGTGACTAAAGAGGATAATAGATTACTCCTCTTCTCTGTGCCTATCCACCACAACCTACCTTCCTTTCTTCCTTTCTTCCTTTTTTCCTTTCTTCCTTTCTTTGTTTTTCACCAGAGGTACTAGGGAAGCTGCCCTTCATAGATANTTCTTCCTTTCTTCCTTTCTTCCTTTCTTTCTTTTTCACCAGAGGTTCTAGGGAAGCTGCCCTCCATAGATGCTTCTCATTTGCTGGTTCCCCCGAGGCCATGCAGATCAGGCGGTATTCTGTCATTTGTTGGTTTTTTCTTTCATAAGTCTTTGTATTACAGTAGACCTGGTTCTAGAGGTTTAATTTTATTTTGACTCCTTGAACAATGGTTCTAAAGTTTTCGAATTTCCCGATCTCTTTCTGCATAAGCAGCATGAAGTTTTTTCATTACTCTATAATATATAAAAAACTCAATGATACATTTCCTTTCAAACGCCTTCTGAAGCTGAAGATTTTCCAGAGCTGCATGATTGTTTTGAACGATTCCAATCTACAAAAACAAATGAGGGTAGAGCAATAAAAACTATATACAAGCAAAAGCAAAAATTAGTGTTCTGTACTTCAAAATCGTAGAATTTGGACAACATCCAGTCTTGATCCTGACAGTCTATAAGCCTTGGACCAAGAATTTTTTAATATGTGTATTTACAAGTCTCATGCAAAGATTAGATTAGATTTCATAGACAATGACAATGGGCTGAACTTGATTGTTGATGGTAGTAATTATTTTTTTACAGGAGAACTATCAGAAGAATAATGAACTGACTTTTACAGGTGCTTTCATGGTTGGTCTTGGGAATGATCCCATTTAGCTCCTTGGTTAGTGATATAGGAGATACAGGAGTGAAAAGTAAATGTGTAATTGTGAGGTGTACAGATAACATAAAATGGGGAAGGATCATCTTAACGAAGGATTGGACCATCAGGCAAGGAGAACCAGATGATTTTATTATACGAGTGATGAGATGAGATGAAATTTACTACCACAGATTGCAAAGCCATGAACTTAAGGACCTTGGTCTTGAATAGAATATGCATTTATCAGTTAAAGATAGTGGAAAAAAAATATGAACATACTATTTTATCTGGGTAATGACTATAAGTTGCCATGCAGAGCAACTTTGAAAGTCCATTGTAATTATATAGTCCATTAGAATTGTAAGATGTGCTATCATTTAGGCATTTTCATGTTATTTCATTGTTCATAGCATTGATAAGGTCTCATTTAATTAATGCAAAGTCTTGGTCACTTGTGTTCAAGAAAGATGACCTTAAAACATAAGCAGAGAAAGACTACTGGTATGTTTATAGGAATGGAGAATTAATCTCGTGAAGAGAGGTTAAGTGAGATGGGTTGTTAAACCTAGACAAACGAATGTTGGGAAGCGGTAGGCTGATTCTTCAGAACTGTGTTCAGAAGTAAGTGTTAAAGACAAAGAACAGATATTTAACTGAAAATGTCTTTGTTGCATAAGAACTATGGTTCTAAAATTATTGTGAATAAATACAGAGTGGATATTAGCAGAAGATTTCTCACAACTCTTGGAGTTATTTTTCCCGATATAATAGCAGTGTTAAGGACTGAAATTACTTGAATTTGATAAGCTTTAAAAGAGTCTGTGTGCTTAAACAGGTGAATTTCTGGAACAGGGAAACTGTGATACAAGTTTTTGGATATTCAGTAAGGTGGTGTAACCAGGGGTGACTGACCTAAGACTGCGGTTTATGTACATCTTCCTCATATTGTAGACTATATTTCAGAGTTCCTATTAGTTTCTCAAAGGGATCAGGAAGCAAATTCATCATCTTCTCCTCCACTACCAGTGTAGTCAGGTTGGCAGGACTATGTTGCCTTTCTCTGAATTTTGGGGGTGATTTTACTTGCTAAGGTCACTGAGGTGATTTATTAAATCTCAGTAATCTGCTACTGGAGGGAGCTTCTCCTGTCCTCTTCTTGCAGGACTGCACATCTCTGTAAACTGGCATTTGGTTACAAGTCTGCTGGAGCATGCAAGGGAGATTTTGGTGGCTTGTGGAGCCTGGTGACATGTGGCACAGAGGCTATGTGAAATCTTCCAAATGAAGCTTTGACTGTGAGGTTGTGTCTAACTGTACTGGATTTCTGCAGTCATGGGGTGTTGCAGGTTTCAGGTGCCTGCAAGGATCTTACAGCATTGCTGCAGTTTGCATTTTTCTCCAAACACTTGTATCAACATATCGACAATGTGCAGTTGCTTCTCCAGACAGATTCAAGCAAGCTACAATAATAGAGGACATGTACTTCTGGAAGAAAAAAAACCCCGAGGCTTCAAAAGTGTTTGTTAATTTATTATAACCTTTTTCCTTTGGCTTTAAAGGGAAATTGCAAGATGTTATTAGCTCTTTTTTTTCTTTTTCTTTTGGTAGTGAAAACCAAAACTAAAGTGATTGGGGTTTCACACATGCTGGAAAAACCACTAAAGGTATATGCAAACTTTTCATGGTATATTTATTTTTCTGTCTCTGATTTTCAACATAATTTTTACCCGAAGACCGTTAGACTTTTACAACTCAGAACTGGCCATTTTCAGTGTGAATCATTTGTAAATTAGTGGTTTTACAATAGATCTGAGAAAAGTCTAAATTTCAAACTGAATTTTGACTTTGCAGACTCAAAAGGAGATTGTTGAACTATGAGAAAGAAATCTGCCACACAGATTCACTCATCCACATGTAGATTGAAACCAGTGGATTTTGCGTATCAATGGTATAAACTCGTCATGATCTGCCTGGTAATATTTAGCAGAAATGTTTGAAATCACTTATTCCAGTTGTAAAAAGACATCACACTAACAGAAATGGAGGTTTTTAGGTGGACTGAATCTCTACTCTGAAGCTGCAGTAATGTGGAATGAATTGTTCATACCTACATGATTATGTTAAAGAAGACACAATTCATTTCTGGTCCCTTGCTACTATCACCCTGCCTCATAAATTCTATATCCATGTCTTGTAAGTGTCTTGCCTAATGAAGCCCATTGGAAACTTGCAACTCTTACCAGCTTCAGTAGTTCTTTTTCCAGTGCTCCAGTACAGCAGTCTTCTAGACTTGCAAAATGTTTTACTGGTTTCAAATGATGAGGGTTCTGTTTTGCAATGGTTGGGGCGTTATAATGTATAAAACGCTCTAGATGCAGATAAATAATTTTCAAACCCCTGGAAATGCCATTTAATGTGTCAAATTAACGTGTAATTTTAGCACTGTTTTACGTATTTGTGTCCAGCTGTGTGATAATAAACCAAAACATAAACCTTGTAAATAAGAAATCAGTGACAACAAGTCAAATTATCATGCAAGAGGTTAATGAAAGTGGATGTGTTTGGAGACAAAAAGTATTTTTTTCCAGAAAAAAACTAAAATTCATTAAATTTGGCCACCTTAGATCAATAATCATATGCTCTCTTCAAAGTGTCTTAGCCTGAGGCTATGTCCTAGTAATGTACTACCGAATTCTCTTCTCTTTATTTTTAGTGGTGAATACATGGTAGAGACCACTGTGGTAAAGATGACAATTGAATTAGTTTTAAGATTTCCTAATATATGAAATATTTACCAGTAGAAAAAGTCTTCCAAGAAATGGTTACATATCCAAGTGCTGTAAAAAGTTTGGTGAAAGAAACCACAAATGCACATTATCAATTATTAAAATGTGTATATATGTATGTATATGTATATATATATATAGTCCTAGTTTTGCTTGAATAATAAAGTAGTGGTTGGATTTTAAGTTTAAGAACTTAACTCGTCTCTCTGGTCGTTGAATTAGGTCAGACTCCAGAAGCTTGTTTGTGGATGCAATTAAGAATAACTTCAAAAGGGACGTAGACTGACACTCTTAAAATTTACAGCACAGGTGCTTGTCAACTCTGAAAGTGCCTGGATTTACTGGGTATCTAACTTTGATACCTTTGCACCTAATTTTTATGGCATGAGTGTGTAAATGCACCTTGCTTAGGCCTTTATTTCCAGAAGGGTCAAGGAACCAGACCAGACAGAATTTCATGGTGTTTTTAGAGGTGCAGCCCAAATCCTTTCCTGTCAGTGTTTATTTCAGCAGTTCTGTGCTTAGCTTGTTGTCTTCTGTGAATTCTATTCAGAGCTGCCAAATTTTCTCTATGCAAACAAGACAAGCCAGGCTGCATAACTTTCTAACACAGTGTCTAAAAGTTAGGTATTGGAATATTTGCAACACTTAGCATTTGTCAAATCATTTTGCAGATCTAGCCCCAGTTCTGTACGAATTTGCATGGCAATATTTCTTGTTATTGCAGGTTGGATGGACTAAAAATATCAGTGCATGCGTTCCTCTGGACCAAATCATTGCTAGGTATTGAAATCAGTGGGTTTCATGAAGTCACAGATCAGGAATTTTAGTCTGGCCTTTCTTTCAGGAGAGAAAATGAACACTTTTTCAGTAATTGCAGGACATTACGCTGGCTTCAATGAAAGTGTTAATCAGCAGTGTGATAGATACTTAAAATTAGACCTAATTAATTATTTGGTAGCACAGATAAGTAAAGTAGAATGAGAAGTGACATTTTGCTGCTAATAACTTTCCACTCCAAGACATTCTCCGGAGCAGGAATTGAGCAGATACAGGAGCACACAGCCAGGTAGCCACCACACAGCACCTCACGGGTAGCTCACATTGTCTCACTGAGTGTTTATTCAGAACAAACATGTTTTTTCTTAACATATTTGTGAAGGTATTTTATAAAACTCAGGTTGCCTCCTGCTTTCATTTGCCCCACTTTACCTGCAAGCATCTCTTTCTGTAGAATTCTTCTTTCCCAGAACAGAGACAGAGTAAGAGCAACCACAGTAATGCAAAAGCTGAGGCAGAATGAATAAGCAGCTGGGGGACTTCAAAGGGCATTGAGGAAAGAAGGGTGAGCAGTGAAGTCTTGAGCTCAGTGATAAAGTGGGCAGACTTGCTGCTCACAGTTGAGAGAGCTTTAGAGAGAAGTAATCTTGTATGTGGCATAGTTCTAGTTCAGCAGACAGGATTTAGGTACTCATAGACCTTCTATTGCATTAATTTAGATTAAAGCTCACATCTAATCTCAACTTTCCTGGCTGCTCTCAGTTAGAATTTGGCTTGCCCTCTTGACTGCTTCTCCAGATGGGGAAAGTCAGCTGTGGTCCAGGACTGACTTTGTTTCGAACTCTGGCCGTGAAGGAAGAATTTATTTGGCAGGTAGTAGGTCAGGCTTGAGTTTGCTCACCTGTGAGTCATTTAAAGTTGTATGTAAATTCAGGCACTTGAAATCTGTGATCAGAAAAGGGAACACAGGCGCACAGAGTCATGGCGATGAAAAACTGAGTGTCTACACCAGACTGGTGTCCCTCCAAGGCAGGGAGTTGGCTAGGTTTTGATACTCAAGTGATAATGGCTGAATCACTCTATCAGACAACCAAGCACTTTTATAGGATGGTTTGGCAGAAGAGAAGATGTTACTGTTAATCCATAAGCAGGCTGTTGAAGTTTCAGAGGCTGTTGTGGAAAGGCAGATAGAAAGTATGAGTCATGCAGTAAGAAAAATCAAAGAATAGATTTATAATCATGAAGAGATATGACAGTGGCTCTGCTTAGAAATAGAGAGCTGAAAGAAGGTTGATGTACTCTGTGCAACTCACATTTGGCTTGAGGTCCCCAAATGCACCACAGAGTAGCTAAAGGGGATTTTATTGCCTGAACTGACTTAACAATAAGGTTGTTGTCCAAAGGGCAGTACCTTCCACACACACACACACACAGACACAGACACACACACACACACACGCTCCTCCCCAGCTTCCCATATTTCCCTTGCCTCAACTATAGTGATGCCACAGCTGAAGAGTGAGTCACATCAATAAATTAACTGTATTTTTTTGTTAGACTTCTGTCAGATCAGTGTGCTGAACTGAATCAGCACTGGATACAAGTGAAATGTCAGTAAGGTATGCTTTGACAAGGGAAAGGAAAGAGGCAGCAATGTGCAGCTAAATTGAATTTAAGTCCTGAAGTGAGACTGCGTCCTTAGATTGATGGAACCAATGGGACCAGATTAGCAGCTGGTTTAAAGTCATACAGCTTTACTCTTCTTAATAGCTCTAGCCTAGTTTACATCTGTTGATCTACATTGTTTTAGAGGTATAAATCCACAAGCTGGTAAGCAACCAGTTTCTCTTCCTGTTTCCTTCCTGTTTTTCCGCAGAAAATTCTAATTTATCTGCTCTTTCAGAAAAGCCTTAAAAAAAAAAAAGGAAAAAGTAAATTCTGCTATAAATCCATTAAAAGCTTGAACTCAAGCAAAAGAATATCTTGGTAGCTAATTTTATGGGGTTATTTTGCAATTCAGTTCTAAGACTTTGGACTTTTTGTGCATGCATGTTTATGCATATATGTCTGTGACCATGCACTCACGTTGCAAAAAATACCATCTATTAGCACTCAAGTGATTCTTTCACTAGTCTTACAGCAACATATTTCCCAGAAAAGAAGATGAAGTGAGAATTCCATGACAGGAAGCAAGAAACTTATAATTGCAAAATGCTTAGAAAGCTACAGACAAAAATTTTTTAATTTTATTTGTTAATAATGGAAGCCACAGACATTACCTACTCTTGTTGTTGAGGACTCTCCTATCCATGGCAAGACTTTATGGCTGGAGAGTACTGAAGTAAGATGAACAGACAGGAAGAAATTCCTACGGGGTTTCCTTTCTGGTTTAAGAGAAGAGGTATCTCCAACCTCAGCATGTTCACAGAATGTAGAGGTCAGGGATGTTAATCACTGCTACTTTTATCAGGCAGCTTTATTAAAATCAATATTTTTTGTTACCGAATTAGAAGGGACTTAGAGCAAACTTCTAAGCAGTTATTAGCACAAGCCCACATTTACTGAAAGAACTGGGCACCTTTGCGTGTACTGCAATAGCTGGGAGTTACACAGTATCTATATCATTTTTCACAGCTTTGTCATTAGCTGGTAATGATTTGATTATTTTGCAGATGAATCACAGTATAAATCTCTTTCACAAACACTACCTCCAAGTATTAATCAAAACCATTAAGGCAAAGCAGTCAGTGCAAATTAAAAAATTTGCATGTCTAAATTAAAAATTACAGTAATACATCATAAATAAATCTTTTAAATTCTCTATGGTCTGTATGAGCATCCCCTTTTTGTGACTGTAATGAGCCCATGAATACAGCTCCTTTCACCACCCCCCCCCCTATCTTTTTAATCAGGCTGTAATCAAATTTTATAGGTAGAATTCAGGTCTTTCACTTTGAAGTCCATGTTGGATCTTATTTGAGAAAGAAATTATTTTTTCTCTTCATCTTTCTGAAACTCAGCAAGAGTGAAAGACACAGACTCAAAGACAAGTGTGAAAGACAGGAGTTCAAACCCATCACATATAATTTGCAGTGTCTTTGGCTATAGCAAAGTAAATATTTGCAAAGGATGATATATCTTATGCAAATAAGTTTGAACTATGAAGAAAATGACTGACTTGTGTTTTAGGTACTATTTCATTTTAGAACTATTAACACCTTGTTTCCAGCATGGAAAAGATTAGAGGAACTCTCATTAATACAAGTCACTACTGAGATATAGAAGACACTCTGCTTCTCTATGCATAAATTCAGAAATGTTAAAGAATATCTCAACAACCTTGCATTTTGCAGCTAATTACTGTCCTTCACTTGAAAAGCAGGATTCAGGATACAGAAGTTTGCCGGCCTGTTGCTGCAATTCTATTTACAAGTTGATGAGGTTGGCCTGTTATAAGAATTTTGGTCGTGCCCTTACCCCAGTAAAGGATATTTTGGGAAGAAATTTGTTGCAAAGCAGCAAGTACGGATTCCAAGACATTTGCCAGTTGACACTTTTCAGAACCATGGCCTCACCTGCGCAGAGTTTGCTGTGACCAGTTCCAGCATCAGCTGTTGTTTTGTCTGTGATCTTTTGTCTTTGCTGCCTCACAGGAGCCTGATGGCTGAACGACCTACTCAGAAAAGGGACCTTTTTACTGACTCTGTAATGACCCCAAGAAGGAACTGTAGGATCCAAAACTTCCCCCTTCAGTGGTTTCCTTTCAAGGTCACTGGCTTTTCTTTTGCTTGAGGGTACACAGTAAAAAGTTAAACATACAAATGTAATCCTAGGAAGAAAAAAAAAAGGTTAATTAAAAGCAGAGTAAAACTAATAAAAAATTGCTTCTTGGTCTGACTAGATTTACACATAAACTTCACAAAACATAAAAAAATCAAACAAAAACCAGCCTTGCATGTCTTACCTTCCCCTGCTAATAAATCTCCATGTGAAGAGACATGGGATTAGTTATTTATCAATTGCTTGCTCTGCCGTTTGGGTGGCTGAAGACAGAAAGACTTTTACAATAATTGGTAGCTTACCTTTCAGAGGTACATACCTAAGAATGTGCTTCAAGACAAGTCTAAGTATGTGCTCTAGCCCACTTCTGCATTGTTGCTTTGAATGGTTCATTTCTTTTGTTGCATTCCACTGTACTTACGTCCAGAGTTCAACATTAGATTTTCAAATTAAGAGGGAACCCTGAAGTCTGCAAAATTGCATTTCAGGATGTTTTGCTTCATGGATGATTTGATGTAGCCTTCCAGTCCACAGACAAATCTAGTTCCTGACTATTAACTTCTACTTAGATTTAGGAACTGAAAATTGAGATTCAATATTTTGGGCTAGTGCTTTTAGGTCTGGTGAAATTTTAGTTCTTGTGTCACTTTTTTATTAGATAATAATTAGTGGTTTGTAGTTTGGCAACTCTACAATACTTTCCATTCATACTTTCAAAATAGTTTTCAAAGCATTATATTTCAGATAATATTGTCAAATTATAATGACATGTTTTTACCTGTTTTACACAGGAAGTTCAGATATGGGAACAGTTGACAACTGTGCAGTGTATGAGGTCCATTAAAAGATGCGAGCTTAGGATCTGATGGTGCTCATTGACCCTTTGGACAAATTAAAATAAACCAAAAAAACCCCATAATGCTGTGAATCCACTAGATATGAAAGTAAATCATGATTGAATTCTCAACTCAATCACATTGTTGAAACAAGAATGAGAGAAACCTTTTCTAATTTAAAAATCGCTTTGAATCTGTCCCTTCAATTATGTTCGATAAGGACCATTGAAGTCTGTATAGGTGGAGGATCAGATTTTGCCTCTTTGTATTTATCTGTAATTGAAATGTCACTAGCAACTTATTTGTCTTTTATTTTAGATTTCCTTGGGCTGATTTGGGACTGTAGCAAAAGAGCTTTAGAACTTAGAAAACAGCAATTCCAAGATTGCTGCTTTATCAAGGCTCAAAGAAAAGAAATCTTCCAACTCTTACATTGTGAAATTGGCAAGGACTTGTATTGGGGAAGTATACAAAGCAAAATATATTTTGTCTCTACAAAACCCATGGAAATATATACTACCATAACAGCTGTGGCCTCACATTCCCACACCAAGATCACAGAGGAAGGAACTTGCTGTGCAGTTGACCTAATATTCAGAATTTTATCAACAGTGAGAATTATCTGACATTTTCTTCTTATGAGGATATTTGGGGAGATAAAGTTCTCCAGGCCTCCAGGTAAAGGTCTCTAAACCATTGTAAGAGTCAGTAGAATCTTACAGATGCACACATTCACCTCAATGTACATTTACATAATTTTCCCTCCATGATCTTCTGCTTCTTACTTCTCATTGTGGGGTTTTGTTATTTGGTTTTTTTTCTTTTTTCTATAGTGGAGACTTAATGTAAAGCCACTGCATGAGAGAGCAATGGTTTTTCTATTTAAAAAGTCTCCTAGATAGAAGGTTCTGCTTAAAGTATTTAAGAATGAAGAGCATTGTGGCTCTATTACATATTATTTCTGCTTATAAAAGTCTGTGCTCAAAATTTTTCTTTCTACTAATCAGTGTATGTATGCAGTAATCATAGAATCATAGAATGTTTCGGGCTGGAAGAGACCTAAAGGATGATCAAGTTATCCCCCTGCTATGGGCGCGGACACCTTCCATGAGATCACATTGTTCAAAGCCCCGTCCAGCCTGGCCTCGAACACTTCCCGGGATGAGGCATCCACAGCTTCTCTGGGCAACCTGAGTGCCTCACATATGGAAGTCCATATACGTCATGCTTAGCATCAGGTTTACACTCACACATTCATTATTCTAGGATCTCTTAGGGCTAGAGAAGGAAGGAGTGCATTTACTCAGGTATAAACTGGCACAATAGAGCGAATTCAAAATTTGTAGAAATATTCAAGGATTATGTGCTGTATCTAGATTGAAAAGCATTGAGTTACCCATTGTCTTCTCTGCCTGATTGAGAATCTGGTAAGATTGGCACTCCGTAACTCAGTCAGATCTCCTTCCTGTGTTATTCTAGACACATAGTAGTATGCCCAGAGCTGGTATTTGTAAAGTGCTACTGAATCCACAGGCACAGCAAAAAGGCGAGATGTTCCTGAAAAATCAGGAATATACATACCTCCAAATCCTTAGTCACTCTACCCAGCAAATTTTTTTTTAAATTAACATTTTAGTGGTTAAATGCGGAAATTCCTTTTATTTATCTCTTTAATAAATAGTGTTTTACTCAATGCCTACACTAAGCAGCAGTGAGGTATTTTCTAAAAAAAATCTGCTGAAATAGAAAGGCAGTGAGGAGTCTCAAGCCAACCTGACGATGCATGTTGATATTTTGTTTTTAACTATCCAATAAGATTGCTCAGATTAACAGGTCACTCAGACTTTTCCAGGCTCTCTTTGTACTGGTGGGACAGGCAAACGCACCAGATAGGCTTTTTAAGTAACTGCACAGATAAAGTCTGGACAGTTTTAGTATATATGACTTGCCAGCTCAAGCAGAGAGACTGACAGTGTGGAAACAGCTTGTCAGAGCTCAGGTCATGGTTAAAAACTGCTAATGTTAATGCTGACAGCCTGTAAAGTCCCTGCTATCCATGATACCTTTAGTCAAGTTATAAAACACTCTGGAGGATTCTATTTCTTTCTCCTTCACTATTTCATCCATTTCTGTCATTAGTGAAAATATTTAACTAATTCTGTGAATATCCCTTGCTTTATGTGCATGATTCAAGCTGAAGTCTGTCACTGGTACCCAGCACTGCAGCATCCAGTGCCTTTGTAAGGAGGAAGACGTGCCTGCAGATAGCTGAGAATGGCTATTGCCCAAATGGCATCCTGCTCCATGAGCCTCCCTGGGCTGCATAAGAATGCTCTCTGATTTAGCTGAGATTTGCCACAAATTAGGTCCTAGAGAGGGGCAGGCAGGTGATGACCTCAGTAGACACTAGGAAATAAGCATTACTGCTCAGTTCTGGTGAGAAATCATGAAACTGCAAGAACTGTATTATCCTCCTGCTGAGCTTCTTTTGACACGGGTCCACAGAAGGTAGTTGGACTCAGAGGCCTGGGTACTGAGGGTGTATCTCTTACGCAGGGTTGTCCCTCCTTGCTGTGAGACATGCTTTATATCCTGCATAAAGTCCAGCACTCTGTCTACGGAATAAAACTTCTTAAACCAAGTTGTCTTGTTATACTTTTAATCTGGGATCAAGCCTTTCTTCCCCTGTGTACTTATCTAATGCACTCTGTTATCACTGTTATCTCTGGTCACTTGCCACCAGAGAACCAATGTGCCCACTCTTGCCATACACCAGATCTAAAAGCTGTATATTAGAAAAATCTGCCATAAGAAAGATCAGTGGGAAAGGTCCAGTCTGGTGATAAATCTATGCATAACACATCTGGGTAATTAAGGAAGACTGGGAACCTTTTTTGCTTCCTTCTGCAAGAATTTGAGAAGTTACGTGCAAGTTGATCGAAGGACAAGGACAAGGCAATACAGCATGGAAATGGTGGTATTTACAACAGAAGTCACAGAGACTAAAAATGGCAGGATACAAATAAGAATGAAGGTAGAAATTTAATACAATAAAAATTAAGTTTAGAACAACAGAAATAATAGGATCAGGGCATGGATTTCAAGACCAAGAATCACCCCCAGTTATTCTGGGATTTTCCCCTGCCAAGTCAAATGAAGTGTAAGTACTAAAGAAATAAAAAGCTCACAAGGTAACTCCATGTTGTCAAAGACAATTCACTATCAAAAAAACCAGTGTATGTAAGAACAAAAGTGGAGTTTAGGCCATTTAAATCTGAGCTGAACCTTTGCTTGAAATAGAGCATATTAAAAAGAAGACAGCTATTCCTTTGAAAAGATCACAGAATAACAGGATAGTTGAGGTTGGAAGGGACTTCAACAGATCATTTAATCCAGCCTCTCCTCCTCAAAGCAATCAAGTTTATATCTTAAAAAGCTGTGGAAAAAACTGTGTCACAAATATTGGGTGAGTACTAGGTAGAGAGAAAATCTAAAATATCCTCAGTTTATATATATGCTTTAAAAAGCTCTCTGAATACACATTACATGGCCAACTGCTTCATTAGGGTGCTTTGATATGAGGACAAAGGAGCTCATTCTGCAAAATAACTTTTCCAAATTAGGATACTTTGTCATTAGTTGCCATCAATGAAAAAAAACTAGGACTTACTGCACTGACCTGCTTGAAGCCTTATACCAATATCTCCTGCAGCAGTCAACTTTGGTTTGGTCTTATAGCATAATTAAACAGACTCTTATGTTCATCATATCTTTATAAAAAACATTCAGTTAGGTAGAAATTATTCACTTTAGAAGATGTCTGTATTTTTAAACTTTTTTTACCCCTTTGTCCTCGTTTTCCATTATAGGTAAGCTATAGGTAGGTATAAGACTTGTGGCATAGAAAAAGATGATACTGAAACAATTGCTTACACGTGGCAAGTTAAATGTATTAGAGTACTGTCCCATGTTGACTTTCTCATCTAAGCAAATGTCATATAAATCACTGGAGCTTGTCAAGTAGCTTCCTATTCTGGCAAACTTTTAAGACTCTTTTACTTTTAGAATGCTTGGTAACACACAGATGTTTGAATTTTAAAAGTCTTTTTTTTTTCCTGTCTGAGTTTGTCAGTATGCCTTGCTTCTCTTTTTTACTAGTCTGACATGCTCTCTGTTTTTCTAGATAGTGCGCATTTTTCACTCTGACTTCTAGTGCCTTTCTTTCTAATCCTCTTGAAAAGTTCTTAGTCCTCTTCCCAATTCTGAAACTTAAATAGATTTTGTAAGATGCAAGGTAGCTCCTAGTACAGTCACAGCAAAAGAAATTGCTAGGTATCTGACATGTAATGTAAACAGGAATGAATCTTGTATGAGCCCTGCAGATTTTAGTCTTTGATGAGATATGGTTTGTTATGTGTTCTCTTATCATAACTAGATACAGCATTTGGACTGAAGGAGCCCTAACTAACAGCGTTAGTTTTTCTTTAAGTTTCTTTTTTTTTTTTTTGTAATTGATGAGGTTGCTGTACCATCAACTCTGTTTCCTGGTGTAACAAATATCTCTGCTATAGTATGAAAGTGTGGCATACGTAGCACCACTTCCTTGGCCGAAACACGCTATTGTGTCTGTGCCATTGCAGTGGGGCGGCGTTGATTTGTACCAACTGAAAACTTGGCCCACTTTGTACATTAAACCAGACAAGAGGCTTTTAGCATTATGTGAGTAACACTTCTATCCACTTCTCTATGATCTTTGAGTAATCCTGACTGCAGGATTCGGCCCTCAGGCAAAACCAATGGGATGAGCATAGCTCAGAGAGTTAAGAGCAACATGTTGCCTATGAGGTGAAATGCTGTGGCACTAGGAGAAGATAATAGAAGGAAAATTTCCTGACATCCATTTCCTTGGATAGCCACGAAGAACTTTCACACAAAAACAAAGGTATGTCTGGCATAAGATAACATTCTCTATTGGGGCAAATATGCACACTTATGTGCACTCCTAGAGAATTTATCACAGTGAGTACAAATAAAGTTGTCAAAGTTTGTGGTATCTGACAAGATAAAAGGAACAGTCAAAGTAACAATATGCATAGGGCCAAATGTTCATGCAATTTATGTATCTAATTTGATTCTATAAGACAGAATCTGGCACAGCAAGCAACTTACTTGCTAAGGAGAGATGACATACTTCCTATGAACGGTCTGCATGATATTATTACTATTTTACTCAATGCTTACTAGAATTTTTTTTTTTAAAAAAATCCCTTCAGTAGGCTCCTCATAGTAAAGTCTGTTGCTCTGTAGTAAAGTCTGTTGCTCTGTATTTAGAACACATTTGGATTGCGGTTATGCTTTTTCTTCTCATTTTTAAATTTTTTATTTATTTTTTCTATTTTTTTCTCCTTCTCCTTTCTTTTTCTTCTGTGGATTCTCAGCTGTAGGTGACATTATTGTGATGGCTGCATTTCAAAGACCTCACCTGCTCCGTCATCTCTGAATTTATGTTACACTTCATGGTATCAGCTCTAACGATCTTATTCTCTCGCTCTCTCTTTCCTTTGCACCTCTACTCACTTCCTGACACTTGACACAATAAAACCCTTTTTCATTTAGAAACTGTATTTAACCCCTTTTCACCAACAGCTTTTTACTAAAAAAAGAAAAGTATATCGGTGGGACACTACAGCTTTGGGGATTCAAATTTTTTTTATAACAAATAAATATATTTACACACTCTCTTGTTTATACCTAGCCAGTCTTTACAAGAGTTACCTGAGTTTTAAAGAGAGATATCTCTTTAAAAATTCATAAATGAAATGTGGGCTCCTTTAACTTTCTTTTTTCCCATCAGTCTTTTATAATCAGGCTTCATTTCCTGGCAGTTAAGACAAAAAAAGAAAACAGCCACAGTGATGAAGACAAACTTAACTCTTTCATGAAGATCCTTTCAACCAATGAAAATCTTCAATGTTTATGACTTGACACATTTTTTTAAATGCTATGGCTTCATTTACATATACACTAAATGGTATTGTTGGGAAAAAAATTAGTTTAAAGAACCCTTGACTTTATCTATACCTTATAAACGAAGAAACACAACTTGATAATCAGAAATTCTAATGAATGAATGAACAGCTTGTTTTAAAAATATGATAATTTTTCCAACATGTAACCAGTATCTATAAGAAAAATATGTATGTAAAAACACGATAATAACAATCCAGAGATGTTGCATAAAATAAAATCCTTACTTATTAATTTCATTTCACTTTTGCTGAAGATGTCATTAGCAGACAAAGTTATCATTCTTTTAAAGTAGTTAAAATTTCTAAGTACTTAGTGAATATTTTGAATGATCAATATTTAGCCTATTTGTTATTCATGTGCTATTCAGTTTAGCTCTGTGTAGTTCTTTATTGGTAGAAGAGCAACTCTGAATTGAATTCACATAAATACGTATTTTTGAATAGGAAAAGATTATGCAGTAAAGATTCAAGCATGTTGGGTTTTGGCTTTTTGGTTTTTGGTTGGTTTTATTTTCAAGCTGGGGGGGTTTATGTTTTTGTTGTACCCAACCTATATTATTTTCTATTCCTTGAATGCACTCGTTTCTGTATTTCTGACTGAGAAAGGATCATAAATATTTTTAAGTAAGTTAAATACAGACTTTACAAATATGGGTACAAAGAGATATGTAAAATGCTGTGTCTTCAGTGAACAGATGGACCAAGAAGTTGTTGTGAATCTGGCTAGGAACTATGGTGAATGATATTTCATTAGCCCATATCAGTTACAGATCTGTTGAACAAAATAAGACTCCAGACATTTTCTGAATTACTCTCTTATATAGGTCAAATCACAGTTGTAAGAGCAAATGTTCACAAATGGCCACTGATCTGGGTGGCCCAGATTTTAAAAGCCCAGCTGGAAGCATTTTGGGTCTGGTGGAATTGTAGAATACTTTTTTCTGAGACCCAAACCCAAGGATATCTCAAAATTGATCTTCAGAATAAAAACCGTCATGTAGGAAATGCCTGTTATTAAAAGTCCTGTTTCTCCATCATATATTTTCTTTAGTATCATATGCACGTTATGTCCTCTGGAAAGGTGATTCTTTCTTATTGCGCCAGAGAAAGCGAGTAAGTGGTTGTTTGGTCTGCCATAGACCTCTTTGCAACCTTAAACAGTTCATTTGACATGCCTTTGTCACCGTTTGTCACCTATACAATAATAACAGCTAGCTCTGTATTGTGCAAAATAAGTATGGCAGTATTTCACATCAGTCAATTTCATTTTGAGCAAAAAACAGATACAAGAACTATGCATATCTATAATCTAGGGCAATATGGCCTGAATCTTGAGTGCTACTGTGATACAAGTAATTAACATTTTCTTCCTGGAATGAAGGCTGTCAACACATTTTTTAATAGATTCCATGAATTAAGTCATGGTTTCAAACAATTTCGTCTGAAGTTGTGCATTAAAACTGTGGTGAGCCATTAAAAAGATGACTTACCAACTGTCAAAAGCAAAATAAGAATTAAGAAGGTGAAGAGAGAGAGCATTGTGTGACAGCCACCATAGATTTTCCAGACTGAATGCTCAGATGCCTCTCTACATATGGGTCTGCTGGGAACCTCCAATGCAGGTACAGAAGTCACACCCGTGTCTGTAGCAAGAAACCCTAATTTCCTCTTCAGTCTTTTCTTACCACTTGTGTAAAAGATTTGAGCAAAAAGATTCAGCCTGATGTTAGTGCTAATTGCAATTTTGTTATAGTCATGAGAAATAACAGTAATAAAATAACATATTTTTGAAAAATTGAATGCAGTAAGCCTAAATTTTTTTGGTGAGCAAAACTATTTTGGTGTTAACTTCCTCTTAGGTAGAAAATTAAATTCCACTTTCAACCATAATCTGAAATGTATCACCTTCAAACTTTTTTTTCGTAGAATTAACTCCCACTGCCTGCTCAGTGATTCATAGACACCGCCGTATGAAGCTGTCAGACTGTAGAAAATGGAGGGTGAGGGAAAAGAATATATTGCCCTTCATATAGAATGAGGGAATTTATCACTGCTTCTTTTTGGAGCTGGGTACAACCTCCTGTGAGCACTGCAGTAGCTCCAACAAGCAAGCAGGCATTGTCCTGTGTGAAAATCAATAAAGCCTCACATGGGTGTTAGCAGTGCCTGTAAAGTCATAAGTACTAAATGCTACTGAAGCAAACCCTCACTTTTCAAAGCTCCAGGAAATCATTCTTCTGAAGTGATCATTTTCTCTTACTCGTTTTGTTGCTCCTGTTCATCTCTGCCCCCTGTGCTGCTGATAAGTAAGTGACAGGGCACCACAGTAGCCTTTTAACACGAGGTATGGAAGGCTGAAAGTAATTCAAAAGGCTATTTTTTTGTTGCAGTAAATAGCCTGTCTGAACCAGATACAAGCTTCTGATGTAACGCTGTTTGTCTTCAAGCACCTTCAACAGAGCAAATCTGCTTTTGTTTTGACATTTTGCTGTCAAATTTCCTGAATGCATAATTACAGATATATTATAGAAATACGAGTGCTACAGTCAGGTCTGCTTCCCAGTCATAGATAGATAATTCCATGAATAACAAATCCATTATCACGCTTGCTGCTGACAGCAACAATAACAAAATCATTGTATCAACAAAGGAAACAAACGATGCTAGCATGTACAAAAGGAATATTGTATTGACCCAGTATACAGGTAGCCATACAGGCAAATATGCCCTTCTACAAAAAATACTTTTGATTTTTCAATTTTTGGAGTGGAATGGGAATAACTCTAGCAAGGATGAAAGCCAAAGACCAACCTACTTGTTTTTACAAAACATCTCTATGTCAGGTTCTCAATGGGAACAAAACAAAATAATTAAGTTGTGGTTTACAAGATCCACTGTACACATTGTATTTGTAGCAAGCACTGTACACTTCATATTTGTGGCAACTTAGCTTCCATCCTCACTTGTTAAAACACCTTCTCTTCACATTGAAAGCTTATTTTTTGCAAATTTTATTACAGTTTAATGCAAGATACTGAAGTTTGCAAACAGGTTTGCTGAGATGTGGGCTAGACTGATGTGCTGCAAAGTGTGAAGGCCTATATGTTCCTCACAGAACAACTAATAGGTGTCTAAGTCCTCCCAGGTTATTCCACATGACTTGTTGGGTGCTGGAGTCAGCTCTTTGCTTACCTGAGTGCCCTGTACTGCCCTGACAATGTTCTAACACTCATAACAAGTCACCTTGCCTAAATGCTAGAGCTGACATGGGATCTCCTTATATGATTGCAGTGTAAAGTGGTCATGCCTGAAATTGTATCATATGTGCCATATGTAAATCCTGTACCAGGTAATTCTTCAGCTGGCCTGTAGTATGCCAAGTAAAACATTGAGGGGGATATAATTACCAGATGTTTATTTATTGTTCCATCCTATGCAAAACCAGTTTTCCTTTGGTCCTATCACAGTAATCAAAAGAAAAGAAAATTCAAATCACAACAGAAAAATATTTATTTTTCACTTCTAGCTTCAATCTCTTCCTTCTATTCCTAAATCTTTCAAATACGCTATTTCAATCCCACATCCACTTGGGGTGTAAAGACCTTTACTCCTATGCAGATAACAGACTGAAATCAAACCAAGAGGGGATACTTTTTCAAATAATGTATATTTAAATTGTGCAGCTCCTTGGCTCAAGACATTGTGGATGTTAAAATAATTCATTAATTCAGAATACAACTGGGCAAGTGCATCAAATAAGTACCCATTGAAATTTTTCTAGCATTAGGACATTTCTGAGCTGGGAGGGAAAGTAGTGTTGAAGTTTTGTCTTGTTCTTAGACCCTTTCCAGAATACCTGTACACAGACTTGTCAGAAAAAGGATGTTTCTGAAACAGATACTCTTATGTATCACTGTGCAAGTGTCCAGTAAAGGCTTCATGAGCCGAGGTTACAAAAGATAATGGATATCTTCAGGATGACTGGGGTAAAGGAGAATGCATTAGTGTAACTGCCATCACAGCAGAAATTTTATTCCACTCCTCAAATAAAATAACAAAAATTGATCTTATACTTTTGTAGAGCATCCATATGAATAGTAACCTAGTACTGATTAATCAAGTCTCACAATATCACGAATCATCACCTCTATGTATCTGAATTACAAGGGATGGAAGTTAAAAAGTCTGTGTTGGAACAATGGTTACAGCATAATTGTATAACCCTAACTATGCAAACACTTCCATAACTACATCTGTGCTGTGTTTTATTATGTAGGAAAACAGTATTTTCTTCAGAATGGGGCCCATTGTCCCTAAAAAAATGTGGTGATTTATCTACCCTCACCAAAAATCCCACCAGACTACCTACTGCTAAGTAGCAAAATATTTATTGAGAGCTCTCCATGTGATTCTTCATGCAGGGAGGAACTCATACACAGATTTCTGTCACTACCACTCCAGGAGAAAACCAGGACAGTTCTAGAAAATTGGCTTTTGACATCCTAAAGATCTGTGACTGATTACCTGCAGCGCTGGACAGATTTTGCTGGATGAGTCTGAAAGCAATATACCAATACATTTATTTGAAGGAAAAATGTAGGAGGAGGAATGTGTATTCAGTGATCTTGTAAACCTTCAGTGCTCTGAGGCACAGGCCATCACATGACTACATATTTGCTGGTGGCAATTTGTTTGTATTTATTCAGGGAGACACTGACATTCACTGGTGTTCTGTCCATGTTACTCAGCTACTCTTTGAAAATGGTGCTAGCACAGCTGAAGTAAAAAGAACCATGGGAAACATCTGTCTTGATCCTAAGCCATGCAACTGCATTACTGAATGGAAATCGGAGCACTGTACACAGAAACTCCCAGGGCCTATGAGGCAGAAGAGAGCATGGCAGCAGAGCAGAACACCTTGGGGTGACCAGCTACGATGCCAGGGACCTATCAAAAACACTCCTGTGCTCTAGATGAGATTATAACCAGGAAGAGTGCTATGAGTGAAGCACTACAGCACAGTGAACCTGCATAACCTAAGGGGAGTGTCATGAGAACACATGACCAATCTCCATTTCTTATACTAATGCAGCAAATCCTGTTATGTATTATCTCTATATCATTTGGCATGCACTGCTCACGGAGAGGATCTCTTCTCGAAGAGATGTGAGAGAAGACTGACTCCCTTTGGTTGCTGGGAATAAAGACTGGATTTGTGACCTTCAGTAACTGTGCTCCTCAACTACATACAAGCAGTCATCCTGCAGGATCCTAGCAATGAGTGGGTCCATTGCCTGTACATCTTTCCCAGTAAAATACGTGCTGCTTTCTTAAATCAGGGGAAGTCCTACTCAAGAAATTGGACTTTGTTGTACTTTAGTGAGATAGTATCACCTGTAAACTTCAGCGTTTGTATACATACAGCCCATGACAGATGTGTGTACATGTGTACTATGTATGTGTGCCAGTTGTAAACATCTGTCTAAATGAGTGTGTTGACAATGAAGTACTCAAGTAAACTTGACTTTTTTTTTTTTTAGTGTGAATTAACAGCTTCTTGACTTGTTACTACATCAACTGCTAATTAGTTCCTGAGTGTAGTTCAAGGTGTTGGCATTCATTACAAAGCTTTCTGTGGTTGTTTGGATCTTTATCTGCCTCAAAGGCAGAATCTTTAGGCAAAAAGAGTTCTTCAGGATATACAGTGCAGGGAAAGGGAAGGTGGGCTGTAAGGTCAGGAATTAGGGTTAAAGATGGCACATCACCTAAATTTGGCTGCAATAATGTAAGGAGTGCTTTAATTTAGGTGAGGACTTTAGCCACCAGGACTAAGAACAAGATTAATGGTTGGAATAAAGATAAGGAAATCAGAACTCGGAACCTCAGAAGACTACTGAACTCCAGTCAAAAGAAGCACGTAGCATGCAGCCCTTAATTCTGAAAAAAACCCCGAATATATAATTCTAGGTGTCTGGATAGACAAAGGTGTCTAGATAAACAAAGGTGTGAGAAAAAATACCCTTAATAATATTACCAAACAAGCAGTAATAATTTGAAGGGATGACAAATACAATGCATCTACTTGGGAACAGTGAAAAAGCTGATTCAGTGAAATTAATTAATCTGTAAGTTTTTCCTTTACAGTATTCGTGAATTCAGGTTAGAATTTGAAAAGCAAGATAAAAACATGGAATCTAAATGAAAAGACGGTAAGGTGGTATAATCTTTTATGCAGGATAAGAATTTCTGGGTTTTATTGGAAAATAGACTTCTAACAAGAAGATGTAGCAAAATGTATCTCTCCTGAAGTTTTCCAACTAATTCCACATATGAACACTTAAAGTAATTCAATTTTGTAATGTCTTTAACACTTAGCTTCCAATGAGATTTTAAAACCTCGATTTTATTTAGGTCAGTTAATAAAATAAAGTTTGTTTAAGAAACACGTGATTAAGGAAATACTTTGGAAGCAAAACTCAGCTTACTTTTTCTAACCTACTTAACTTACTACTAATGCTATACTAATCCACCTAGACACAGGTATGAAGGCTCACACCATTCAAACATAAAATACTGGGCTATGTTGTCCTTACAAAAAAATAAAGTATCCTGCTGAGATAGCCACTAGGTAGAGGGAAAAAGTGTAGGGTTCATCTAGGTATTTCAAGATAGCATCAGCCTAATGTGTCATATGCTTTCAGAGCAAAAGATGCTCTAAAAGCCTTGTCTGAACTGACTATAGTTTTTCTCCATATTTTTTCTTCCTCTTGACTTTCAGGAAAGAAAATATTTCTTTAAATACCCTGATCATAAGCCAAGAGAAACCAACACTTCTGCTCATTTCCTGTCTCTCTGTTTCCTTTTCTAGTCTTGATCTGCCTATCACTCTAAAAGCCTTCCTTTTAGGGTTTTATTAGTGAATGCAATTGCGTTTCTTTGATTTACAGAAAAGCTCTACTACATTTTGTTAAGTATACCACCAGATTTCTTTGTTTGGCAGGGTTTTATTTTTCGTGAGTTACTAATTTCCAAGAGTTCAGCCTGAGCAGAAGAATTGATGGCTACTGTTAATATGCTGCACATATTAACTGCACAAGAAACTTCTCTACAGAAGGTTTGAAAAAAAGCCCCAAAACAGTGGCACGGTGTCACAGCTAGAGTGGTTGACAATATAGGAATATTTGCATGGAGCACTGTGGAGCTGTGTACGTGCCACAATTTTCTTGCTGTAGAAGTTCATAGATGATGGGTGCTTCTTTTCACTCATAGTGGGAGAAAAGTGTTGACATATATTTTCAAGCCTGGCATAACTTTTCATGGGAGCGTTTCATGGAACTACCGATGGAAAGCTCCTCTTTGCTGCTCTTCATCTTTCCTCTTCCACTTCCACTTTAATACATTTTAACAGAGGAATCACAATAGAAAGTCCAAGGTCTGCATTTTGTTGGAGGTGCTAGGTGCTCTGCAGATTACAGTAGGATACTTATCAAAAAACAGTGAAGGATAAATGAGACTGGTTAAGGGGGATTTCTATCCCTTTCTTTTGAGGTAGTGAGATTTAGCCACAAAGTATTAAAATTTTAATCTATGTGTGAAACTAGGAGACTAATATAATTTCTGACCTATGCATTTCCCTTTAAACAAAAAACACAAACAGGACTGCTTCATCTTGATATCAGAAATATTCTGATGTTAATTAATTCATTATTCTGTGAATGACTAATGATGTAAATATATGTTTTGCAAGCACACACACCATATTATGTTGCATATGTAAAGTTGTCAGTGGGTAAAAGAACAAGGAAATGTTGTATACTGTTCTATGGTACCTACTATGTTGCTTTTTTGCACATCATTGAAAGAGAAGATATTTTCTCACAATGTCTGTGCATACTCACAAAAAATGAACGCCTCCACATTTCTTGTTTAATACCTTCATTTCTGTGGTTACCTCTGTATTGTGTAGATTAACCCACAGTCAGCCCATTGACACCAAGCTGCCTGGCTGCCCACCTGCCCTTGGTTCTGGCTATCCTTCCCCTCAGTTTTGTGTGGTCCTGAGGGACATTTTCAGAGCCATGTGGCTGAGGTGCTTTGGAGGAGCACTCTCCTCTCTTTCCTGAGGTAAACCCGTGTCACCTGCACCACAGAGCAGGGTCAGTTACTGCACAGCCCTGAAGGCATAAAATGCTCGCAAAAATGCCTCATAAAAGTGCTTACATTGGAAATTTATTCAGCTGTTGGTACTGCCACCCTATGTGCTGGGCAGGATGGCCTGCACACCCACTGTCAGGAAACCCTCCAGATGGTCCCTGGGGACAGTCTACGAGTGTGACTGACCGCAGACAGAGGCAAGAATGGGCAGCCATGCAGACCAACCCCTGTCCTCTGGCCTTGAGGGTTGGTGGGCTCTCCTCATCCGCCTTACCCATGCCTGCTCCCTGCCCTGTGTGGCCAGATGGCCTCGTTCTGCCTGGCAACACCTTCCCGGGCAGGTGTCTGCACCAGCCGATGATGGATCGCAGCAGCAGGGCCAGCTGGGCTGGTGGCCATTTCCTCACTTGCTGGTGGCCAACCACAAGCCTCTGGTGTGGGGGGTCAGCCTGGGCCTAGCATCCAGCTTTTCCCAAACCCAGCTGAGGTGTGCTCAGGTGCATCACTTCTGAACTGGCAAGAGGCTCACCTGCATCCAAAACTAGGGATGTGCTGGAAGAGAAGAACAGATATCGATAGCTGGGATACAACCTTGCATCGTATCATCCAACCCACTTTCCTAATCCTCCTTCTTCTAAAGCTCTGAGTGTCCATGCTGGCACAATTTCACACAACCAGTAGCTTATCTTCCAACTTGGTGCTTTTGCAGGTACCTGGCATCCTAATTCACACATTTTTCCTCCAAAAAAGCTCCATGAGCATTTTCTATCGCTCTCCTGAGGACTCTGGAGGGCTCTGCTGTTCTAAGGCCAAGTTGCAATGCTTTCTTCCAGAGAATGTTCAGGTAGGGAATGATGGAGCATGACTGTGGGATATGTTGGTTGTCACCTCTCCAGTGGGAAAGGCCATTGTGTTCAATCAAGGATTCAGGCAGGTTAAGCCTGTGGGGCAGGTACTTGTTCTGCTGTTTTATTGCATGCTTCCAGATACAGGTATAAACAGTTCTTTGGGAAGTAGAGAAGGCTAATAGCCTAGGGGTCTGGATTCATGTTCTCTCCTTCCTTCCCACATTCTCCTGATAAACAGAAGAGCTGGTAGATAATGGTGAGAGGCAGACAATTACTTACGGCAAATAGCCTGAGGGATTCACAAGTGGGGCACAACTCAAGGGCTACCTGAGATTTCTCAGGGGTGCTAGAGAGGCTTGTTGAATAATCAGCATGTCTGAATCAACTCGTGCCTGGGTCAAGCAGCATAGATATAGACAGGGTCCCTTCACCCTGGGGCACTTTCACTTTGCTTATGTCTAAGGCTGATCTTGGCTCTCAGGAGAAAGTTGACAGAACAGTGTAGGCAGGTCCCATGGATATACTCAGTGGATGTGTTACGCTTAGGCTCTGTGCAGCTGGCATGGAGTGTGTTGGGCTTATCCTTACGGATTTACTTTCCCATTTACTTTCCCATTACTTCAGCTATCAGGACAAAACTGACAAATGCGGTTGTGTGTAAATAGTATCCAAACAGACACAGGTAAATCTTTTAGAAGAGATAAATGGTATTTTCTAGGTGTTCTGTCAAATCTGCAGTTTTTCGCCAAGCCACAGTACTGCTAAATCATTACCAGTGTCCCCTCCTCTTGTCTCATTGCTATCAAGGAATGTCATGGGAATACAAATAAGACTTACCAGTAGGTCAGGGTATCCTTTTCTATTTCTATAGCCATTTGATATTTTTTCTTTAATTCACTACAAATCATAATCAGTCACAGAATATTTATGCAGCAATGAATAAAAAGGTATGTTCAGTAGTTCATACTGATTCATGCATGATAGAATCCATTTGTTTCATGCTCTAAAAATTCCATATTAATAACTAAAAACTGTTTCCATTTTTAGATTTTTTTTAGTTACATAACAGATATTTTCAGTCTTTAAATATTGTTTGAAATCTACCTTCCTTAACAAATGCCAATCAAACTCCATTTTTTTAAAGAAGCAAAGCAACTGCAGCTGGAAAATTGTTTCATCCAATGTAATTAAGGTAATATGTTGAGGTAAAGTTAAAAAACTCTGAATGTGAAGCTGAAGAGGTAACAGTATGAGTAAAAATATGGCTATCCACCATTTTCTATTATGACCTTTTAAAAGCAACGCCAACTTTAATTCAGGATAGATAATGAGGCAATTGTGCCCAGTAAACCTAGAGTTTTCCAAGCTTGAATAAGAGCAGGAAAGTTGAAGCAACTCAAAGCTAGTAGTAAAATTTTTTTCATAGATTTGGTTTTTGGGAAGATTAATATCTTGCCTTCATTTAGGCTGCAAATAAAAGGAAATAATCTATTAGAACAAGGATAAACAATGAATAATAAGGGAATTAAGGGAAAAAATAGGCTTCTAAAAGGAATCAGTTTAACTTTACTGCATGTATCCTTCTACTCTATTTTATCATCACTGGAAAGAAATAAAACCCAGGCAATTTCTGCTAAACTACCCCATATTGCCAACCACAAGTGTTCAGAATGACAAATCCAGCTTTTAAGGAATGAGATCAGCTTAAAAAGTTGCATAATTTTTAAAAGCAATATATCTGCTTTTGTGTAAGTGTGTATTCTTTTAGACTAACCTTCCAGAATTTGAGATCTTCTCATCCCAAAGCTTTTTCTTTTTTTCTCCTTTTTGGTTTTTTTTTTTTTTTTTTTCCCCACAAAATAAGAGGGCTAATTATCTTGAAACTTACAATAAAACCACAAATATTGTCAATGTCATATGTCCCCCAGGACTCAGTAATAAATGCAAACTAGTGTAAGATAACATAAATTCCCAGCACAAGACCAAACTTTGTTTTTCTGCTGTGTTACCACATGGCGGGTGAGGATGTAGGAGGGTGCACAATAAAATACAAAATAAACACAAAGTCATTAAATTTGAAAGAGAAAAAAAGCCCTAAACAGATCTGTATTTAGTGAGCCTTGAACAATGACTATGGCCTAAGGACTGGAGCAGCACTCGTGGTAACTCTCGCCTGCTGCAAAACATATAGCAGGGCAAATGGAAAAATGGTTTAAAAGCCTTATTTGTCTATTTCCCAGCAGCAAAGGCAAGCAGCTGATAAAGAGACTTGTGGTAATTCCATCCAAGGTGGGCAGGGTGAACTAATCAAGGTTTTCCTCTCAAAATCAAAGGACTAATAAGTATGTTTTATTGTGGGTACTCATATTAAGTCAATGGCAAACTTTCAGCTGTACGCAGGAGAGTATTAGCAAAGTGCTATTTTTGCCTAGAAGTTACCTAAAACAGAAAGTCTATTCCCTTCCCCATCAAAATTATGTGGGTTTGCCATAGCAGAATCACAAAAGCCAAGCCTGAGCAGTGTTTTTTCGTTAGTGCAGAGGTTCTGTAGATTTTCACAAACCTGTGTTGGCTTGTCCAGAATGATTTCCCTGCTCAGCAACAGGCACATGGAATGGAATCAGTCATTGCAGCTGCCTGTAGCCACACACTTGGCTATGCTGTAGTGCTTCTTAGCAAGATAAAAAATATCACAGAACTTCAGAAGAAATGGTTACACCTGATTAAACTACTTAAAATCTCTGGAGTTACATCTATTTTTATGGCATTAAATTGACTTACCTGTTAACTTGGGGAGTATTCAAAGTCCTACTAAAATTTTATTGTATTTAAACTATAGAGGCATTGAGAATGGCACAGTGAATTATGAAACAGCGCAGAGACATACAATTTCTCATTAAAAAGCCTTTACCACAATTAGATAGATCTCAGAAGCATTTTTCTATTTGTATTGCTGTTCAAATGCCATTTTTACTATTCAAATGTTTTGAAAATTGATTTTAATTTCTATTACCTTTTCACTGTCATTTCTTCTGGGCTAAGGGACTACTAATAAGAGAGAAGAAGCAAACAGCAATAGGACAAGACTATCTTGGCATGAAAGGCTACTGAGTTCTCCAGAAATAATCATTGCAATTTCCACCGTTCAGATTGAATTTTTTAAAGGGAAAAGAGAGTCATCTTCTTCCTTTTTCTAAAAAATTTGATGGGAGAACTTCATCCCTCTTGGTGATGCTTTGACTGGCAGTGAAAATCCTAAAAAAAGCAGAAATTGTCTTTTGAAAATACCTTACAACAAGGTTTTTGTTGGGCAGTGATTTACTTGGTATTACCAGGTGATATAATTAGCATAAACAATTATTGGGGAAAATGAAAGGCTTATTCCATAGCCTTGTTTGCACTTGTCCACTCGCCTGCCATGTACAGATGCTTCTTCTATTCCTGTTTCAGGGTATAATTTTTCTCAGAATTTTCATTAAGAGAAGGTCTGAAAACAGAAATATTTATGAAATACTAAACTCTATTTTCTGAGCACCCTGACTGACCCTACTTATGATGGCTACATATATTTCCTTGGCTTTTCAGGTAATCATTCTAGCCAGAAAATAATTTGGTAAAATTCACAGATTAGAGCAAGTCTGCTTTTATTTGCTGTTTGGTGCCTTTGCTTTTTAGTCTGGTACCACAGATCTGAACTCTCTTGGACAAGGCAGTCAAGATTTCCATTTGCTCATGCGGTCTGGAGTCCCAAAAACAAAGCCAGACTTAGGAATTTCCCCAAATAAATCCTCAGTCCCAGGTTAAAATCTACAAATCAAGTTTTTAATGTTGGCCGGTATACAGGTGATAACATGTTTAAAACAATACATTTCAGATATTAAGGACATGGATATCTTTTTAATTTACTTGTTTTTCAGTGTTAGTCAGAGATACTTGCTTATTTGCACATATATAGAGAAATATCTACACCCTGAAGTGGGCAGATGTAAAGATCTGATTTGCATGCATATATCATACATTTGCAAGAATGTATGAGGCATTCGTGTCTAAAATAGAAAATCTGGCTTAAGGTATTTTTTGAGTCTGAGAAAATTTTATTTATTTATTTCACAGATGATTAGCAAAGCAACCTACAATGACTTTTGACTTTGCTGTCACTGATTTGACTTAGGAAGTTTTTGGTTAGACGTAATCAGGTAAGAAGGATAACTTACTCCCAAATTCTACCTTGAAGATAAAATCCTTGGGCGGCTGTGTGCAGGTGACTAACAGTAGTTTTTCAGCCCATATTAGGAAAGTCTTTTTTGTGTGTGGCAGATCAAACATGCCCAGCTAAACCTAAAAGGAAGTAATCATAAGGGAATTTGGTAATGGAAGCAAAAGGCTAAGTGGCAAAAGAATGTGGAGGCATTGTTAAATAATCTGTGTGGTATGGGACAGAAGGCTGCTGACATTCAGATCAAAGTGACTTTCAGGAGAAAAGTGTCCTTCTGCTATGTACTGAAAGCAATACAGGTGTGATGGTAAACCTCTCCTCATAAAATTTATTAAACATGAGCACTTTTAGAAAACATTTACTTGAAAAAAGTGTCCAATCACTTAAAAATAAATAAACGTATAGCATTTTAAAAGTGAAATATTTATTGAAACCATTCAGTAGGGAGAATGTTGTATGTATTTGGGAAATACGCTGGATTTGTTGGTGAGTATACAGGGATATTAGAGAAGAATAAAGACTACTCGATACCCAAACGGCAGATTAAAATAATTCCTGACATTAGTTTACCTATTTTGTTGTTGATGCTGTTAAACTACAAGTTTATTTTAAGATGTTTTCCTCTGAAGTTATTGAAGAGCATCTTTGACCTTTTCTCAAAGCTAAAGGATTTTTATCTTGTAGTTGCAGGTGTCTAAATGTGTTCTCTTCGTCCTTAATTAAATTTAGTTGTGGTGAAAAGGTGGCTATATTGACAGGCACATTGTTCCACTTCAGATTTGGATTCCTCAGTGTTTTGTTTCCAAGTGCACAGTAACTTGAGTTGTACAAAATATAAGTAGTAATCCCAATTGCACGTATTTCAAAACATATATTTGTCATCCACTATGGTATGTTTCGTTTCTCTTAACACAGGAAATCTCACACAAACAAGTGCACTGATAACTGTGATAAACAAGTTGGTGTAGTGCTTATTTTTTACTGCTTGCAGATTTGAGGACTGCAAAGTATATCTCCATTAAAATGAAAAGGAGAAGAAGGAAAAGTAGAAATGGCATGTTTTACTTAAATGACAACAAAATAATGTGCACTTCATCCCTGCATGATCAGAACCAAAACCATAAAAGGGTNTTTTTTTTTTTTTTTTTTTTTTTAACTGGAACTTGAATTCACAATAACGGGAGTCAACCCCAAGCCTCGGTTTTTGAATTCAGACTTCAGATACTCAGTCAGCAGTGTGCAACATACTGAGTTTGTAGTGATGACCATCAGCTGTCAAAGCTGGAATTTCCCACTCTCTCCCACAAGGCTTGTGGGTACTTTTAACCACAAATATTTTGAAAATCATTCCAAGAAGAAAATTATGGGAATTGCCTTCCCAGGTGTTATGACTGTATGAAGTGCACCTGCAAGCATACCACACCTATGGCACACTTCATACCTTGCCTCTTTTTGTCGATCGCCTTCCCCCAGGGGCAGTGTGAGAGACTTTCATTTTCTCATACTTTCTGGTGCTGGTTAATTAATAAGTTCATATCAGGAGTTAGTTTCTTTAGTTGAGAGAAACTTGGTCTAGATCAACTTAAAGCCATGAGATATTCCTTAGTTTTTGGCCTTATTTTACATTCCCTACTATTTTCAAGTATTTAGGAGAGTAATAAAAACTATTAGGCAAGACTAGCAGTGATTCTACAAGAAGCTTCTTCTCAGCCTCCCTGCCCTCTAAGAGGAAGTATCATGAAATTTATAACTCTGCAGTGATAAAATTAGGAAAAATATAAACTAGATTATAACTTTACATTTAAACGGTAACATTAAACAGAAAGTTCAGTGAAATACAGAATAAAAAATATAGGTCAGAAGGTGCAGAAAGGTAAAAGAAGTGAGCTAAACGCTTCAATTTTTTTTCACCCAACTTTGTTTTTTACCAAAAGGTTACAATTCACAAACTACAGAATATTTTGCTTAGAAACCTTCCTGATTAAAAACTTTCAAAGCATACTTACATTTTAAAAACACAAAGTTATTAAGGATGTAGAAATGACATTTTAGGGTAAAAAGGTACTTCAGTTTAGAGTAATTTCTATGTTAACCTCTCTTTCTGTCTCTTCTCTTCTCTTCTCTTCTCTTCTCTTCTCTTCTCTTCTCTTCTCGGCTAATCACAATATTTTGACTAATATGAAATATTTTTTGTGTCTTAGGTCATGAAAAGTTAATGAACAAACTTTTTTGTCCTGGTTTAGAATAGGAATATTTCTCAAAATTGGACAAATTCTGCAAGTTAGGTGTTCAGGTTTCTTTACAAAACCAAATAAAAAATAACATGCTACTCTCAAAAGACAATTTTTATAGCTGGGAAAAACTGAGCTCTTCTGTTAGGAGACTTCATGAACATCTCTATAGATTTTAGAATTTTTGTGTAACATTTATAAGATACAACCCTTAGTTATATGTACCAAAAGTACTTGAATATGGTCTCATCTCCTAATCACTGGAAAAACATTGTTTCTTCTCACATGCCTTTCAAATATTGCTTTAGAAATTATCTTGAGCCTCTTCACATCGTTCTGCAGTGTCTCCTTTTTCAGTTGCAGTAATCAAATGCCTGTTTTGGCCAGGACTGTCCTAAATTTTTAGTTTATGCCACATCTTCAAGATTTTCCTTGAATCACTATTACATATTAAATTTAGAGAGAGGCCATGGCATTTTCCCCTGAGTTTAAAATTTCAGTAGAGCTGTGAAAACAGACACACAGAAAAAGGTAGAACGTTGTGATATAACCCAACATATATGGCTACAGAAGAATTACGATGTAAGCTTGACCTTTGAGTCCCAACCTCTCATTTTCTTCTTAAAATGATCAATCTATATTATAAATACAAGTTAATAATCTTTTAAAGCTGTCCATGCATATGGATTATTTTAGGCTTGCCTATTATCCCTTCCCATAGTCTAGTGAGGTCAGAGAATGGAGCAAGGCTGATGCTTACCTGCTTTGTTAAGCAGATTGCAAAACACAGACACATCCCAGGACAGAGGTGAGCTGTGCTCACTGCAGAAACCTTTCAAGACTGTCCATTTACAAGATGCATGTTAAGAGATAGCCTTGTACCCACTGAACTAAGAGTTTAAACCAACAGCAAAAAGGAAGATAAGCAGTAAGATAAAGATTTTTTTCCATTTTACATCTTAGAAGCTGAGTCATAGAAAGATAAAATAACTTGCCCAAGATTATAAGGATGCTTAATGCCCTACCCTAAGATGATCAACACTCAGTTTATCGTTTTACTCTTCTCTAATACACAATATTAACTTAGTATCAAAGAAGTATTTTTTTCCCATATCAGAAAAAAACCCTTTCACTGAATGTTTCTGGGCTAAACTGTTTGTGAATGGATTTAGTTTCACTTGCCGAGAAACTCTAGAAACATAGATGTTATCAAATAAACTGAATCTGACAGAAGCAGTGTCTACTGATACAAAAGCCTTAGAACCTGTAAAAAGCAGAATATTTGCCTTAACAAGAGCACCTTCACGACTCTTACCATTAAAATATTTCTGAACAGAAAAACCTAGAAACATTCTTACTGTTGTGAATCTGTATAACACACACAGATGTCCTAGACAAATCCAGTTGACATGATATATTGTGACCTTTGGCTGCTGGTGGAGAGTAGGATGCTTAGCAAATGGAGCATGAAGCAAATGGAGCTCTGGGAGACAGCACCTGGTGGGTCTATGGACATAACTGGGCCTGTGATGCAGAGAAAGCTGTCTGGGGAGCATGCGAGAGAAGAAAGGATTTATACATTATTTGATGGAAGAAACTATTTTTGTGTACTATATATATATATGAAAATACAAAATATATACATCTTGTATCTATATGAAACATGGGGAGCCAAGAAACTGGGCAAGAGAATTGGATGAAGGCTATATTAATTATAATTTCTTTTACCTGTACAAATACCATATCAGTTTGCTTAATCTGTTTATGCCAAGGAAATTATGACCAGAAAATAATGAGATCACTGAAAAAAAATTCTGCCTGTATGAAAAGATCACAGCCCTAGTCCACAATTTTGACTCTCTATGCAATAACTAGCTAAGTAGGTTTTGCACAGTATGGCAAGACGCATATGGCTCAAATGTAATTGTTCATCTCAGTAGTGCAATTACAAAATGCTGATAGATATGTGAACTTTTCACCTAAAAGTAAAGCCTCTTTTCCAAGTTTTGAGTTCATTGTTTCCCTGTTCTTCCTGAGACACTCCTCCTAGTGCCCTAGTTAGCTTGCCAGAGCTTGCAAAGAGCAAGGATGTGGGAATAATGAATTATTCTATTCATTTATTATTCTTGATGAATAGTAAATTATTCTAATAACATTTACTATTCTATTCATTTATTACTGGAGAATAATTAGCCGGGAATGGCTTCTAAGAAGTTATTCCAAAATTAGACTTTAATGGTTTTACTGTGTTTATCTTCACCTGTATGAAAATATCTTTGTAGCTCTCCTCACTTAGCTGTTCCCACCTCCTCCCCCACTCAGACATGTATCTGTTTCCCAAAGCTACTGTATTGTTCAAAAAATTTTAATCTCCTCTTCCAAAGACCCAGGCTATTCCTTCACACAGCTGAACTCCCATTGCAGACAGAAACCCTTCTCCTTGTCATATGCATCTTCTGTCTGCTAATGAGACGTGTATGTGAGTGGGGGAAAGACCTGAATGAAGATCAAAGAATAGGTGTGTCTGGATGAGAATAGAAGGTTATAGGTAAATGAAAGGAGGTGATTATGGAAAGATATGAGTAAGGAAGAGATACAGTGTCTGCACAGGTGTTATATCCAGCTGAGACTTTAAAGTCAATGGGAGTACAGAAGTGTGCTCATTTTACCTCATGCAGAGGTCTTGGTATTTCTACCTTGACTTTGACCAGTGCTTTTTTTGGGTCTGCAGTGTTTGCCTTTACTAGATTTCACTCTGCCATTTGAATTCCATACTTCTTTTCCTGGTATTTCAAGTCCCTCATTTTGAGGGAAAGAATATTCCCATGGGAAACCTCCAGATGTCCTTTCTCCTTGTCAAGGCAGGACAAACTGGACTGTGTTTTGTTGTTTTGCTTTAGAGCTGTTGTGGAGGAGGGCTGCTTTTCCGCATGCAGTTACCTAGCCAGACTGAATATTTGTCTATCTCTAAATAATTTCCATATGTGACTGAATTCTATATTTATCCAGAATCAATGTTTCATCTTCTCTAAGTTCCTTTCCTTTTACAGAAAGAAGGAACTTTCCATCCCTCTCTTCTTTATAGAATGAATACAGATTCTATGAAAGATTTAACATATAAATTTCACTGTGAAATAATACAATGAAAACTTAATGCTACCTTACATCCAGTCTGTCTTCTTTTCCAAAGTCTCTTTACTTAACAGTTTAATTATTACTGATATAAGTAGCATAGATGAGGCTGACTGCTTAGTGCATGACCACTTGCAAATTTAAATTGGACCTGTCATGGGATCTCACTCAACTTCCCAGCCAGTTTGGTACAAGAGCATCCATTAATCTTCTGAGTTTCTAAGGTATAACTTCAGGGTATAATCTTGTAATGCTACAAATATCCTTCCTCGTGATGGTGTACTTTGGAGTTCAAGTGGACTAAGCCCAGAATAGCTACACAGCCGTTTATACCTGCTCCATCTAATCCCATGCGCTGTCTCTGACAGGGACAGTAGGAGGTACACAAGGAGAAAGACGAGAAACCAGCCAAGGCACAGAATGTTTAATTTCCTGATTGACCTTCCCATCTCATGGCAAACAATAGCTTAATTTAGCCATCAGATATTGAATGGTTACATTCACTGTCCAAACATGCCTGTATGTGCACACTTAAATACCCATAAGCTTTAAAAATTTTTCCTTAGGCCCTGCTCTAAGCAGATCATGAAGTTTCATCCTCCTTTGCCAGGATGTCTGGGTTTTCTCAGGCTCCTTAAAAAGAGGAGCTTCCTGTGAGTCTGTGACAGTATGTTCCTGATTCAGTCTAGCTGGAAACATCTGAGGGAAAAGCAGGCTCTTACTGAAACTCAGGATGGTGTTGGTTTTCACAAAAGTCAACATCAGAAAAAAATTCTTACAGAAAGATAAATTTGAAGAATCATATTTGTAGCTGGGGTCTGGCCCATTTCATAAGAGTGCTGAAGAAGCACTATATAAGTAAAAATAGATAATGAAATTTTAGTAATGCTGCTTTTACTAGGCAAAAAGCTATTTTTCTGAGTGATCCAAGATTCTCCACTTGAGAGCACTTTTTCTCATTCATTTCTTGTAACTACAGAAAAAAAACCAAAATAAAAATATTAAGAATAAAATAAAAATCACCTGGGATAAGTACTTATTTTATTTTTTCCACAAAAATTGGTTTAGGTATATCTGTCAAACTTAGGGTGGACTATGTAACATGAAACACAAGGGCATAACATTATCCTCAGATCTTGTCAGTGGGAGAATTTCTCTACCCCAGTACTTATATTGCAAAACTTACTTGTTTGCACATACATCCTCTAAATTTTAAGAGTTGCTTTAGGCTGTAAAGTGAGAAAAATAAGCTAACAAGTCAAAGGTTGTATTGCTTCCAACCGTTTGCCTGGGCAGGTTGATAAAGATTGTGAGAGATGTGTAGATTTGATTTGTTTGGCACGTAAAATGGTCTGGAGATGGTAAGTGAAAGGAATCCTTTATGCAGTCCTGTCACTGTCAAACAGAACCAGTTGGGGCAGGGTGAGTGTCTCCTTTGACATTGCGCAAAAAAAAAAAAAGGAGACTGAAAATAGTTTGCACTTATCTAATATCGCTAATGAAACCACAATGATGTCAGTTCTGATCAAGCTGTAATCGGAGTTGCTGATTGTGTGATAACAGACTTCCTTTTTACGTGTTTTCTGCATGTTTGCAGTGGAAAAGACCATAAATGATTAACTGTGGGCGAGTGGAAATAGTGTAGAAAAAAAATAACTTTGCCACAACAACAACAAATTAGAGAAAAAGAAGACTTCGGAGTGAATGCAGAGAGGAAGGGGAGGAGAAGAGAATTCTGAGTATTATTAAATATGTGAAAGAAGACTCATTTACTTTATAAGAAGTAGATCACTCACACAGACACATTCACAACTTTGTGGTCATTGAAATTTGCGTAAGTGCTATTAATCAGCTCACCACAGATTATCATAGCTGTTTCTTTGGAAATGACACTCGATTTAAGCCTAGTGTTAAAAGGGAAAGCAGTAAAAGCATGACTCAAATAATAAGAAAACCCACAAGTTTGCTTAAATCCTTTTGGACCAGATTCTGCTACCTATACGCAGAGTGAGTAAACCTTACACAATAAAGTCCTTCCTGAAGCCAGTGGGGTCAGTAGAGCAAGTGTTTGATGATAATAAAACCAGCAAAACATCATCCTTATATCTACCTCACACTCTCAGGATTCTTTTAAAAGTTATTGCACAGGAACCTGTCTGCCTGGCATTAAATAAAGGGTTACCCAGGGATAGGCTTATTTGGGGTGGATAAGCCAGTCACAGCCCCTCCCATTAGCACTGCTGGTTCGTGTCACCCAGCTTGATTGCAGCTGCATTTCTGTGGCACTGCTCCCTTTCACAGTATGGCTGGACCTGTCTGTGACATTGTGATCAAGGTGGTAGATTGGCGACAAACAATAAAACTGCAACCAAACCACGGTTTTTAGAAAATATTCTCAAATAAAACAGAAGAAAGTGTAAGCAGAGTGACCATAGCTGGTGAATATTGTCTGTCAGGTAATTGATTCTGTTAGCCATTCTCTAGCTGGACCCTGCTGCTGCTTGGAGAGGAAATCACCTCAGCAGACTAGTTAATAAACATGCTTAGCTGGATAACCACTGATCTCAGACCCTTTAAAAGAAAATACAGTCATTACTTTAAGTATAAAAGAATAAAGATCATTCCCTCTCCCAGTACCAGGAAGTTTTATCAGTCAACAAGTATTCTGAAGTAAGCAGGTAGGAGTTGTTTCTAGTCATCTATTATGCTTTTCTATTTTCTGTTTTATTCTTCCTCTTCCTCACAGCAGGCATAGAGGTCAACACACGAATAGAACAGACAGGATATTACCAATATTATTTTATAATGGAGATACCTTTTTTATTTTTACTGTGGAAGTCTTCACAAGCATGTTCCTACATACATCTTGGGCAGCTAAAAACCAATTTTACTTCTAGCAGTAAATAAAAGAGGAGTTTTTGACCTCTTATTATTGCTGTGCTTAATATTTTTCTGCAACATTGCTTGAATAGCATTCCTTTCAATGGAGAATACCTTTGGGCTCCAAATTTGACAGATAATGATGCTATCTACAAAAATCTGCTGAAACAACTTTAGTGTGTGTGAGCTGTATCATGTGTGGGCATGGATGGACGGAGCTGAGACACTTGTTACCATCAAGGAGTAGACCTGTACCCAGTTTCCCTGGTGCTGTCTATAGTTTAATTCAGTCTTGTTTACTGTATTTTTTTATATCCTTTAGAAAACATCAGTGAGAATAGTAATCTACAGATATGTGGATTCTTTTCAATGGGAGCAAATTTCTTCTTGCTGCTCCACACAGCTGAATTTGCAGAGAAATAATGGGCACTGAAATGTCCCCACACTTTCTCTTGAGCTATTGAGGCAGATGAGATGTCTGTATTTCAATGAAATGGGACAGTCAGAATGAAAACATTTTCATGATAAATCGTAATTAAGAAGTAGACATGGTCTGTAAACTTCAGTCTTCAACAGGAGTATATGTGCATGTGTGCGTACATGCAAACGTGTGAATGCATGTGTAAACATTTTTAGATTTGTGCATTTTTAATGTTCTTTCATGAGCATTGTTTTAAAAGGGCAAATTTTCCCCAAATGGAATTTTAAAAAATATTCTTTTTTACATTCTGTACCAGAACAGTGGGATAACTGAATTTTCCAAAGTAGATAATTTCTGAAATATGAACTGATGCCTCGGGGTAAATATGAGACATATCTGTGAAATCCTTTTGGACATTATCTTTCAGAATTAAAGGCTAAAAAATGAGAAGTCCTTTCTGTTGGGCAGTGTTGTTTTTATGTAACTTTGTCATATTGAAAATTGTGATGGAGATTATAATAATAGCTTAGCATCCAAGAATAACTTATTCCCAAAACAACTGAAACACACAAGAAAGCAGAACTTCACTGATAGGTTTTTCATTTAAATAACAATATCCAAGAATATTTTAGAGAACTTGTACAATTAAATAAAGATAATGTTGATCTCAATTTTTTTTTCCTCTTAAAAAAGGACAGTAATATTTTAAGTAGAATAAGAATTGAGTAGCAGCAAAGTCTTCATTGAGCATTTGAGGATAATAATGGAACTCTGAAATCATGAAAAAGCTAGCGTAATATGGCAGTCATTATTGCATCTTTATAGACTTTATTGTATACTTAATATAGATGCAAGAAGTAAACTAGCACTGGTTTTTTTCTGATTTTAATGATAGGAACTTTTCAACATAGCCCATGTGATATCTTGCTTACTTTAATTACTATCAGCAATTATTATTGTTCAACAAAGCTGTTATGATGAATGTCTCCCTGTACTGTGCCATGAGCAGAATGGAAAGATAGACAGCTCCTGTCTCACTCATGGAATTCTTCATCTAAGGTCACCTCATCTCTGTTTTGTCTCTTTGTAGGGGATTTTGAGGTGTTACTAAGGAAAGGGCACTTTTGTGAAGAAAACGCTATTGATTTCTCNAGTAGCAGCAAAGTCTTCATTGAGCATTTGAGGATAATAATGGAACTCTGAAATCATGAAAAAGCTAGCGTAATATGGCAGTCATTATTGCATCTTTATAGACTTTATTGTATACTTAATATAGATGCAAGAAGTAAACTAGCACTGGTTTTTTTCTGATTTTAATGATAGGAACTTTTCAACATAGCCCATGTGATATCTTGCTTACTTTAATTACTATCAGCAATTATTATTGTTCAACAAAGCTGTTATGATGAATGTCTCCCTGTACTGTGCCATGAGCAGAATGGAAAGATAGACAGCTCCTGTCTCACTCATGGAATTCTTCATCTAAGGTCACCTCATCTCTGTTTTGTCTCTTTGTAGGGGATTTTGAGGTGTTACTAAGGAAAGGGCACTTTTGTGAAGAAAACGCTATTGATTTCTCCTGTCGTGTGAATGAGAATATTTTAAGTCCTGCTGTATCTAATTTCCAGGTGATAAAGGAAGCTCTGGAGATGCAGTCATGATGAGGGAAAAGTGGCAAAAAAATAACAGGCAGATAAAAACTGGTTTAGAGACTACATGCATGCATAGTCTGACCCCAGGCTAGGCTAGGAAGCACAATTTGGGACTAGGGAAAAAATGGAAAGTCAGCACTTTGCCATGCTATGTAGAATATGGAGAAGAAAATGTTTGCTGCTCTGAAGTTGCCCAGAGAAGGGAAACGATGTTGGAGAGCTGGAGATCCTTGGGGATTTTGCTGCTACTGAGAGCAAGAATATACTGAAGCAGCTGCTCTTGTTTCAAGGTGTACAGACGTATCTGATTTGCCCTGGTCATAACTAGGTCTCTAATTTGATACGGCACAATATTTTAGTGTTCCGAAGTAACAGGTCGCTGGGCAGAGAAAGCTGAAATACGTGGAAAATCTGTTTTGTTTTAGAGTTCTTTTAGGAAGTTTTACTAATGAGTTTTTGATTTTGCTGTTATTATTGAGGAATAGCTAAGAGGTTGTATCAAAAAGATTGATTTTGATTTGTTTTACTAATACAGTATAATAAACAGAAATATAAATATTCATATATATAAAAATATTAGTANTTTTGCATTTTGAAAAACCACATTTTTCTTGCTTTTCTGCCCATAAATCTTGCTAGCTTCTTGATTGGTTTTTTTTCAGTGTTTTCTTTGCCCACCTCTAGCCCTCCTTTAAAAAGAAAAATAATTAGTTCTTCTTTTATTCTTTAGGGAGTCAGAGAATCTCAGAATAGTTTGGGTTGGAAGGGATCTTAAAGATCATCTAGTTCCAACCCCTCTGCCATGGGTATGGACATCTTCCACTAGACCACATTGCTCAGTGCCCCATCCAACCTGGTCTTGAGCCCCTCCAGGGACAAGGCATCCACAGCTTCTCTGAGCAACATGTTCTAATGCTTCACCAGCGTCACGGTAAAGAATTTCTTCCCCGTATCTGATCTGAACATGCCCTAACTGTTAAAGCCATTCCCTGTCCTGTCACTACACACTCTTGTAAGAAGTCACTCTCCAGCTCTCTTGTAGGCTGCCATCAGGTCCTGGAAGGCTGCTCAAAGGTCTACCATGGAGCCTTCTCTTCTCCAGACTGAACAACCCCAAATCAGCCCGTCTTCACAGGAGAGTTGCTCCAGCTCTCTGATCTTCAGCGTGGCCCTCCTCTGGGCTTGTTCCAGCAGGACCATGTCTTTCCTGTGCTGGGGACCCAAGAGCTGGATGCAGTCCTCCAGGCGGGGTCTCACCCAGAGGGAAGTAGAGAGGAAGAATCCCCTCCCTC
>VZRR01009021.1:477633-519464 GCA_013398015.1 Oreocharis arfaki | reverse complement strand
ATATATAAAAATATTAGTATTTAGTTTTTAAAAATTCATATTCCTTTCTTTTTTCTCTGTCTTTAGCTAGTTCATTACTCATGAACATACTGCTTACCTCTTGCAGTTTTTTCAGTATGCTGTGTTAGTAACTAGTCCTGTAAACCTAAGAAGGACTTTCAGTTACAGCTTTTAAGCAGACTTTTTGCATTTTGAAAAACCACATTTTTCTTGCTTTTCTGCCCATAAATCTTGCTAGCTTCTTGATTGGTTTTTTTTCAGTGTTTTCTTTGCCCACCTCTAGCCCTCCTTTAAAAAGAAAAATAATTAGTTCTTCTTTTATTCTTTAGGGAGTCAGAGAATCTCAGAATAGTTTGGGTTGGAAGGGATCTTAAAGATCATCTAGTTCCAACCCCTCTGCCATGGGTATGGACATCTTCCACTAGACCACATTGCTCAGTGCCCCATCCAACCTGGTCTTGAGCCCCTCCAGGGACAAGGCATCCACAGCTTCTCTGAGCAACATGTTCTAATGCTTCACCAGCGTCACGGTAAAGAATTTCTTCCCCGTATCTGATCTGAACATGCCCTAACTGTTAAAGCCATTCCCTGTCCTGTCACTACACGCTCTTGTAAGAAGTCACTCTCCAGCTCTCTTGTAGGCTGCCATCAGGTCCTGGAAGGCTGCTCAAAGGTCTACCATGGAGCCTTCTCTTCTCCAGACTGAACAACCCCAAATCAGCCCGTCTTCACAGGAGAGTTGCTCCAGCTCTCTGATCTTCAGCGTGGCCCTCCTCTGGGCTTGTTCCAGCAGGACCATGTCTTTCCTGTGCTGGGGACCCAAGAGCTGGATGCAGTCCTCCAGGCGGGGTCTCACCCAGAGGGAAGTAGAGAGGAAGAATCCCCTCCCTCACCGTGCTGGATGCGCTGGTCTGGATGCAGCCCAGGGTACAACTGGCTTTTTGGACTGTGAGCGCACACTGCTGGCTCATGTCCAGCTTCTTGTCAACCATCACCCCCAAGTCCTTCTCCTCAGGACTGCTCTCAATCTCTTGTCCACCTAGGACACATCTGTGCTTCCTTTAGGTATTATGATCCTTATTAAAAGACATATTAGGGTAAATGAATATAGATACTGTCTGAGGTGGTGGTCTTTCAAGAGTGAAAACAAGATTCCATTGTAAAATTCATAAACATTTTCCAGAAAAAGTTATATTAGTAATTTTTTTGTTTACAATGATTTTCTGTTTCAGTATGCTCTGTAAGCAAGAGAATTCTCTCTTCATTTAGATACCTCTTTGTAATCCTAATGGAGATTTGTTCTTGGAATATATGCTTCATATTTTATTTATAGCAAGTCCTAATAACAGCAGAACAATTCCCTCTGGGTTTCCATATTTCTACCATTATGACTGAGCCAGATATGTTAATCTATACACAATCAAGGATTTGCCTGGGTTTTACAGAGACTTTCCCCTATTATTAGGTATTTAGAACACACAAAATTGCATTTTTTGTGCTAGATGGGAAAGTTTTTAATTAAGTGATGGGTCAAGAAAACAAGTTTATTTGGTGAAGTAATAATCTGGAGGAATTTCTATTTTTAGGTTTCTTGTCAAGATGAAGAAACTCTAAAGCTCATCCCTTTCAAAGATTTTTGTTCCATTCTCAGTGGAAAGCATATTGGTTGCACAAGCATCTTGAGTTTCCCAAATTGTCTGTTTCCGTAACATGTTTGTGTATTTGTAATTTGTTGTCATACCCACAGGGTTAAAATACACATTGAGATACTGGAGTTTGATGGGATGAACATTCTGGTTTTTTGATTAGTTCTACTTTTACAACAAGCTAATAAAATTATACCTCATAAGACATTTATGGTGGAGGCATATATTAATATGCTACTTTTGCCTTAGTCATGTGGCGGCTGGAAGACACGGCAAAGATCATCCACTAATACTGGTCAAGTCAGTCTACTGTTGTCAAAATGATATTCTCAGCAGTAATAGTGGGGTAGATTACAAACCAGTGTTTCAGCTCCTCCTCTCAAGAGAAAAATGATTGCAATAAACCAACAGATTTTAACGGATTTTGAAGTAAAATAGTCAGTAAAAAGTGATTACTAAAAATGTTGAAAAACACTGATTGTCATTCAAAACCAGTTCTGTTAAAAGGCTTTTATATATCTCATGAAATTTTTGGAGCTAATAGAAGGGTTGTTTACTGTAGGTAAAACCCACAAAGAGAAGCAATTAAGAAGCAGGGATGATTCTAAGCTTTCCTTAGTTTATTAATTCTTGGTGAATACCAAGGTATCAGAAAGCTATTTCCGCTTTATATTGATGCAAGCTATCTACCCATTATAGTGGGCAAAAATACATTAAGATCTGTCTTATGCAGTGTTCTTATTCATTCTATCTGCTGTTCTTATAGAAGAGACCAGAACAGCAGCAGGTATGGACAATAGGGCATGGAGGTAGGTATTATACTCTGGTGCCTCTCATATACAGGAAAATAAGTCTGATCAACATTAGGCTGGAAGGTTTTTTAGAAAATAAGCTAATGGAATTACCTAAATACCTGATGTTCTTTTAAAAATGGTTAAAGACATAAAATTGAATATTAGTCCTAAAATTACATTTCAAGCTGTGTTAGCAAATATTAATAACCTTTTCTCTTTGTAACATCCCCTGAGATCTGTTTGCTAGAGCCGGGATTGGCCTCTCCACCCCCTCAGGATGTGACCTGATACAGCTGGAGCACCTGGTTCGAAATATATTCCATGGACAGTGCAGAAAGTTTGATACACTGCATGGACAGCCCACTACAGTTGTCCTGTATGGTAACTTATGCAAGTGCAGGGCAACTCTACAGTGTATGTCCAGTGAGTCTGACCTGCACATAACAGAAACTCTACCTCGATGTGTAGGTAATGTAAAATATTAGTCATCACTACCCAGGTGCACCAGCTTTCCCAGTCAGAGGCACTCCAAAAGGACAATTGGTAACATCACACTTCGTTTCAGTTTTATTCCATTGGTATTAGCAAGGATTCCATGTGAAGCAGATTTTACCTCTCTTACTGTGCAAACCAGTACAGTCAGCATTTGCCACTCCATGATCCTTCCTGCACTTAGGAGACAGTAACTGCAATCAGCTGAGCGGCCACCGCTGGTCATTAAATACCTACTGCGCTGTTGGTGAGCAAAATTTTGCTGTGAACAGTAAGAGCCACGCCCTCCAACAGGCAGAACAACTCCAGCATCTAAGAGCTGAGACCCTGATTCTTCAATTTTACAAGTCTTGACTATAAATTTGAAATATGCCATTGACCAAACAAAAGGAACAAATGTTTGCAACAAAACCCTGAATTTAGGTGCATGTGCAGAAAGTAAGGCATTTCTTTCTCAAAATAATGCCTCATTACTCCTGTAATTTTATGCTGATGACTGTTAAATAGCTTTTGTTTCTGTCATCTCTGTCTAGAATTTCATGTTCTGCTTTTTTTTCTACTTCAGTAATGTTTGTCCACCACATCTGGTAACTCAGCTTTGTCTGCTAGTGCCCCTGACTTGAATTTTTGTTCATTTTTGATCTCTTCGTTGCTCCACACTACTTACTTTTAATGTTGCATACATTCTGGCAGTTTTAATTCTAGTGTGCTGCTGAAGAAGTGTAAAAAAAAAAGCAACTTAATTTCACAGGGAAGAATATTTATCAAAAATATGCATTTTCATAAATTTACAACACTGGAAAAAGAATAGGAAGGGAAAGAAAAGCAAAAATTTATTCTCACTTTTTAAGTAGGAAAATTCAAATGGAAGGCAATTTGAATTAAAGGACTGTATAGACAGTGAAGTACTCTGGCTGGTGATCAACACCTGGCTTGGGACATCGCACCTCCAGTTGCAAACAGTGGTGGAGATTTTGCATGAGGGTTCATCAGTATTTCACCAGAGTTTATTTTTTCCTTTAAGGTTACTGACACTCAATACTTTGAGCTCACTTGAACTGACTGTGTTATCCGTGGCTATTCTGAAAAAAATCATGGTTCTATTCTGGATAAGATGATTTCCTTGATTTGCTCTTCCTGTGACCTAAACCCAGTGCTTCACTTCTAGTGCAGATCTGCTTTCAGACATGTAGTCTGGGCATCCTTTCTGCAGGATTAGAATCCAGTTTTTGAAATATGTCTCTTAACAGTAGCATGCAAGATCACTTCTAGATATGCTACTTGGCTTAAAACAAACTAACAAACAAACAAACAAACAAACAAACCCCAAAAGAATGGGTAAGAATATTCCAAATCAGCCAGGTGTATTTTGAATTGCATGTTTAAAGATGTTTGGAGACTGCTTCTTTCATCAAAGGGTCTCTGAGTATGAAAAAAGAACATTAATTCAACTAAAAGGATACCTGTTCATGTTTTTTTTAACTTTTAATCCAATAATCAGTGTAATATCTATTTTTAAAATCATGGTTTATATTGATCTATGTATAGATGCTCTTACATTTACATGATTCAGCAGTATTTACAACTCACCTGCATGTTTCAATGTATGCTTTATTGTCCAAATACTCCTTTGTGAAACATTTCCTATGGAATATCTTGTCACAGAAAAATCTAAACACAGTGTGGCTGACTATTTCTATAACATCTGTCTTTTCTGCTATAGAACAGATTAACAATTATGTATTAAAAAAAAAAAAAAAAGGAAACAAAAACATTCAGCTTAGACAGCAATAGCTAGCTGTGCTACATGTATGTCAGAGGGAAAGGTCTCTCCCACAGTGCAGCTGGTAGGGTGCACACTTTTCCTTCTCATTGTACGAGAGAATGCTGTATTATTTGTATTACAAAATGATTGTTGGGGGTGTGGGAAGGGAAGAGATAGGAGGCTCTCTGGCTCTCTCACCCTCCTCTTTCCATACATGCAAGGCTTTTCAATTGTGTTAAGCAGTATAGCAGAAGGACTTTTTTCTTAAATTAGTATTTTGTTTTAGCAATGGTTGCTGATGTGTACATGTAATACAGTTTTAATCAAATCCCAAATGCTGAAGACCTTTCAGCAGTATCTTAGGCAGCACTGTGCAATGCTTATTCCACTTGAAGTGGCCACTAGGGAGGTACAATTAGCTGTTCCCATGGAGAAGTTTGTTATACTAATAAATAATAAGTAGTGTAGGTAGAGATGGAATCAATTAAAGATATTTTTGACCATCTAATGGTTTATGGGAATACTAAATAATTGACAACAAGTTTTGACTCTGCGTTCCATAAGCATGTTTTATTGCAACTGAAGTGTTACCACAGAGCAAGAAATGCCTCTGTGCTGCTAGTCGTAAAGGTTAACTTATATCACTTTCTTAAACATAACTCCTTATAATGCTCCCCATTAACCCTTTCTGAAGAGTTAAAATGCAAACATAAGTACTCATGTACTCCACATACTGCTGCAGAAAAGCTTCTTTTCATTATATTTTTAGAAAACCAAAAAGACACTTGAAATATTAGGAAAATGAGAAGTTATTGCTATCTCTATTTTCACGTGTTTGCTTGAATAACTCAGAATTAATTTTGTTATTTAAGACTGATTTGACAAACTTATTCAAACCATAGCTTAATCACTTTTATTTGCCTGAATTAAAAATATTGACAGAGATTCAAACCAAAAGCAGCTCTAGCCATCCCTTTGGGGGGAAAAAAGATTTGTTCAGTAGTATTTGCTGAAGGCGAAATGCAGCAAATATAAAATCAGATTCACCAGCCCTTTAAGTCTGATTCGTTCCACTTCAACAACAGCTAGTTTTTGAGGTTTCCCTACCATTAGAGAATTAATGGATGACCTGAACACTGTCAGAGCTCTTATATCTCTTTTTTTTCTCTTCATATATGTAGACACTTTAATGGAAAAGTGATTGTTGGCATAGATACTTGAAGTCAAAAAGCAGATGAAGTTTTAGGACTGAAGCTAAAACGAAAATATGCAGTATGCAAAAAACATAGCTCCTATTACACTTTACACTCCTCAGTATCTGCTGAAGAACCAAAATACTATGTAATTTGGCAATGGTCCTATTTTTTTTTCAGTTAGGAGGATACTACTACTACTACTAATGTCTTAGAATATGACGGTTCTAAAAATGGAATGTCTGTTGTTATGATCTATCAGAAAACAAACTGAGGTCATTCAATGACTGATAAGGACTTGAATGAAACAATATTTTCAATTTTATTAGAAAAAATTCTACCTCTTCATTTTGTGAACAAATGTATCCATTGATGAACATTATTTTTACAATTCTAGACTGCTAGAAAGTATTATTATTGGCACAGTTTCAATGAGAAGAAACAAAATATACAACTTTGAATCCTTTATTTCTCCAACATAAAGAAAGTGCACATGCGATTCCTTCAAAGAAAAAACAGTTCAGGCTACACAAAGTTACCATTAACTCATGAGCTCACTGTGACTACATTTTCTACTTCTGGTCAGTGTGCTACAAGAGGTCTCTGTAAGAGCTAGCAACATTAGATCCCATGTACTTCTGTATTTGGTGTTGTCCTGGGTCATGGAATCCTGAAGGATAATATGTACTGCTTTAGGAAATCATCTGTAACCAGAGTTCACATGCCATTTCTTGATGACAGTTCAATTTTGCCAGTTTTGGTAAAATATTACTTTTTCTGTTTGACTTTTTTTCCTTTTTCTATTGTGTCATGAAGTAAATTGAGATTTTCGAGGGAGAGAATCTACTTTCTCCACCACATGCTCAGAAACATGCGGATGTGTGCATTCCCCCCTTTATGTCCCTGATAACAAGCCCTACTCTCTCTCCCTTGTTGGTTCCTACCAGTATGATCTATTTAGTGATGGATGGTTTGAGTTCTGGTGCCCCAAAGCGGAATCAAGCCTCTGTAAATAGGGAACTCCGGGGTTTCAGTCCAACCACCTTAAAAAGCCCTTCTTGATCCTGCAGGTTTCTGGCTATCTTTTGACTTCTGTCAAACCTCTTGGATAAGCCATTTTGCTCCAAATGTAAGAGGAACAGTCACTGGTAGATTTGTTGCATAATGTAAACGCTGCTTTTATTTCTCTTCTCTTCAGTCTTGGTTATTTACTTGGGCTTACTATCATGCTTGAGAAAATAGTTTTGCTTGAGAAAATATTCTTGCTATTCTCTAGAATTTAGCATATAAGTTAACTCAAAATTTTTGTATGGCAACTCTTAACAAAGAAGGGCAAAATATTCTAGTGTTCTAGACATTAGAACACAAGTGACTAGAATAATTGATGTACCACTTACAATTTTTCTTAGAATAAACATGGCAGTCTTAGCTTCATTTTTGTTTTGAAAGAATCAGTAGACTGTGTGTGTCTCTGGAGTCAGAAGAAAAATCAAAAAGAATGCTGGTGCTATTTCACACAACTGATAAAACTCTGTGTTGAGTGTCTGAAGGCATAGGATTCAGAGCTGTTGGTGAATCATTTCAAGAATCTTCATGGTTGCAACCCATGGAAAATCTTTTTTTTAAATTACTTTTTTTTTTTAATGTTTCAATTAATTTTGAAACTCATATTTTCAATTATCAAGAAAACTATTGAATTTATGGATGGGCGTATTTGTGAGAAAACATTTTAATGTTAAGGAGTATTGAGAGAAGTAATTTTGAACTGGAATGTGTGGGCTTTCTCAAGCCGAATGTAGTTCCAAATATTCATTTGGGATCTACAAATAAAACTATTTGGTAGCATTCAGCTGATCAAAAACCCCAAACCCAAGTATCTGAATTTATGAAATTTAAACGTGAAAGCACATACAAGTGCGAGTCTAGGAAATGTGACTCCATTAATATGGCACATAACATCCAAGAAGAGTACTGTGTCTCCATCTGCTGGTCAGCAGTATAACCCTCTCCCTTCCTGGAACTGGGGCGTAGTAACCAAAGCCCAGAAGGCTTTTGTTCTCTCTTTTGTCGTCAGTGGGTAATTAGTTTGAAAAATCTCATTTCCGATACTAAAAGGACTTTGAAAATGGCAGTTACCAAAGGGACATACTCCACAGTTTACAGCATAAATAAATTTTTTTATTCTGTTACTTTAAAGGCTGGCTCATTATCATCCCCATTTTCCTTTCAAAATGGATTAGATTTATACCATAGGGGGAAAAGAAAAAGAAAATCACTGATTCAATTCAAATTTGGAGAAAATTGCAACACTTCATTTCAGTAAAATCATTAAGAAAGGAAAGTGTTCAAAAAGTAAGAGGGATAATCAGCAATTAGATTAAGCAAACCCAATGTTTATTCAAAAGGTCGTAATTTCAGTAGAGTGATTTGTTCAGAATAAGGGATTTGGTATAGCTATTAATAAGAAAAGATGTGTAAACATATCTTGACCATAGCATAGCCTCAGTGTGAGGGAGTCTTTCACCTTTAAGAGTTCTGTTTGTGTTTAGATTGGTTTGGATCATCCAAGGGAAAATGTACTATATTTAGGTATGTTTAAATAGATTTCCTCTCTCAGCAGCAGAATTTATGGTGTCCGGAAGAACCCATTCTTCTTAAATTGAGGTAAAGGTGCTTTTCAGAGAAGAAGATACAGGTTGAAAATCCCATTCCATGTCTCTGATTTTAACTGGGAATTCAGATCTAGGTCTTCTGTGGACAATTTTCAGACCTGCTTGACAACCATTATAAAATTAATCAGGTTTAAGGAAAATTTGTTTCTGAAAATGAACAGAACAATTTCTTAGAAGAGATTTTTGTCCCTTTAATTAACCATCTAGGCTACTTGGGAATAAAGGAGACCAATCCACTTGTCTGCTTGATATAAAGCATAGCAAACTTCCGTGCAGGCCCCTTTAATCAAAGCCATCAGTCGCAATTAGGCTGCTTTCTGGTCACTCTTTTTTTCATAAAAGAGTTTCAGAGGAATTCCCTTTTACAGCTTTCTTACTTGCTCTGGAGTACAAAATCCAAACCGACAAAATTTTTCATGAAGTGGAATTCTGGTTGCCTCTGCTATGCATCACTCAAAAGATTTCACACATCCATAAGCTTCCTCTTGAACAGTAGTTAAAAAAACACAGAGGAAGGTTGGAATATAATTACTGGTTTTTAGATGTATGAAAAATAAAGGCAATTAGAAGTTAATATTAAATATTACAGGCATTGTAATCCTTGCACTCTCACAAAAGGAATTACTTAGTATTTCACTAAGATTAAAACCTATCATTATTGTAATTTTTCATTTAGATTTATGATATGCCCTTGTGCCAGGGCCTTGATGTCAGAATCAGCTTTTGGATCAAATCTTCAGCTGGCATAAGCAATGTAGCTCCATATCATTTTACATTTATTGCAAGAAAGCAACTTATGGCAGTAAAAGAGTGTTGTAAGATATAGTAAAAATCAAAAGCTGTCATGAAAGTTTACTGAATAATTTTCAGTGCAAAGCTTGGCTGAAGCAGTAATGAACTGAAATGTCCCACTTATGGCTGCTTCAGTTTTAAAGAATGAAAGCTGCTGCAGTTTTTTGTAGCAATGAAATTATTATATGAAACAGATGCATCTGTAGTGACTCTGCTAACACCGATCTCAACTCTGTCACAGCTGTGTAGAAGCAGCAAAATTCCAATTTTACTTACTGAAAAATCCCGATACCTAAAGTGAAGTTATCAGTGGTTTGACTAAATTTTATGCTACAACTTCATTTTTTGCATTAAATATGTAATTGAAGTGCTTTATGTACTTTTTATCATTGCAATGAAAAGGTAGTCAGAATGAACTTCTCTAGGCTGGTAAACTGCCTCTTATTAGCATTGAAACTATATTTGCAGCGCATTATCTTAGACTAATTTTTTTTTGTATAAGGAAATTGCCATCAAAGCATAGTTAATCTGAGCTGAATTAGATTATAATTGGAGTCCTTATGAATGGGGATTTAAAATTATTCTGTATTGTCAAAGAGTAACAATACATTATTAGGATATTAAAAGTAGTTGGCAGCAGTATCGTAAGAATACATTTCGTACTGACACTTTGTGAAGAGTTAACTCAGTTCAGTTTTTGTTTGCACATTTTTCTTGTATCTTCTGTTATAATAAACTGCAGAAACGTCAGTGCATTAAAGGTTTTCCAGCTTTAAAAATGCATCGCATATTAAGATATAGCTTAAGAAAGGAGTCTATCCAAAGCCTTTTGAAGTCAATTGAAAGACTGCGACTTCAATGAGCTTTGGATGGGGCCCACAATGTGCTTGTTGCAAAGTAACAGCTGTGCAGGCCTTTGTTTTGAGGAGAATCTGAAGTCTTATATTTGATGGTTGGGATACAGTGAAAAGCGAAAAAGAAGAAAGATGGAGGCAAAATAATACATAGCATTTAAAAATGGAAATGAATGCTGTTTGTCTTAATTAGGAGATGCATCATAAGCCTTTGGCTTTCATTATTCAACTGAAAATATTTGAACAAAAAGCATCTGAAGAGGTCAGGATGTTTCTGTGAAGTTTTTTCAGGAGGGCATATGAGCACTATCTTGCAACCAAAAGGGAGTAACATTCCCACAGCTCTTTCATATACAAATGAAGAAGAATGGCATATCTACTTGACTTTTTTATTTCTCTAACATGTACATTGGGGGTAGTGGGGGGGGTGGTTTACTTACAGCTTACAGCAGAAGGAAGTACCAATGACTCAGAACTCAGTTTGCTGGGGAGTGAAATCCAACTACTTTTTCATGTCATATATGCTTACGTAGTTGGTAACCTTTAGAAATAGTTAGCATGGCAAACATTGGCATAATTCAGTCAATTCTATGCCCAGTGAGTAGAAATAAATGTGAGAAATCAACATTGTCAGATAAAATATATTTGAATAGCTAAATAGATGTGCCAGCTGATGCTTACTAAAATCTTGTGTGCATAGATATATATATATATCTCTCACTTTTAAGAAATATAACTACATAAAGGTCAAATACCTCTTGACTGTCATTTGCCATAGTTTTTTCTCAGGAAGGCTTGTTAATTGCAGAACAACTCTCCATTTTTTTAACTTTTGTTTTGTAATAGCTGTCTCCATTATTTCTCTTTTGCTCTATATACAAGACACTGATGAAGAGGCAGTGGCAGTGGCAAACGCAGCCTGTACATTTCAGCTGAACGAAACTAGAGAGGGAAACACAGAGGCAGAAATGAAGAAAGGCTGAGGCATTGGGACCATTCCCCTGCTATCAGAGGGTGCTTATCATATAATGCCTTAATAAAAGGATCAAGATCTATCAAATACATTTTTACCATTATTGCTCTACTTCAAGGATGGTTCCAGATGCTCCCTGCTGTAATGCTGTGAAATGTGTTTTAATTACCAAAATAATTTTACTCTAAGCAAAAACATATCAGTTTATTCTTCTGAGAGCATCAATTTTAACATCCATTCTTTAGTGTTCACCACTGTTGTATTTCCTGATGGCAGCACATACCTATCTCAGCCTTTGTTTGATTAGAATAAGCAAAGAAACTCGTTTTAGCATTCTCACATATTTCTTGCTTATTACAAAGCTGTTATCGGTATCTTTTTTTAGTTTGAGTTTCCTCTTTGTCTTCGTGGGTATAATTCTACATTTTTGGTATTCCAGATGAGATCTTACCAATATCTAGTCACTTTTCTGTCTGTTCTGGGATTACCTTGGCTGTAGCATGTTTACCCAGACTGCTCACATATACTTTTTCTTTGCTGCATCACAGTGGCTGTATATAAACTCCAGGACACTCGTGCCTTGTGGCACACCACATGGTGGTCCTGGCCTTCTTGAAATTCTGGCTGACTACCCATACAGCGTACAGTCTGGATGTGATGAGTGACACTAATTATACTAGCACATCTGATGACTGAAAACAACTGCTTCTAGCCTATCAACCTCTTCTGAAACTGTATTTTCAGAGAAATGCACCCAGCCCTTTAAGGCGGTAAAGAAAATCTTCCAAATGGTAGCTGAATCTAGACCCATGTAAGGCCAAGCACACTGCAGACATGAGCACAGAACAACTGTATATGTTCCTGTCCTCTTATAATTTTTATTACCTGTGAAAGCAAAGAATGAGTTTCTTGATGGGCTGGTGTAAAATAGATTGATAATTGCATAATCAAACCATGAAAGAAACAAGACTAGTAAATGCTTTGCTTTTACGGCGTCCTGGGGGTTTTGTTCACTGACATTTTACAAAAACAAAAGAAAATGTTGCCACTGCACCTGGTTTCACTGAACAAATGGGGTTTTTTGTTCGGTGTTTTCTAGGGGGAAGGGGACCTCATACAAGCCTTTATATGATGATATTTAAGTATTCCAAAAAACTTACGCGTGGAACAGAATTATGGACAATTCTTGTATCTTTCTTCTTTTCTGTGTACTTTCAACATCTTGTTGAGTATTATTATTCAATCAAAGCCCCAAAAGTATATATTAGAAGATGTATATACTGATCAGAAGCATAGAAGTAGCTTGTCTGGATACAGCAGCATCCCAAATTTCAGAAAGATTGTACCGTGCAGAGCATGCAGTCATTAAACACTTTGACGCTTTGAGGACTTTTGGCTAATGTCTCTGTTAAAGGACAGTGCCATTTCTTCAGCCATTGATTCTGGGCTGGAGAGGGAACATTATCTTTCTCTATTACTGGTACGATGCTTCCTTAGATTTGGGAAATAAATCATATTCTATAGCGTGTTTCCCCACTTCAGACCTGACTGCTTCTACTCCTTCGTGACTGCAGCAGCAAAGGGAAAGATATAATGCAAAGTCTCTTCTTCATGAGACATTTTAAAATATTACTTTTTGACAAGATTTTCTGTTTTCCTTTTCCTCAGCTTTGGATGGCTAAAGATGTCAAAGGCAGGAATACTTTAATAGTTTTATTTGTTTCATGTTACAAATATCTCTACCATAAGTAGGTGCTGTAGAATGTGCTTCTAAGCTTTTTAATGTATTATCAATGTCAGCCTAACTCTCAGATAACTTCTCTGCAGCTAGCTAGGACTTGAAATAATGAGCTTCTTAGAGCATTGAATCAGGGCAAAAAAGTACTGGAAATTCCACCGCGAATATTGTGCTTGCAAAACAGTCTTGGCTGCCTGTAATTTAGTAAGAGTACCAGGCAGTTTCTTTGATCTTAATGTTTAAATGTCTCTAAAGAAAACTTTATTTAGTTTTTTTTTTCATTTACACCTGAAGTCCTTTTCTTTGTTTTCCTCTTAAATGTTCAATAGAAAATTAATGTGTTTTGGATCAGGCACATCTGCATTTATTTTGCCTTGCATTATTCATTAATGGAATTTGTTTATTTATTTTTTTATTTAATTAATTTCTAAACAAGGAAAAAAATGCTTTATCCTGTGAGACATATTTTCCGACTGTATTAATATTGATTATTGCTTGTGTTCAGGTTGTGAGACTAGTACATATGTAAGCGTCAAATCTCCTGCATTCAGTGTGGCTTTTGGACATTCATAAATATTAAGGCCCAATTCACAAAGAAATTTAAAAATTGAAATAAAGCTGAGATATCCAGGAGCAGAATTCTATGGAATCTTTTACAGCGAACAGAATTTTATTCAACCTGAAAGTGGCATTACAATACCCTGCACACCAAAGTGCAATCAGCTAAGCCGACATGGAAGGAATGTTCAGGGAACAAGTATGCCTGAAAAAGCACCACACTAAGAGAAACCTCTCCCTGCTCAGCTCTGTCTGTCACTATGTAAGCTCAGGGTTTACAGCACTCTCTGATGGATTTAAATGTCCAGGATGTGCTCTGTGATTTCACCATGGCTCTGTGTCTTTTCAAGCAATAGCAGTACTAGTTACTCACATTTTGTACAATAGTCTCAAGACCAGAACCGTTGCCTGACAATCAGGAGAGAGGTTTTACGTGCAGCTGAAGAAACTACAGGTTGCTTTTCTGGATAACTGCTAAAATAACATCTAAGACACGCAACAAGTTCATTTGACTTCACACGGATCACCTATCACTGGCTTCCAGCTGCCACCTAAATCTCAGTTCAAAATCTTGCCCAGTATCAGGTTTTTTGGGAACTTGGAAGAAGAGACATATGCAAAACACCTTAAAGGCACGATGTTATGTAAGTAACCGCCTATTTTCACTGCTGAACTTGATTACACTGACAATTTGTTTAGTACTTGAGACCCTCAAACTCCTCTGTAAGTTTAAAGCAAAGAATAGCCATTTGTTTAGAGATTTCAGATGTTTTTCTTCTCATTTTCAGAAACGAAAAGCTTTTGATTCCTGTTGGTCTCATCACTTCATTGTAGATAATTGCTTGGTCATTTCGGGCAAATGCTGAGTTTTGAAAGGTGACCACTGCAATTCTGGTATCAGAAGACACTGCTGAATGCTAGAGAAACAATGGGAATGTTACTCAGTGGGTAGAGTTTTAGGGTAAATTGCATTTGTACTTCAATGTAAAGTTCATAGTTGAGGAAACCAAAGAGAAATTATGTGTTTCAACAGAAATGTCAACTTATTGTTTTGGAAGTATCCTGTTTTGAAATATCCCATTAGACCAACAGGCTGCTTCTTAAGAAGTTTCTGCTTTGCCTTCCTGAATACTAGAAAGCATACATGAATCCTGCAGGCACATCAGAAGGTTAGACAAAGTTCTATCAAAATAACTGCGGCATGTAAACTGAAAACTGAAGGGTATTGCCATGAGAAATTTTATAGAAAACAGGAATACACAGAAAATTTTTCTATGTTGTCATTTAGTGAAGGGTAAATACAGGAAGAAATGTGGCAACAATGCAGAGAATTACATGCATTAACAGAGCTGATGGTTTTTCTAATGATCTTAAAATAGAGAAACAGGCTGTGTGTTCATTACTGATGAGATCAGACTGCTGGAACATTTGCATGGCTATATACTAATTATCACTGTCCTACCTGTTCTTGAGCTGGTGACACCATGTTTTCTTTTTCTTTCATTGCACCTCACTTTTCTGTATTTGAGGATGTATAAGTTGAAGTGAAAATGGAGGGATATTTTTCTTTTTCCGTTATTGCCTATCATGTAAGCAAGAGTATTTCAGAGCAATGATAATTTAATAAATAGGTCTTACAAAATGCTTAAAATCATGATGTTTACCAACAGCAAATAAAAACTGTTTTCATACATTTATTAGTTTTATCACCAGAAAAGTTACATAGAGCAAAAGAGGGATGCCAAGATGTACAGGAATTGTTAAATATCTTAGAATTTAAGAGAAAACTATGTTTTTCTGAGTATTTCTGTAGGTTTTATCAAATTTCAACTCATAAATATGCCTTGTGGACCCCATGTACTATGTTCAATACCTACAAGCTGTGCTACAAGATACAGCACAGAAACAAAGCGACAGCTTTTGATCAGTCTGACTTAATTTATAACAAGAAGTCTTGACAGCAAGCTAAGATTCTTTTTGTCACTTTGTACGTTTTTCTCTCAAACTTTGGTCCATTTTCAATCTATACAATCATCCCTAGGTTCAAGATAGAAATGCACCATATCCAGACTAGATAAAGAGTGTTAATAAAGATTCAGGGATAGGATTTTTTTATTATTTTCTGCTGAGCTTCAGGACTGCTCCATAATTTTAACTACACATTCTTGTAAATTAGTAGTTTCATCTATTTCCTTACTTACAACCACGTAAGTTATTCAAGATTCTGCTTTGGAATTTGTTCGAAACCAGACACATGGACCTATGTCAAAAATAAGAGATAATTAGCACTGACAAATTTCAGCAAATATTGTTTTAAAAATAATTTTCTAAATCCCTAGAGGAGCCATATTATTTTGAGGTGTAAAAAATGTACCTTAATGATGAAGATTTTTTTCCTAATAAGATAGGTACTTAGATGAAAATACTTCATCAAGATTCTCAAATAAGCTGTTCTTTCTAAACAAATTGCTAAATGTGCAGATACTAAGAAGGATGGAACTCCTAGGTTTTTTTCTTCACATATTAACTCCTGAATTGAAAAGATATCTCAAACTTTCATTTAAATGGTGTGTTTCACTGAGTTTTGGAATTACAGCTGCTGTTCAGTTAGCACCATTACGTGAATATTGAAGACTGGCTTTCTTTACAGAATGCAACTCATGCTTTTAATGCATTTTAAAAATTGATCAATTTACCCTGAGATGTAGCAATTAGTTTTAAGCCTTTACATTATTTGAAAATTGAAGATGTGTAAAGGCTATGGGCTGGAAAATACAAATACATACTACCGAATGAAGACAGATGGTGACCCCCATATATCACTGAAGACAGACTAAATAATGGCTCTTTCGCAGCAAACCTCAACTTTAACCAACACCAGACCATTCATTCTTCAACCAGAAAAAATGCAAGACATAGAGTTGCTACTATACAATATTTAAATTTATGTTGGCTGTCTTCAGCCATTTTGTAAGATTCAGTTCAGTCTTAGAATATACTCTTGTTTTCACAGAAAAGGCAAAACATCTAAATAGGGGATCTCCAATAGAAAAGTTCTTAGGATTTTCTTTCTGATATTGAAAATATCTATGGTGAAATCTGTGTTCTTTATGTCTGGAAGTCATTCCTATTACTTTTAGCCTCAGTGAGTCCTACCTTCCTATAGGACACAGCTGAGCATTGCTGCAACTGACAGACAATCATATGTGAAGGATTTGCACATATTAACATGTTTTATTCTGAGCACAAAATAAATAGATAAATGAATAAATGAATGAATAAATAAATAAATAAATAAATAAATAAAAGTTTAAGTTTTTTAAGTTTTCATTTCAGTCTGATGACCGTTTTTCACCATCCTAAGTATCTGTCAAAACATCAGGACATGTTAATTGGTGTAGTGGAATAATAACGCTAGGTCAATTGCCCTGTTCTAAGAGGGGAGAACACTTGCAACAAGGAAAATATTCCTGCAAAGCCTAGTTTTTCCTCATTTGTTTTCTGTATTTGTTTTATTCTCATGCATAATCTCAGTAAGTTTCTTAAGTGAAGGGACAGAATGAAAGGAGGATCATTGTTGAATATAGGAAATAGTGCTAGAGAAGCAAAACTTTGGCACTTTCCTCGATTCTGAAAAGAATTGAAATTAATTATAAAGGGCAAAAAAATTGACTCTTTTTTCCATACACTTGGTAGAACACTTTTTTTTCCCAGTGTTATTTGTAGTACTAGCTATTTGGATCAATGGATTGCTAATTAGAAACTGACTTTGGAAGGCTGCAGCATGCTTCTCAATGATTCATGTGTTTGCATTGATTTTTGCATAAAAGCAAAATCTAGCTGTAATATTTAGCACTTAGAAATTGGTCCTCAATGAACTATTTGTAGCTTAATAGGCTTGATAATACTTGGAAGCTCATTATTGTGTTTTTATCATTATTTCTTGGATTAAAGTATATACATACACACATATGTATATACACACAACACTCACACTCACATACGGAGCTGTATTAAGCCAAAAGACAAGGTAGGCAGCAGCTTATGGCAGCAGACTGTGTGCTTCATCTATGCCAAAGATGGGGCCTGGCTTTCCAGGCTGAACAGCAGGTCTTTGTTTCCTGCTTTATACAGCCATCTTCCTCTCCTGCTGTTGCTAACATGGAGTGAACAAACAGGATGTAACCTAGGGATGTGCAGCTTCCTAGGGAAAGGATAGTCACTTTTCTGTCTGTCTGTCCTTCAGGAAGGTGTATGGCTGAAGTCCTCTCTGACAGCCGCCCCTTTCAATGTTCTGCTGTTGCTTATCCCAGTAGGAGCAGGCCTTGTCTCTGTGGGAGGACAGGACACTGCAGGCCTTCCTGTCAGGAAAGGGTAGTAGATGAGGATGGGTCCACGGGTGATGAGTAAAGGGTGGATGGTGAAAGTTCTGTGCTTCAGTAAAGTGAGGAAGAGGGAGATTATCCATGAAAATAGTCAAGATCTCAGAAGCGCAGAAGGAAAGAGCTGTCACTACCCTGATAACACAACCCCACTAAAACCTCACTTAGTATCTCCAGCCTTTTTAGTCTTCTCAATCACTTCGTACCCAGAATATCATGGACCTTCATTGACCTCTGAGTTGCTAGCTCCAGTCTTACTCCAGAAACCCCATTCTCTCCCCCCACAACCCATCTGTTCTGTCCGCTGAAGCCTCCACTGAATCTTTTTAGCCTCTTTCTCCCATCTGCTGTGACCCATATTGCTGCTTCCATAAAACTGATTCTGCCTACACTGCTGAGAAGCCTTCAGCTGAGTTAGCTTATACAATATGGATTGTTGGTGTCGTATGGCCTATATATGTATGTGTCTATAAATAGATTTATTGTCTGGATATGCAGCCAACAGTTCAGCCAAGGTTCCTATGAACATTCTTAACTTTTTGTCCGTGAATACTTAAAATATAAATTTAGGCACCTGCTAAAGTTCCTTGCAAAACTAAGGAACTAATATCCAGATGGTTAGTTACAGGATTTGTGTCTAAGATTCAACTTCATTCTCAATCTGTGGACATATTTAAGGCTATTGATGATAGATCTTTGTTTCCAAATCCATGAACTTTCTGAGAACAAGTTTTTGCACTAAACTGCCAAGGTCACCCTGACTATTTTATCATATCTTTATTTATCACAGCCAAGAGATTACTGAAATTATTTTTCACTCCATTTTCCAGTTCTGATTTAAATTTTGCAGTACGTAAATCTGTGTTCTTTCCTGAGGTTTTCAATTTAAAACTTGCAACACGTTTGAACTCTTTGAAAAGAATAGCAACCAGATTGACCATTTAGCAAATCTCTGAAGCAAAATACTGATATTGTAGTTATTCCAGATTTAGTTTTCAACTTTAAAATTATTTCTGCCTGTCCTCATGACTAGCACAGAAGCTGCACTAAACCAGAACAGTATCAATTAACCACGGACACCCAACTGGAAGAGCTGCTTTAGCAGACAGGTGGAATTGGACAAATTATCATACAAGGTTACACAGAAGGAAAAAAGACCTACAGTCTCTCTAGGAGAATTACGAGCTAGTGATGGCCCCCTCCCTTTGCTGCAATTATCTCCAAATCACACCTGCCAAGCTGTAGGGAAGCATTCCCGTGGTTTGTGGCTGAGAACACAGCCAGGTAAACTGTGTTTTTTGTTGGATTAGAAATCCTCCATACTTCCACTTGCTTCAAAGAATGCTGTACTGTAATTGTTTCTGCAGTAAAAGCAACACTATCAGTATAAAAATCACACTAGAAATTAGCCTTTTTTAAAATTAATGAGCTTTAGGTTGAGATATCACTGGAAAATTTGTGTCAGAATGATTCTCATTATCATGGCTAAACTGAGATGCATTTCCACATAGATATGAGAATGTAGTTCCTCTGTTGGAGGAGGATACCAGGGTCTAGACAGCATTTGTGCTGAATGAAAAACTTGCTCGGTTTGTAAGAAAGAAGTGTTAACACAAGACAGAAATTTCAAGGCCTGAATCTTTGAAGAGATAGATGGGATATCTGGGAAGCCAAGTATCAACTCTTTTACTTGGTATTTTCACTGATGAATCTTAAGTCTAGACTGTAATTATTCTTTTTCCTGAAGGTCATGAGAGACCAGAGTTTATTTCACCTCACAAGTTTGTCATTCTAACCTGTACCTTAGATAAGCTGAGTAGCGGAACCTATGAGGAGGATCACCGTCATCCTTTTTAAGTACCCTTATCACGATTTGTAAAGGTACTCTTGCTCACAATTGTTATGTCTATATAAATATTTTGAAAGTGATGAGATCAGAAGTATGGGATCAATCCTCCAAATTTTTGTGGCAGATGATTTCTGATGTTAAAAATCCAATTCTCTATGGCTGCAGTAAATTGCCAACAAGTCTTCCTGAGGGTGTTTTAGAAGATGGAAAAATCCTGCATGTAAAAATTATTTGAAAATAATGCTTTTATAGGAAGTAGTTTGCACGAGTCATAACAGAAAATGTTCATTTTCTTGAAAGAAAATTGTGTTAAATGCAATTGCTCTCATTCATTGTGTCTGCCTCAGTACATGCAAAGACAGTGAGAGGGCAGTACTGTATGCAAGCAGTCAACCTCAATATGTAGGAGAAACAAAATGACAGCAGCTATTTGTATGATTGACTTTCACATGATTGCGCCATGCCCAGTGTTTGAATCTTAGCTGCAGAGTCCAGATGGCGTCCTATGGAGAGCCAACACTTCGATCTTGAGCACTGGCTCATTGTTCCTACAGGTCCAGAGCTAAACCTCTGGCTAAAAGAACTGAGATTTATGCTTGTGGTCACAAGATGGTCTAAGGAACATCTGGAATCTGAGAACTGACATGTAGACATAGCTGCTGTTATTCTAAAGGGGAATTATCTGAGAGACAGTGAAAGATGGGAGATTTAAATAAAGAACATTGGATTTCAAATTTGCTCTTGACAAAAATAGATTTAGCCTCAGTTATTTTTAGCAAATTATCAAAACACATTTTCATTGCAACTTAATTATCTTCAATACATTAATTTATTTTATGTGATAGAAGTATTATACATACTGCAGTGTTCATACAGTATTAACTTAAATATAAACAAACAAATTGCATTAATTCATGCAATGGTGATCCATGATGCCAGGAAATTTTAAAACCAGTCTTATACTACATATGATCTAATTGTCTCCATTATATTGACAGATATCTAAAAATTAATTTGATTCTACCATTAAGCTATTTCAGAGATTCATATCAGAAATGCTCAATAGAAGCCTAGTGATGTTGGAAAAAATTCCTTTCCTCAATTTTTCTGTTACCAAGTTAGTAAAAGAACATATCAGTCAGAGCTGGGGCTGGTCCTGTAATTTTATAATCCTACGTTGTTATCAGGCCTTATGACTTTCTGGTGGTTTTGGTTTTCTTGGAGGTGGCGAATTGGCTAAAAAAAAGTACACTTGGAAAAGTGGCTTACAATGTAGGGGAGAGAGAAGCGCACTTGGTAGTGTTATCATACTCCTTTTGGAAGCTGTTGTGAGAATAAACTGTGTCCAGGATGACACTTGGACCTAGGTCAAAGGTGAGAGAGAAGTTAAGCAGTATGAACAATCAAGATTCCGGTTTTCAGTCACTCATCCTATTTTATTTGGCAGTGCAGGTGTACCTAGAGAGCTTATATCTGAGTTTCCTTGTTTTTGACATGGGAATTAAAGATGAAAAAAGTATGATCAAGGTAGCAACAGTCTATATGGGATCAGCCACTGACCCAGCTTTCGTCATGCTGTTTTTTCAAGAACATGTGGAAATTCAGATTTCAGAGCATTTTCATAGTCCTGTCCCTTAAATGTAAGGCTTAGGTTTATGTTAAAGTGCAAATTGCAGTGCAGTAGAAAGAAAACTGATATTGTGTTAAATGCATTAATTCAGGTTCTCCCAGCCTTGCCACAGGAGGTGAACAATCTCTGCTAAACATTCTGCTAGAAAAGAATACAACTGGCAGTGAGTTCCTGCAAACTTTTGTGTTTACTGGATTGCTCTGAACTTTCAGACAAGATTTGGGCCTGTTCTTCATTTACCTTTTCCTACATAATTTCTCTTCCAACAAATCACAGTCAGTCACAGACGGAATTTTACCAAGATATCTAGGGATTCTCTTTCCAGATAGTGTGGTCATAGCTGCTTTTTCAGGTAAAGCGCTAAACTAACTCTTGTCGTACTTTTCCTTTAAAGGCAAGAATGTGATGGTAGGGCTGAAAAATTTAAGCAGTCTATACCAGTTATTCAAATACAGGTTCTCCCCTTCGTTTTGCCTCTGCATGCACACAAAAATACAAATTTTCCTGTTGATTCCCTAGATTCAATGCCTTTGTCCTTCATCTCTGGTCCTCCAGGTTTTCAAAATCTTCCCACCTGCTGCTCATAACACGGTGTTTACACTTATTCCTTCCAATGTGTGAACTCTTCATGGTGAAGTGTGTCAGAAAAAGCCATCGCTTTATTGCTTCTTTGTGTGGATACAATCTACTTGATATATATCCTCTGAAATGTATGCCTGTAGACTTATGGGAAAATTAATAAAACAGAAATTAAAACTGACAGCTTTGAAATGATATGCTACCCTTAGCATATGGACTACCTCACACGAACACTTTACAGGATTTGTATCAGGATTATGGACAGTAACTCAATAGGGGATAACTTCCAAACTATATTCCTAAATCTCATTTGACAGGTTTTGGATGCTGTATAATTCTTACAGTATTATAATGTCATGCCAGTGATGCTACAGTCATCATTAAGATAGTCCTTTCATTCTTAGTGCTAATTTTGTCTTATAATTGCTTTTGCAGTGAAATTTCACATGCTTTTTCTAAGCAGACAAATGAGCTTCCTTAAAAAAAATTAAATGCTTCATTCTCCAGTAAGACACGTTTTGAAGATCCAGTTTCCTCAGAAATAGGCAGCTATATCTAGAGAGAAACAACAACAACAATCCTTTATGCTCTGAGCTTTTAAATATATACTAATGATTTGCATTATCAACTTTGGCACCATTAAAAAAATATGCTAGGATGTAAAGATAGTTAAACATTAATTATATTAGGAACCTATACTAATTTACTTGAGTACTAGTATACATCAAGGATCTCATATCTTTAGAGAAGTGAGTGAAAGATTCGGACAGGTTTAATTGCATAAGACAGAGAGCAGAGTCCTCTATCACGTCTAAATCTTAGACCAGTGGTTAAGTCATTTTCTTGGAATGTATAAATAATAGCAATTTAACCAGGAATGCATGTCTTCTGGCTAACCTGGTTGGCATTTTGTGAAGTCACTTTGCAATTGTTGCAATTTACTGTTCTCTTGGAACAGAAGCATGAGGAAAGGAATGGGGAGAATATCAAAGTTCTTCAGCCAAACCAGCCACACCCTGAAACGAGAGCAGCAGGTAACTTGAAGTGAAGGAGAGATTTCTTACCGTGGATTGAAAGAAGTGTTCCTTTCTGCATGGCTATTCCTAGCTCTCCTGGATTAACCTCTCTGAATAATTTTATGCAATCTTCCTGAAAAAATCAAGTATTGACACTGGTTTGGCATAAGGACAGTGGATGTCTTTGAGTTTTGATAACCATTTCTACCTCTTTTCTGATAGGAGCCTTCATTTTTATTTCTTCTGCTCATTCTGTAAAATATACCATGGATGTTTGACAGTGACTTGTGCTCCATGCTTGTGCTCTACATAGATTAGAACTAGCTTTGCAGGGTATGTGCAAAGCAGTACTTCATACTGTTTGGAGTACCTTTGCTCCAGTGTGTGCATCTCTATGATTATTAAAATATTCTAGAAACAGGTTTCTGCCTTCTTTAGAGACAGATTGTTGCTTTCAAAGACTAGTAATAACTACTTTTAAGCTATATGCTTTTGTGATCATGGCGTGGAATTGGTTCTTCAGATGCAATAATTTTACTGTTAGTAAATACAGTTTTTAGTCAATTTCTGTAAACAGGAATTTCTTTATGTTGGTGGAATTCCAGCCATTGTGCCGCATCACAATCCAAACAGATTCTGAAGCTCAAGCAGAAAGACTGGTTAAGAGTGAGGGAGAAGGAAACGCAAACTGCAGGTCACATGCAGTAGCTGAATAACCAGTTAATGGAAACTACACCCAAACTGTGCAAGTGTCTCTGCCAAGAAGGGACTAGGAGGTTCTGTACAACTATTATAGCTCTTTCTGTTTTCTTACTTTCTGTTCAGAGGCAACAGCATAAGGAGTTCCAGTGAATTTTGGCTGCCTACAATGTAGTCTACACTAGTCCTATAGGAATCCCTGTTGCACATGGGCACTATATGCACATGCATATAGTACAACTTATCTTCTAGCCTTGTTTTTTTTCTTAATGGAAGTACATTTGAACATATATGAAAAAGAGTGCATTTTCAAATATATGGCTGATCGCAAAATAGTGAAAGTGGCATAGAGGGGGTTAATGGAATGATGAGGCAAAAAACTGCAGTGCCAGCAGAATTCCCCAAAGGGTAAACAAAACTCTTAACTGTTGCAAACAATAAATTGTCAATACCTTGTAGAAACAGTGGATAATGAAAAGTTATAATGCCTATAGTTAGTACTCTCTTTAAAAGAATTTACACAGGATATGAAATTAAATTCTGTGCACAGTTCTCTTAATTTGCCCTTAATTAAACAATACTCCATAAATGGTGCATTCAGTGACCAAATGTTCAGAGACAGCAAAATGGTGGGTCCCAAGCCATTAGGAATGAAATAAAGTCAGTCCCCTGAGAGCCTGCTAGAATCTGGTCTATCTAAGTGACAACTGATGGTTTAGGAAAGATAATTAACTTTGCAATTACAAACCGCAGCTTTCACCAATGCTGTTTCTTTCAGCATTCTCTTCTAAATGTTCTACTATTTTTACAGTTAGATAAAATGCTTTTTAAAAATGCTGAGTTCATAGGGGTTCATTTTTCCTACACAAATACAATTTGAATATTTTATTTTAAATATTTCAGATCATTAATTATATCTACAGTTAGTTTATAAATTGTAGAGGATAAATATTATATTTTCTATGACTGTCAAGAGTTCTTTCTTTATTTGAGAGATAAAAGGGGCATGCTGCATCAAACGGATTTAATTTTTTTCCCTTTGGTAGCAAATCCTGGACCTAGAAAATCTAAATTAAGCTTGTTCTTTAGTTATGTAGATTGAAATTCTCTTCAGTATAGGGAACATCGGTTCTAATCTGCTAACGTGCCTCCATATTGGTAAAAAATTCCTGTATTGAAGAGGAATTGCTAGTTGAATCCATATGTCTGTACCCTTGATTGACTCTACCATAATGTCTCCTAGCAAGTAAATGAGTGTATTTTCATGCTGGCATACGTGTCCTGAAATCTTCAAGTATGCAACACGATCATACTTACATGTACAAGCATTGGTATTTTGATACGATTTATTAAGGGATTATGAAAAATCTCAGCTTAGAGTGTAAAATATTACGTTCAACAGTAGGGTTTTATTGTGACTGTAGATGTCTGTATTCTGATCAGAGTTCCAAGTAGGTATGGACACAGGTAAGGATGAAGACAGAATCAGGACCTAGACTTCATGAAAAATGTAATGTATCTTTATTTGCTGTGATTTCGCATACTGTAGTACACTGAATAGCTTTAGAACTGGCTTCAGAAAATCCCAGTTTTAAAAAAACTGACCAAGCTAATTTGGCCTGCTACAAAGGACCAGGTCCATGCATTCATTTATTAGGTGAAAGTAAAATTTAGACCTTGCTGGAAGTGTACCTGTTTCCTTATAATCACCTGCTGGCTGATGCTGATGCCTGATGCCAGACTCTGCTGTAAGCAGCAGAGGTCCTGGCACTGTTTGCTGGGATGTCCCACAGAAATCTGCTTCTGGAATCAGCTCATCATTTTGCCCATGCTCAGGGGAAGCTGATTTATCTCTCTATGCCACCATGATAAGTGATAAGGACATTTTTCTCACTCCCTTTGTGTTTGAATTGAGACTTCATTGGAAACTTTCTAGCTGCATGCATGTACAATCAAGGATGCAACACTCTCAGATCTCAGTCACTGCCTGGATGCTCTGTCAGAACAAATTAATTTAAATTATTTATATCTTTCTTATAAAGGTGCATTTCTATGAATTGTTCTGTATAACTCCAATTGGACTGGTCACATCTGTAAAACTTCACATTTGTCACTTGTATGTAGTTTAAAAAGTAAGGAAAATACTGTGATATTTAAATTACACTCATTTTAAGTGGCAGTTTAAAAAACTTTAATGACTGGCACTGTATAGTGACATGTAAATTTGTAGATTGCCAGGGAAAGGGATATTATTACCGATAATGCATACATGTATTCTGTTTCCCTAACCAATCTTCCTTCATGAATATGCTTTAGCATATTCAGCTGTCTTGTATGTCATTTTGTCCAGCTTTGCCACTTGTGAAGTGTTACACACATATGCTTCAACACAGTTAATAATTCAATTTTACAAGAGGGCTTAGGTTTTTAAGGTAGTCTGAAAACTTGTATGAAAGGAATCATTGCCTCCAAAATGCCTGTTATTGTACTCACTGATTCTTATATGGGCCTCTGAATGTTGTGTTGATATTTGTGTTTAACATCTTTTTCCACTGGAATGTGATGCAATTCTCTATATCACCCTTAGTGAGGCATTTAAAATTCTTGTTGCTGAGCATCACACAAGCTGCAGTGTTATTTTCCTGTTCTTCAGTGTGGATGAGTCAATACACAGAACAAGAGAAGGATTATTGCAGTACACCAATCAGCAAAGACTTTATTTGAAAGTACCAGAATTTTTGTTCTTTTTAAAATTATTTATTCATATAAAATAAGTGTAACTATTGTCAAGCACTGCCTGTCATTTTATATTTAGAAGCAACTTAAGAAATTGCGTTATTTAAATTCATCACCAAGTTAATAGATAATGGAAAAATTGTGAGATCTATTGGAAAATACAGTTGATAAATCTGAATTCCTATAAATACAAAGAGGGAAAACATACTGCTTTTTAAAAGGGATTAACTTTAGTTCTTGTTCTTTCTTTTTGTGCAAAGATTTTCCAATGTGTTTTAGTAGTTTTAATTCTAGATCATAGTTTGGACTGATGCTCCATATGGATTAAAAAACAGATAGTAAGAGATGGATTCAGGTTTTCAAAATCATCAAGTAATTTGAAAGAAAAGTGCTTCACAGTGTTAAGTTCCAACAATTTGGTTTGGCTGTTATTGTGGAACCCTGGTATCCAACACTGAATTTCTTCAGAGAGGAAAACTTTATCTCCACCCTCTTTCATGATGTGTGATCCAAAATGCCAATCACTGGGAATGGAATACAATTATATTCACTAATATGTCTAAAATAGAAACTCTTGCTGTCAATATATACTCATTAGTACTGAGTTGCAAATGAATTCTGGAATTGTGCTCTTATTAATTAGGTGGCAGACTAGAGAACTTCTTGCTTCTGTTTAGCCAGATGGAGGGACGGTGGGTGTAATGACCTATGTTGGGCCTTTCCCAGGGGATTTCTTTGGTGTTTCTTGGTGTCAGTACGGGTCCATCTTCCATTTGCCATTTGAAATAAACAGCCCAAAACTTGCACAAGTCTACACTTAAATTACATTCAGAAAAAGAGATGGTAATTTTGTTTAGTTTTAAAATAAGTTATGCTTCACATTCTTAAAATTCCAGAGGGACTTCGGCACACAGATGCAAGGTGGAATATACTTTTTAGGAAAAGGTAAGTCACTTTGCTTTTTTTTCCCCTGTTACACTATCCTACACAGTCTGCCTCATAATCCAGCTACATAGTATGGTTTGGTTTTACAACTCTCTTTCTTGTTTTTTACCTTTTTTTGCAGTATGAGTTGTTTAGAATTCTAAGAGGCTTCAGTGATTCAAAAATGGCCTTCTGGGGAAGGGGAGGAACAGGGGAAGCTGGTGATCAGCCCACATTAAAAGTCCCTGACTCTCTGATTGACCCTGTACATTCTAAAGAGTCATCAAGATACTTAAATGTGTATCTTCATTAAAGGGTATGAGTAATAACATGAACTGATAGGAATTACTCATGGGTTTTGAGTTTTGTATGAATCAACTATCATCCTGCATAGTAGCCTACATAAGAAAATATTTGTCAAGATTTGCAGGAGATACCTCAGCTTTGTCAGCATAAAAAAAAATTCTTTGAAAGCTGGCAATTTATTTCAAATGAATACGAAACAGAACAAAAAGCACCTTCAGAATAATACATAACATCAAGTTGTGGTTTTTCATGGGTACAGTCCTGTTCTTGAAGTTCTAAAATTTCTGGCACTTGAGTTAATCGGAAAAAGAAATTTTCTCTCGACCTTATGGATGACTAATTTTCCACAAATAACTTTATTCCGTGTGAGCTCTCAACTGGTGTTGATTCTGCCAAATAAAAGCTAATACCAAACGAATCAGGTGAGCACCCTCATTTCCCGCTGTGCATCTCTGCGTCTCCAACTGTGTTGCTTACTGTACAGACAAATACTGATGAGTGTTATGTGGATCTGAAAAATTTATGTTTGAACATACAAGAATGTGCAATTTTTGCTCTCTAAAACGGGAAAATTGTTTCCAAAGAAACCTGGTTAATGATTTCAGAGAAAAAAATGGCTTAGGTTTCTACTGAAAACACAAATAAAGAAATATATTTAACAACTTATTCCTAGTAGATTATTCACTTGGTTTTACATTTATAGAACTTCACTTAGCTTTACATTTATAGAACTTTATTACAGAAAATTGTGAAAACATTTTGGATTTTGTGAGTGTAAAATCACACATATAAATCATGTGGTAGCTATAATTTGATACAGGACTTAAAAGCTTGCTATTGTGTAGAAACATATTTTCTCATTCTCATATCCAGTGTCCTTAGATTGCAGATAAGATGGATAATTATTTTTATTTTCTTGTGTGTGCTTCTTCTCTCTGTCATATCCCTTTTAGGAAATGCAAAGAGGTTGGCCTAATGAGTCAGTGATTTCCTTCACCTCCTTTTGAAATACAGGATGGAATGCAATGTGATTAAAATCCCTTGCAGGCCTGGGAACTATATACCTGAAAGCAGCTGTGATCTGAGTATTTGAATTTGGAAGAGAGGCAGAACTTATGATTGAAACAATTATGAAGGTCATATCATGTACAACAGCATATCTGATCTCTGCATTACAATGGCAATGGAATGAATTGCCCTCATGTGACTGTCTGACATGTCATGACTGCAATGTTCCAGTATAACCCCAATATTTTACCTTGTATGAAAATGATGAAACAATTAAGAATAGAAAAGAAATAATATTTTAGAAGGATACAATGTGGCTTTAACTGCAAAAAGATAGCAGATGAGGAGTAAGCAAGAGGGTATTTTTACACAATTCATTTTCAGAACATAGTTGTAAAAACTTCAAGCAGTTTTACAGGCACAACTCAATGAGTACCTGCCTGAGGCCAGCCATATCAACTTTGAAGCCCTCTGAAAGCTGAGGGGAGAGAGACTGGGTACTAGTTGTTGGAGACTTTCAGAATAATGTAAAAGGGCATGACTCCCATGAGATCCATTTTTCAGATCCCTACATAATAGGTCACTTTTTGAAACTGACCCTCTATCAGACAGAAGTAGTGAATGTACAAGAGCTGTCATCTATCATGTCTGCCCATCATGTTCAAAGCAAGATAAAATAAATTTCATTCTCCTTTTTTCTTTTATTTCTCTTCTGTTCTTTTACTTCTTTTCTTTTTAATGAAAAATACGCCCTGGTGAACTCTTAAGTGCCAGAGAGTATTAGACCCTTAGTGTTCTCTTTGTAAATTTTGCATGTCATTTTTAATCAAAAAATGCTAATGAACCAATGAAAATATATGCAAATCCTTATTTAACATTTAATGATTTTTCAGTATTTTTAAATACTTATCTGTTCAAGATTTCTAAGAAGGCTTTAAGTCCTTAAGTGTCTGAAGGACCACTTTATCAGAATCGAAATAAATACATTAATATATTCTGCACAGTGAAGTAGGTTCAAAATAATATGTACACAGTAGATAATGGAAACATGTTGACATTCTTAAGGTTATAAACACATTTGAAGTTATCCTAATTATAAAATTGAAGATTGTGAAGTACAATGTCCCTGAAAATCCTAGAACAGCATCTTTCTCAGTTTCTAATTGCTCCAGCACTTGAGATCTCAGTACGATGTTTTTTCCTCTGCACAAATGAGCAAGTGGAGGCCACAGAACCTCTTTAGAAAGGCAATTGCATTAAATAATTGATCTATAAAAAAATTAGTGGCAGGACAAGAGCACAGATATTATGACTTTTTGAGGTCAAGTTTTGGTGGGTTGAACCAGGGGTGAAACTTCTTTTTTTGTCAAAACACACAAAAATTTTTTGCCAAAATCCTCATTTCTTCTTGGCACAATATATCCCAGTTCTGATATCCATGTATCTGTGTCTATGCTTGATGGTGCAAAATGGCTTTGTTAGTTAAGTATGTGTGTTCGCCTTGTGCTTTTCTGCGTCTTTATGCAAGGATGAACCTCAGTCCTCTTCAGAAATCCGAAGCAAAATGTTTTAAACTTTTCTGATAAAGAATGTTTCCCTTCCCTATTCTTATTCAAGATGTTCCGTTTTCTTTGCTTTTTCTATTTTTTTTTCAAAGAAAAGGAACAAGAAGCAGTCTGCAGCTTCCGCAAGAAAGAAAGGAACTGTTATCAATCACTGCCTGAGAATTATAGAACATCATAGAATAACAGGTGTTAATTTTGTTTTGCCCAGCAACAAATCTTCCTCTTAGGAAGAGGCGTAAGATAAAAATTTGCTGTTGCACTTAGGAGTACTGTACGCTCCTTTTTGTTAGAAATCAGAAGTTCTGATTTCTAACAAGAGAAGAACCTGGGGTTCTTGAGGTCCAACTGTAGCTACTGAGCACTCTGAGCTATCTGGCCCCTATAGCAATGATTGTGATAGAAATTATTTGGGATAAAGTTATCAGAATACTTTTGGAGCAAACCGTCTGGGTAGCTAAGCATCTGAACTGATCAGCCCCGACCACCTAGGTGTTCGTGAAGCCCTCTGTGTATTGACATCCACTACTTCAGGCAGGATAATCTCACTTGCATCCCCAGTGGTGGTTTCCCTGCTGGCATATTTTGAAACCACCTATGGAAAAACTGGTAAAGGCATTCCACTTTGTATATTAATATCAAGTTTTACTGAATAAAGATATATTTGAGGCTGAAGATTAAAGAAAAGTCAATAGAAACCATTGTCTTAAAAATTCTCTGAATTGAGCAGGGTGATTTTTTTTATAACTGATTCCCACGGGGATAAGCAAAACTGAAAGACGCCATGTCATTTGAAGAGATATTTGGTCAGTAGCAAAACCTGGATTGTTACAGGCTCCATGTAACTTCTCAGTGATCTTTTCTAGCACTGATTTCTTTCTCCTGTCAAACAATGACCAAAAAGTGTCCTGGAATCCCATTTAACTTCAACCACACCTTGTAGCATGGCTTTCTTAGTATCACCTATTTAGAGAAAACATAGAGAAAACCTTTTCTAATGACTGAAGAGAATATTTGTAATGCAAAACCCCAAGCAAACTTACTGTTTTCAAATTTGCAGTAGGATTTTTAAAAATTGGGATGAAAAATCTACATTTTTCTAGCAAACTCTTTTATTATGTATCATGTGTATGGTTAAAACTCCAGCTAAAGATGGTGACGATTCAGCCTATTGTGATTGAAGTAGATAAACGGCTGGAAAGCTTTGTTCACAGCTGCCAGAGGACTACCCAAAAAAGTGATGAGGTATGATAATGAAGATGGGAGACACCCCTTTTTGAACAAAGATTGTTTAAGATTGCATTTCAGTCATTGTATTCAACATTATGTCAGGTTCATTGAGGTAACTTTTTATTCCAGTAGTAGACAGAAGAAAAAATTTTAGTTTAGATATCACTAGCAGGTTTGCAATGTTTATAATATATGGGTAACATGGAGGGAATATACTGAAAGAGTAAAACATTTTGAATATTTTTTTAAAGAAAATTGATTTAATTGACTAAAATACTATTGCATGCTTGAGGAAATAACTGTTTTTAAATTGTAAAATTGGAGAGTATTTCCAAAGTTTTTCTCTTTGAAAGAAGTTATTTTTCTAGAAATGTAATCTGTAGAACATAGAGGAAAAGTAGAAATTGCGGTAGAGAAGATCTTTGAGGAGGAACTTGACTGGAGAGTTTTCAATTGTCACTTCTGTCAATAATCGTTGTACCACTGTACTAAAAAACATCTTGAATCTTTAAAGTCTGTATAATTGTGTAGTAGGTTGAATTTGAGTTGATGGACGAGTTCCTCAGCCAATGGCTTATCCATCCACAAACCTACTACAAACTGAGAATTGAATTTTTCGGCAGAGATGTTTGTGGATGTGGACTCCAAAGTCTAAAATGTGCCTCCACTTTTTCTGCTGAACTGCATTTTTACCTTGTGCAATGTGCTTGTATCTGTTTATCCATTCTGTTTACCTTAATAGGACTGCAAGTGCTTAAGATATTTGGACAAGTTATTACAGTGTCTAGTTAAAGACACGTTTAATGGAGCTGTGATACAACAAAAAACTCTGAATTTCCTGCAATATCCATGACATTCAAGGGTCTGTGTACAAGTGGAGCCCCAAATCCCTGTTGGCTGACTTAGCAAACAGTCTGAGTAAAGAAAGATAGGAGATAATGACTGAAAGATTTTTCTCAGTATCTTAGATTAGTATAAGAAGTAGACTAGGATAAGGCAGTTGGCTACATAGTTAGACAGTAACTGATGGAATACAGCAGGGGGACCTGGTGAGGAAAGTGATAAGGTTAGCAGTGTAGATATTTTCTATTGGTGAGGTGAAAAGAGAGACAATGAAGGAAATATTTGGAGGCAGGAGGGGGTGTGTGCAAGCTAGAGACATAACCTGGAAACTAGGTGGTTTTTTTTGCTTTGATCCATTCCCACCCAACCTGCAGTTTGGAGGAGATGAATGAGTAGAGCTAGGCAAAAATATTAACCTGTCTCTGCTCTTTGTATTCTTATGTGTAACAGCTAAGGCCTGCATTGAACAATCCAGAATGAACATTGGAGCCATACAGAGACCCTGTGGTCTCTTCTAGAACATGTCTGCATATTTTTAATATACAGAGTCACTTGAAGTACATAGAGACATTGCTGCAGTCATCCTTGTCACACTTTCAGCACATAGCCAAATCATTGCCTGGCATTAGCAGATTGACAGACTCCGGGATCCTGGGAATGTTGCCCTTCGTGAATACATCAAAATCTTCATTATTTTTCCAGCAAAATACAAGGCACTGTGGACAGAATGTAATCCAAATTCTGAATGCCATCTCTGCGACAGTAGCATGCACATCTCAGCATCTGGTCTGCGAGAGATGTGCCAGATTCTAGGGCTCAGCCTGGGATGTGAGTGTCTGCTTCCAATCTAACCACAGAGTCCTGTGGTTCTCTATAGGTAACTCCTAGTAGCTGGCTGCTCACTTAACAAGAATGTTCAGTAAGGGTATCTTTTGCCAAAGAAACCTTTTTCATACCTGTCCCTTGGCATTAGGGACAAGTGCTTCTTGGCCTGCTCTCTCCTATTTCTCTGTACTTAATGATTCTAAGAAAAAAAAGCCCTATTCTTGCTTTTCTGACTTTCATCTGTCTTTCTTTTTTTCACAGGAACCTTATCTCTTTTCCCATGCTTTCTCCTTTACCTCTTCTTACCTCTGGTAAGAAGATTATGGTTAAAACTCAAGCTCTTTTTTTTCTTCATAACAGAGCAGACCTGTGGTGTCTCAAAACAGAAGTGGTTTTTCCACCATATCTGCTTTACTCTACTGTTACGAGAATGTGACAAGATGAGGAGGGCAGCCATAACTGATGAAGAAAGGCCTGAAGGAGGGTTTTGAAGATGAGGTGCACCTCTGGATGCCAAACTGGGTCCACATATGTTGGACAAGTTAGCAGGGGAGAGCTTGTTGTGATGCCTTAACAGGCTACTTAAAAAATAGAGACTAGACAAGAGTAAGGGAATAAAGGTAGGTATTTATTTGAAGGGCTTTCAAAGGTACACCCTTGACTACTGCCAAGATGGACTCCAAGATGGACCCCAGGCCATGAGTTCTTCACATTTTTATAAGTTTGCTCTATTTGCACATCAAGTTTAATTCTCCAATTAAAGCTTCAGTTAATGATGTAATTCTCCCCTGCTCCCCCCCCCAAAAATGTTGGTTTACATTTTTGGTCTAGGACAGTCTGGGTTGTTTATAATAAGTATAAGGATGTTTATAATAAGTATATTTTGCAGGCAGAATAATTAATTCTACCTCCTTCCAACCTCTCAGGCCTTATGACTGTCTCCAGCGTCCAGGAACAGTGCAGCATGGGAAGCAAAGTAATCACAGGAGCAAAGATTAGCACTTTAGTTATGATACGAGCAGTAGCCTTGAGAATATAGATCACACTATGTCTTACAAAATAATGTACTTGAAAGCCAAAGTGTGATCAGTGCTCATCGGCCTCTGAAATTGTGGTAACAGTTGGAGTGGATGTTGAGATGGGCTACATCACTTGGGATACGGGTTTAGATATTTCGGGTTGTTTTTTTTTTATTATCTGGGGTAGATAGTCATGTCTCTTGGGTAGTTAAATCCTGATTATTTGCGGAAACCTAGGAGACATTTACCAAAAATTTAATTAGGGTAACTCTTCTGTCTTCTTGCCACATTATTTTCCTATAGGCTCTGACTGCATAATAATAACTTGAATGCACAGGTGACTGTTCTGTGGCACTGAGGATGACTGGTGTGGAAGGGCTTTAGTCACTCTTTTCAATGGTCATATCCTTCAAAACAGGTTGACTGCATGAACTTCTACCTGGGAATGGCACCTGGGTTTTACTAGCTTTCCAAATGCACACAGGTATATATAAAAGTACCAGTATATTCAGCAATTTTTTTTTCTTTGAACCATGATCCCATTACTGCAGTTTGACTAATCACCACATTTTTGCTGATTCATGGGATATGTTCCTATGCATGTTCTTTAAATGTAGAAGTATATGATCTTTTAGAAGCAATGAGACATTGAAATATTTTGTTTGATACTTTAGGCAAAACATTATAGCATTTAGACTAAAACATAATAAGAAGTTGCATAACTTGCAGAATGCCACATAGCAGGCCATTGGCATAGCTAATCATTGGTATATTTTTCTATCTGTACTTTCTGTTATTTCTATTATCTTTACCTGTACAAACTTACCACCATAGTGCATTCAAGCTTGTAGGCATAATATGTTATTTGCTAACATATTTGCCTGCTGTAACCAGTCTGCTAAATCTGATTTTGCTTCTCTTCCATCAAATGCTCATTGCATTTCTTGTTACAGTCTGACACTGGGGATATCTGGCAATCAGCTTACACATTCATCGGTTTGCATAAGGGGAGGAGACAGGACTTCACAGTGGCAGCAACTATGCAAACAACTCATTTCATGCTAGCTCCCCCAGGTAAGAGATTCTTTCAGAGGAGATCATTGAATTTGTATGTTTCATATTTCAGTCGGCATTGTCTGATACCCAATTGCACATAAAGCATCTGGTGTAAGCAAAACTAATTTGGATCTTCTTTTGTAAAATGTTAGCTGGATTAAGGGATCAGGTAGCCTCTTTCCTTGTAAGAATCACTAGAGGGAACCATACTGTGAAAAAGATAAAATAATTAGGACAGCAGAAAACGGGCAGCATGGATCTCAACTGCAAATGTTCCTGTGTAAACTCAGCCTATAAAATTATATTAATTTGCTTATCAAGCAAGCTTCTTTTGAAATTTAATAGCTGTCTGTATTATACTGACTGTATCGACACCTGTGACTTATATTCTTGATGTTTTCCAGCTCTTATGGGTTTGAGCTCAGATCACACAGGCAAAAACATTAATATTCCAGAGCCAGTTCAGTGCTTGAAGCAATTCTGGGAGGAACAGGCAACATAAAGTAGTACTAGACTTGGTCAAATGCAGGACCTAATGTTCTCACTTATAGTAGATTAAACACTACGGAAGTTACTAAAAGTAAAGCTGCTGGCCAAAGTCTGAAACATATTGCAAGGATTCCTAGGAACTACTGTAATCCAGATAACAGCAAGTGATCCATGAGAACATGGATGCATGAGAAAAAATGTTAGATATTTTTAAATGCACCTATATGGCAGATTTTTAAGCTTGATCACAAAATTCTACAGAATCTACACTGAATTTTAAAACATGGGATTAATGGGATGTTGGTAGCTATTATTTAAAATGACATATCACACACAGTTGTTTGTGTTAGTTTGTATGATCTTCAGTAGATTTGGGTTTTTTCCCCTGCACAGCCAGAATGTACCCAACATGTTTTCAATAATTCATGTCAGTACTAGCGCTGAGAAAGTAACNTGCACAGCCAGAATGTACTCAACATGTTTGCAATCTCATGTCAGTACTAGCGCTGAGAAAGTCAAACATATAAAGAAAATAAAATTGTTGTCCTGGAATGGCTAGTCCTTATTACTCTGCAACTAATGTTTGTTCTAAGAAAACCATAAAATGTTTTCATCACAATCAAACAACTCAGCACACTGTTAGTAAATTAGTTGGAAATTTTTGAAAAATTTTGGCCCAGTATGTTTTTTTGCCCTACAGCCCTTTACACCTTTGTAAAATATGATCTAATGTCTAATATTTCTTAGTCCATTACACAACTTGCCAAATCTGGGAAAAGAATTAAGGAGTCTCATATCCATCTAAATTGCACTCATTACTGAACTGCTCAGTCTTTTCTTTCTATACCATATACTACTTATTTCCCTTACACTTCTGCAGTATTATAATAAAAATTTTCTGTCTTTCTGTTATAACCCTTTACACTCAATAGCTTAAATTTACTCCAGACGGCAAGAAAACAACGTAATGCTTTAAAATATATTTCCTATTCTTTATGAACATGAATCAAAATTACTGCTTTCAGAAACAAATGCTAACACAGTATTACAATGGGCCATTAATCTTCCAGTTCAGTCTTCAGAATTCCCTGTAGGTTCAGTTCCCACCAGTGCTCTGAACTTGGAAACAACAAAACCCCAACTGACTGCTCTGTTTCCTTTCCCTTTCAGGGAAAAGTAACACGCTAATTTAAACGTTCTTTTGAACATCTGATTTCTGAATACAAAAGTTTCAGACTTATGTGCCAACTTAGAATGTTTCTTATTGAGAAATATTCTATAGAGCTTGGAATAAATACATAAGTAAAAACAGTGGAAAAGACAGTTTTGCATTTTTACCTTGATTCTCAAAGAGAATAAGACAAAAATCTAGTGAGGGGAGCCCACGGGATTACCCTGGTGATAAAAAAATAAAGGTATATTTCAGGACTGATATTATACTAGTCCCAGTATATTAAATGTTCAGACACCCTCTGAGGAGGAAGAACTATGTTTTTTGCATGGGTAAGCTTACTAGACCTTTCAAGTGATTTATTAATGCTACATTTGTGTATGTCATGGGATGCAGAGGATAGAGTGGAGATGGAAGCTGTGGAAACATATGAAATTATTTTTATATTTGAGATTTTTCTTCAATTAGCTGAGGTGTCAAGGACCTGTAGAGTCTAAGCAGCATCAAAACATGGATGGCCTGAAGATTCTAAAGAAAATGCACCCTTGAATATTGTAATAACTTTTGTCTACCTCAAGGTGGTATGAAACTGTAGTTGTTTTCAATACCAGTAAATGATGCATATTCCTAGTCCAGATGTCATTCTCCTGGTGCTTTGTTGGGCTTTATTTCCTTAGTATCAGTGTGGCTGGTTCTCTCAGTGTGGCTGAAAAAAGAGAGCTACTTGAGGCACCCTGCAACCAGGTGGCAGAAAGCCAATTACTCTCTGTAAGGCGGAGGTTTCCACAACAGTTTTTGAGCAGTGTAACTTTTCCCAGTGGCCTTGTGAGAAGATCCCCCCAGCTGACTACTCAAAAAAATAGGTAGAGATTCGGTCCTGGATGAGTTTACCTGGAGTAAGAAATGACCATTTCTGAATAATGTGAATATCAGGGACCTAAAATGTCTTAATAATCGTGTTGAACTCACTCCAACAGAAGGTTCAGAATGCCTTTTATGTAGCTAGGGTCCTTGCAAGAGAGATCGAAAGTAAAGCTGGTATAAAGGTAAAATATACTCTCTAAGTCACACAAAAAAATTTTCTCTAAATTGGTGTGTCTTGAATTTGGACTTTTTTTTTTTTCATGTCAGAATCTGGTCCCACATCCTCTGCAGCTGCAAAATTCAAAGACCTTGTTTGGGTTTTTTCAGGTTTTTTTTTTTTTTTTTTTTTTTTTTTTTTTTTTTTTTTTTTTTTTTTTTTTTTTTTTTTTTTTTTTTTTTTTTTTTTTTTTTTTTTTTTTTTTTTTTTTTTTTTTTTTTTTTTTTTTTTTTTTTTTTTTTTTTTTTTTTTTTTTTTTTTTTTTTTTTTTTTTTTTTTTTTTTTTTTTTTTTTTTTTTTTTTTTTTTTTTTTTTTTTTTTTTTTTTTTTTTTTTTTTTTTTTTTTTTTTTTTTTTTTTTTTTTTTTTTTTTTTTTTTTTTTTTTTTTTTTTTTTTTTTTTTTTTTTTTTTTTTTTTTTTTTTTTTTTTTTTTTTTTTTTTTTTTTTTTTTTTTTTTTTTTTTTTTTTTTTTTTTTTTTTTTTTTTTTTTTTTTTTTTTTTTTTTTTTTTTTTTTTTTTTTTTTTTTTTTTTTTTTTTTTTTTTTTTTTTTTTTTTTTTTTTTTTTTTTTTTTTTTTTTTTTTTTTTTTTTTTTTTTTTTTTTTTTTTTTTTTTTTTTTTTTTTTTTTTTTTTTTTTTTTTTTTTTTTTTTTTTTTTTTTTTTTTTTTTTTTTTTTTTTTTTTTTTTTTTTTTTTTTTTTTTTATGTCTTCTGTTATCTACAACAGCTGTAGATAGTTAGAGTAACACACCTGTTTTAGCATGGATAAACTAAGTGTGCTTTTGATTTTTTTGTCCTGCGAGACACTTGATAAGTTTTCACTTGAGAAATGCAGTTGCAAGGAAGCTACAAAAGTAAAATCAGAGATCAAAAGTGTGAATATTTTGTTTACAGCATAGTATTTGGCTGAAATGAGGTTGTATGTGGACTTCAGTATTTCTACTACTGGACTATTCTTGGTCAAGGAAGGCTTATTCTAAATAAAAATCCCAGATGATGCTTTTGTCATCTTCTACTTGGTCATAGTTCTCATGGATTGGTTTACATTTAATATTAATAAGTTTCTGCTATGAAATACATGAGTACTAACTGTTGGTTTGGGAATGGTTGTTTTGAAGAATTCTAGGGTGAAATCCAGCTTCAGGAAGCATCCCTGAAGAGACAAATTTCCTAATTTAAAATAAATAATAAGCAGACCTTGTATTGGAAATTCCTGACAAAGTTACTCATAGAAAATAAATAATGCTTTTTTAAAAAACAAAATACCAAGAAATACTAGTAAATAAATTCTTATACTTGTATGCATGAATAAAAAATAGCATTCATAACAATGTAATCTTAGAAAACAATTTTATTAAACATACAATACAGCTCTTAATACAGGTTTTGTTAACATTCTCATTCATACTTTAGCTGTTGCAAAAATTTAAAATTGGTTTAAAAAACTGTCTTTCTAAGGAAAAAAAGGATGACTGTACAAATGTCACAGTTCAAAGGGGCAGTGCCAATGCATGAGTTCACTTTTTTTTTAAATACTTTTTTTTAAAGTTCTATTTTCATTATGAGTTTCTATGTATTGTTTTATGTTTCTCTTTCAATTGTAAAGTCAGCCACATTTTTGTGTACTGTAGTGTACAAAATGATGGGCTAAAAAATGGGGGTTTTTCTACAAAGACAGAAATCTATGATCTCAGCAAAATGTGGGACTAAGAGAAAATATGACAGGAAATTTAGGAAATGTGAAACTACGTCTCGCAAGCTGTTGTTAAATAAAATCTTTAAGCAAATTTCATACACAAAGCCAAAGATAGAAAGCAGAAGCTGCCGTTGAATTATCCTAGTTTGATAACAGCAAATCAGCATTTGATAACAGCAAAGGACAATGAAATACCCTAGTTTTGACAACAAGTGCACTGCCCCATGGTTGCTGATGTACCTGGCTCACCACTGAGCTAATGATGCTCTTTGTCGTCATTTCTCTTTCCTCACTCAGGTAGCAAGCCAGGACAGACCACTAGGAGTTTCTCTGTAAATAAATCTACAGCCATAACCACCTTGTCTTGTTTTTTAGCCTTTCTTACCTGGTGTTATATCTGATTTTTCTTTAAAATAAGGAAATCACATTTTTCCTTTCACTTAAGCTCCTTTCAAATTACTTATCTCATTGTGTTCTTTTCTTCCATGCATTCCTACTGATCTCTCTGACTGAACTCCTGATTGCCTTGCTTTCTTTTACCAGAAGGAGATAAACAGATTGAAGCATTGAATGTGAAAAAGGAAGCAGAAAAAAAGCAGTCATTTGGTTCAGCCTCTTGTCAAGGCTCTTAGAACCAACAAGTTTATTACGTTTTCCCAGTCGTCTTCAATGACTGTGGCTATTTCCCTAATTTCTCTGTACAGTGCCAGTAATTATGCTTCTTTTATAGCTCAAGGATACTGTGAAGATAAATGCACCAAAAATTGTGAAATATCCTGATACTATCTCCTCTAAGAGAAGCTGAATTAATTTCTGAGAAAGAGGAAAAATTGAATTGACTAATAAATTAAGTTACTTTTAGAGGTTGCTCTATTGTAGTTTTATCTCAAGTGCAGATGGAATATACTTGTAGGACTTCAGCTGTGAAGATTTTTACAGCCTGTCTTAGCTCTTTCCTCATTCATTTTGTTGGTTGCTTTAGATCGCATTCTTAGGCCCCCACATTTACTCAGCTAAAGACTATGGAAGTTAGCAGTCTTTACTGATAAGACCAGCCCTCAGGGATCTCTGACCCAGAAAACCACGGTATATGAATGTTGGAAGGAAGGCTTTCCATTGGCTAAGGAGGATTGGGTCAGAGAACACCAGAACAAACCTGACATCCACAACATGGGGCCCAATGGTGAGCATCTACCAGTGTTGGGAGAATTGATGGACATCATACTCAGGTCACTCATAGTTATCACTGAAAGGTCATGACCATAAGGAGAGGTGCCTGGGGGCTGGAAGAAAGCAAATGTCACCTTGGTCTTCAGAAAGGGCAAGAAGGATGACCCACGGAACTACCAGCCAGCCAGCCTAATGTCAATCCCTGGAAAGGTGATGGAGCACCTCATTCTGGAAGCCATGTCTATCCACATGGATGAGAAGAAGCTGATCAGGAGCAGTCAGCACGGATTCACTGAAGGTAAATCATGCTTGATGAACCTAACTGCCTTCTATGGTGAAACAGCTACCCGGGTAGACGAAGGGAGAACAGTGGGTATTGTCTGCCTTGAATTCAGCAAGGTTTTTGGCACTGTCTTTCACAATATCCTCATAGGCAAGTTCAGAAAGTGTGGACAGGATGAGTGGACAGGGAGGTGGATTGAGAATTGGCTGAATGGCCGATCCCAGAGGGTTGTAGTCAGTGGCAGAGAGTCTAATTGGAGGTCTGTCACTAGCAGTGTCCCCCAGAGCGCTATACTGGGCCCGGGACTTTTTAGCTTATTCATCAATGACTTCGATGAAGGAGCAGATGCCTCCTCAGCAAGTTCACTGATGGTACAAAAGTGGGAGGAGTAGCTGATACCTCAGAGTTGTGTGGCCCTTTGGAGGGACCTCAACATGTTGAAGACATGGGCAGAGAAGGACCTTCTGAAATTCAAAAACAGCAAATGAAGGTTATTCACCTGGGAAAGAATAACCCCAGGTACCAGTACAGGCTGTAGGCCAGCCTGCTGAAAAGGACCTGGGGGTCCTGGAAGACAACAAGGTGTCCATGAGCCAGCAGTGTGCCTGTGGGGCAAAGAAGGCCAAGGGAATCCTGGGGTGCATTAGGAAGAGCACTGTCAGCAGAGCAAGGGGGATGATCCTGCCCCCCCTGTTTAAATAGTGAGTCTTAGTGAAGCCACATCTGGAGTGTTGTGTCCAATTCTGGGCCACTCAGTACAAGAGAGACTTGGAGCTCCTGGGGCAAGGGGCTGTGGTGCTT